>JAFBJR010000160.1:776525-1204246 GCA_016785285.1 Brachirus orientalis | reverse complement strand
ATACACACATACATATATCCAGCTGCAAAAAGACTGAGACTATGCCTCCATTTGGTATGTGCATGGAAAAAAAACAGAGGAAAATCTCCCCCCTCGGTCTCTTGTTCTATTCCCTTTACCTGAACAACTAGAGGGGCCAGTAAGCAACAGATTAGCAGTGCTTAGGGGAGCAGGCTGCTGTAGCGTGCTGTAATGCAGACTGTCACTCTGTCACAGTTGGGGGGCTGCACAATGCCTCCTTGTTCAGATTGGCCCTCCGACGACCCCCACCCCCCCCCACCCCATCTCTCCATTTCTCTCTCTTTTTCTCTGGTCATTTAATCAAACCATAAAGTAATAGCTTTCAAAAAATGTTCTTTCTTTCCTTTGAGATAGAGTAGATGATTGAGGGATGGAGAGTGAATTAAAAGGAAGGCGGACATGTAGACTCCTAAACCAGACATAAATCAGCACCCAGGAAGAGACAGAGAAAATGAGACGGGAGGGAGGAGTGGCATCAAAGCGTGGCTGACATTCTTCAAGTGCAAAGAAGAGCAAAGAAGTGTGGTTTATGTACATTTGTGTTGTGTGGGGGGGTTGAATTCAACACTGCCAGCACATACAGTACGTGGGGTGGACATAAGTGGATAATTGCCCGTGCAATCACCCACCAGTCTTCCTCATTACCTGTTTATGTTTATCTACAGTTCAGTCTCAGCGCAGCAGTGGGTGGTGCACGCCGCTCAACCTGCAGCAGCAGGTATCAGCGCTTATCTGATCCACAGCAAACGTTCTGCCCACAAAGACAACATTCTCATTACTTGTGTTTAAAATGACAGATGAGAATGCCTTCTTAATAAATTGCATTTATTGTTGCCAAAATAGAGACAGTATAAATGAGCAAATCGCTCACAGTGGCATGAAGCAACACCGGGATGTCACTGAAGAATCTTATTAGCATTTCATCCATGTTTTCTTTGGATTTTTTTTTTTTTTTTTTTTTTTTTAACAGCTCCTTCGTGCAAGAGGGGGCAAGTGCAAGCACACACCTGCAATGTCTACATATACGTCTTTGCAGTCAAGTGGGCAAGAATTAGGCCCCTTCTTTCCAACCCAATAACAGTTTTTACTATAAATCCATCCAGCTCAACATCTAAATGGACGATTTGGGTGGTTTTAGGGATTGGCAGAATTACAGCAGATGAAAAATAATGATTATGGTGTTAAAGGCTGAGTGGTGGAGCAGTTTTCTGCTGATTATAAGATTTGATTAAGACATCCACCCATCTTAGCTGGTAGTTAAACCTCCTTCTCAGCCTATGTTAACAATTTAAAATGCAGTCTAGGTTTAATTTAAGTGTTTCACCCCAAAATCAGGACTGAGACAGACTGTTTGAAAAAGTGACACCTACTCTCACTTGAATAACAGTGATTTAGATTTTATTTTTCAGCAACCTCATTCAACACTCTTACACACACTTACTACAGAAGAGTGACAACAGTCATTCCAGAGATACACTAGGTCTGCTCATATGAGCTGCTCATATAAGTAGAAGCATGAAAAATGGTATACATTTTTGACTTTTTCTGGTGTGGTTGCATTCACAAAAACTCCTTAGAAATACACCCAGGGCTCTGAAGTCACTATTGCTGCTTTGTTTACATTTTAAAATGGGCTATATGTAAAATATGCGCACCAGAGAACATTAACATTTAAAACAGGCAATGTAATCCAAATTCAAAGCACTGCGATAGTTTTGGCAACACACAAAGCGCCGCACTTACCCCTGGTGCTACTCTGTGTTCATGCACATACACAACATCTGTTTTATTCTAATAAACGTTAAACTGATTTAAAGGTAGGTCTGCTCCAAGCAGCATGAGTCACAGCATAGAAGACGAGGCGACAAACTGACAAACTAGAAACATTACATATGTTAAATTTCCACAGAAGTGTATGAGCGACAGAGAGGCTACAACTCAATTGCTTCCTTAGACAAGAAAAAAAAAATATCCACACAAGGATCTGCCTTCAAATCCTCGGTTTATTTCTTTTCACTCCGCTCCAATGCATACCCTAATTTTGTTTGTGAGAAGGGTAGTGAGGCCTAGGTACAGCAGACAAATGTGAACATCTGCAGTTTTTTAACAGTGATTCTGCTCATACAGAGTGAAAATCTGACCCAGAGTTTTCAAACCAAAACACAACTCTGTGTTTCACTCGCACACAGAGTACAACAAAAGCAACATCTCAGTTTTAACTTCTTTTTTCAGTGCAGGCTGGTTGTTTGACATCTATCAAACCACCAAAAACAAACCATACTTAAACTCTCCAAATTTCAAACCAAACAAGTTAGTGGTGAAAACAATAATGAATGATTTAACTTGACAGTGGTAACTTAACAAATTGAGGCACAATGCGTTTCTTTCTTTTTAATTGATAGGTAACATGCTAGGATGAGCTTAAGACAAAATGTGACTGCCAATTTTTTTTTGTAGCACTAGGACATTACTGAAATTCTATGGCTTAATTTGATTTATTATTGCCCCAACAGCATCTAAACCATTTAAAGTATTACCTCAGTCAGGATGTGCTATCTCTCCACACGCATATTTTGGCAACGAGACAAAAACTGATTTTGTTTGGTGCCTGTTAATATCACTTATATGCCAGGACTTGACTCAGTTGACAGAACTCGCCTTCAAGACTGTCTGCTTTGAACAGATATTCACATTAATCATGTCAACACTTTGCCACCACTGCTTTGTCCTTTTATTTTGGGACTTTCCATAAGACCATTGTGGTTCTATTATTTTTTAAAAAGCAAATAATTATAACGCTGAAGGTGCATAATTAACACATCTCAACAACTGACTTTTTCCAACACGATTACCTTAGAGAATGCCTGTTTGTTGCAGTTTTAGGTGGGATCATTTCATTTCCTAAGAGAGTGCATTAATTAGAGTCTAGTTTCCTGTTGTAAACACTCATCTCTCATCGCCTACACAACTCTGTTACATCCAAACATGATGTCAAGCACTGCTTTCTATGTGTGCGCGTGTTTGTTTATGTATAAATTATTGTATCTAGGCGGAGAGACTCGCAGCAGGTCATGTCTTTCAGCACTATCAAGTTGTGCCAAGCCTGACTTCCACCTTAAATTACACTTACACACGGTGCCATAAATACATATGGAGGCACGCACATTCAGAAGTCATCTACATTACACGCGCTAGCCGTCTGCCCCCAAAGGCTCTTTAGTTTCACATTTGAATTTCCGTCTTTCTTTCCCTGAAGTCTTGTTAGTGACTTTTATACCACTATATATATGAACAGCGTCACTCACCTACTTCATATTAATGCAGCGTGTCAAAGAACACACACAGCTCAACGGCTGTTTCAAGTGTCAGCAATAAATTCTTCGCCTAAGTTACACCTTTCTGTAACATGAAGCACATGCCCCTGGGTTTAATGACTTTCTGCTGGTTGATTTACAATTCTTATTCACATTCACCTCTCAGTTTATTTCCAAATCTTTATTTATCTCTTAATTGTTACAGAGTGACTGGACAAACGATTCAAATTTTGATATTCTAGACAATTCTATTAATATGCCATTTAAAATGTATGACAACTAAAAGGGATTTGACAGGATTTGGTCTTGATAAGCAGATTTAGAAAGGTGTCCAGATTTGATTAAATGCTACCAAACATCCTCGCAGACTGTCACTCCTCAGCATTCAGGTGGATTTAAATGAAAAAAACTAAGAAGATTTTATTTAAATCAAAACTGCTGTTTTGAGTTCCATCCTTTATCGACACGATCGGTCAAAATTATTCCCAGAAACTATTTGAAAAGCACCTCCCTCTTTTCTCCATTTAGTTCGAGAGAAAAGCAGCATTGTGTCAGGCCGCCGCTGTCGCTGTCCGCCTTGCTGCCTGCCTACACTGCAGTAGACAAAACAAGTGGGAAGCAGGATTTGTTTAGACAGAGCTCACCTGGCGCTAACACAGACACAGAAACAGTGATCAGGCAAGCCCTAGGGAGGAGCAGAGGCAGCAAGGAGGTGGGGAGGAGAAGCAGTGGTGAGGAAAGAGGCCTGATGAGTGTGAGAGTGGGGGGAAGGGAAGGGAAGGGACCTCAAGAAGGGAGCATGGAGTTCAGTTTGCTACCCTCATCCAGGGCCACTCACAAAATCAGAGCCGATTAAGATTTTTGGGGGCCTCGAGTAGTGCTCAGTGATACTTGGAAGGGTGTGTTTGTGTGTTAGTGTGGGGGTTGGCAGTTAGGGGCAGCCTATAATCCAGGACTTGCACATAGGCTAATAGGAAAAGGCAGATTTGTGTGTCTGTGAGTCATGGAGCTTTGCCATAATGAAATAACCAGCTGATCTGCCTCCTCACATAAGCCCCACATTCATTTTACATCACTTTTATTTGCTTTACATTTATGTTAAAACTGCTGTTTAGGGCTGCAACGATTCCTTGAGTAACTCGATTTCAAAAAATGATCGAGGAATTTTCTCTGCCTCGAGGCCTCGTTTAATTAAATTTAAAGCTCACGTTTCGCACAGATTCTTTTTAGTGTGATGCAACGTGCTTACGTCACAGGCTATGCGTCCCCTACAAAGCGTAAGAAGACTGAGCGGGCTTTGGGGAACGCGTGTGGACAGTTTAGCGGCACGGAATGGCAGACGCCGGGACCGAAAACAGTGAATACAGCAAAAATGAGCAAACGCAGGAAAGAAAAAGTAATAGGAGGAATAGGATAAAAGTATGTTTTATCCGATTACGATGAATCGATGGAATATTGGATAGAATACTCGATTACCAAAATATTTGATAGCTGCAGCCCTACTGCTGTTCATAATTTTTACATATAAATTAAAACCATTGTCAATTACATTCCCACAATCCTGATAAAACGTTCCATCGCTGCACACAGGAAGTGATTTGTGCCTACCCATCCCTCAGCTGCAGCTGTATACACATAGAAGCCCCTTTGGTCAGGTCTGATATGTCTATATGAAGCAGCACCAAAATTACACCCTGCAGCTTTAGACTAAATAGGAATTATTTTCCCATCAGCTGATTAATTGCTCAGTCGACAAACTGATGTTAGTCCATTGTTACATGTTCCTCTCTGTGTCCTAAACTGAAGCTATCCATTTACTATAATTAATAACCAAACAACTGATTTATCAGTTGTAAGAATTAAAGCTGAAACAATATGCTGATCAGCGGTTTGGCAAATTAACTTAAGTGAATCCACCTACAGTATAAATCTATGCTCTGTTCAAATGTTCAAACAGAAACACTTCCTCAAGCAGCTCTGACAGCTTAACATCAAAACAGATTTGACGCTTTTGCCCCATTTTGAAGTGAATCAAAATTCATGACCTAAATGCTGTGCACTTTCTCTTACCGATTGTGGCCAACACATGTTCGTGAGGTTCGACAGTCGGGAACAAAGACTGGGATGGATGACAACTCCCCCTGACCACAAACTCAGTTACTAGGGGTTGACCTCAGTTGACCCCTTAGCCCCTCAACAGCCTCACATCCCCATTCACTAGGGTTAAATAAGGTTTTACCCACAGGGTTTTATGACAGAGGAAGAGAATAAATGAGGCTTCCCTGTGGCCCTTTACTAGAACTTGCTTGGTAACAACTGATAAACTTTGTTGTGTTTCTAAAATGTTCTACATTGTGACGTAACTCGGTCAACTTTTTCTGAACCGTCAAGCATTTACCACTTCCCTTTTCCTTCAAAACTACATATTAACCTGAATGATAAGAACATCCATTAAAACAGCAGCAACAGCGTGCTAGTCTCATTCTCAGGTGGTATCTGGCACTGGGTATTTTGTAAATTGATAAAACTGATCACCACAATCTCTTAAACTCTAAAGTGATGCCTTTAAATTCCTTTTATCGTAAAAACCCAGAGACCTTAATTTTACTAACAGCTGCACATCCTGAAAACTGAAAAGCTAGTAAAAGTTTACTTATATATTTGCTTAAACAAAAACTACATACATTTGCTAATACACTCATCAAATAATCATTTCAGCTCTGTTTTTGTTTTAAGTAAAAATCAGACGATCAGATATGAAAGATAGAAGAATCTTGACATATGTAATGAAGGATGATTTGATCACTTAAGTAAACCTGTTTCATGAAGAAGAGGAGATAATAACATTATATCCATTTTCAATTAAGAAAAATCAACAAGTACTAGTCAATAACTTATGAAGTGAAGAGCCACTCCTAAGTGTTGACACTCATTCCACACTTCTAATTGGCCGTTAAGGCAGCTGTATAATAGACGATGATAACAGGGAGAGAGAGACAGAATTAAATTACCCTGCAGCATAGTTTGTTTCCATTTGAGCAATGAGCTGAAAGACGCTGACGAAATCCGAAACTGCCCTTCGTAGTTGCTGTTGTCAACAAATGCAAGACACACAGAGTGACACAGATGAACTAAAATAGCATGTGATGAAGTTAAATTGACTATTACTACTGTAGACGTTCCTCTGGAGACCATCTGTCTTGACAGATGTTTGATCTAAACCCACCACTTCTGTCACCCCGCAGCCTGGCACCACCAGTAAGTCAAATGAGCTCCTCTCAGTCTCTAGGGAGACTCCAGCTGGTCAAGAATGTGAGGGCTGAAAGATTTCATTGTCTTTCTTTGGTATTCGTAGACTGGCCCACTCTCATTCTCTCAAGCATCCCTTCCATTCAAAGGAATGCTTGGTCAGCATTTGTGTATAGGGATGCTGCACAGTGGCGAGCAAACAAACCTGCATGCAAACAATCCTAAATTTTGGTAGGACATGGAAAAATAATCACTTGTGGATGTGGACAATTCTGCCTCGAAACAGTAACAGCCCATACTCCCTCATAGAATTCATTGTTTTTAAAATCTAAATCACAATATGAAATGTTGTATCTTCAACTGCAAGTTTTCAAGTTCCAGTCCGTAATAGGATACAACGTATTGGTGTTTTGATGGCGTCACGTGGTAATGCTCAATAAAATTAAAAACATTTATATAAGTATGACACAGTGAATATTGAACTGCACCTTGACATACATTAAATTATACAACAAATAAAATAGCAATTGCAATATTCAGCGGACAAATAGGAATTAGATATTTTCCCCCATTCGTTCAGTCCTAGTAAGCAAATCACATTGCAATAAGTTGCAGCTCTACAACAGATCATTAGTATTTTGGGATGGAATATTTCAAATGAATTTGTAAAAGAATATTTAAATACACATTTTATTTCTCATACATCCGAATGCTTACAATGGTTGACGGGAAAAGTGGCCACAGTACTTGGCCACATTTGCAGATGCAATGCATTATGAAATTGACTCAAATCACTGCCATGATAATAACAAACTGAATCAGATAACCTGGTTAGATGCCTGGCCATTAGACTGACTAGCTAAAACTACATTAATAGGACATGAAAAGTGTCTTCTGCAACAAATGTGGTCACTGAGAATAGTTCAGAGCAACTTTAATCCAAGTTATTTCTTCCTACTGTAAATGACATTATATTTCCATAATCATCTAAGATGAACTACTAGAGTAAATATGATTAGTGCAGCAAAGAAAAAACAATCTGGAATCAGACGGTTTAGGATTTCCCCGCTTGCTTAATGAACCACCATTTGATCTACTCAGTGTGTTACTTATGGCCTTGACCACCAAACCTCTCACACATGCATGGAAATGACAGACATGGAACCTTGTTAACAGCACTGTACTTTTTAGCAGATCATTAGGCAAATGTAGACACAGTCACACCGAGGGCATGTTAAAAGACATCTGCTCCTTAGCACCTTTCCCCACAGTGTTAGTCTGCTTGTATCCAACCATTAGACCCATTAGAGGCCAATTAACACCGACACAAAGCTCCCTTCATGTTTTATGGCACAGTAAACAAAACCTGCAGGCTGGACCTGGGCTCAGCACAGATCAGTGGCCTACAGTGCAACACAGAATAACTCACTACTAAAGTTACTGCCTTTTTTTTTTTTTTTTTGACAGAAAAGTCTACAGATTCTGGCAGAGCAACTCACACATAAACCCCCCAAATAACTGGCAGCCATGCATTGACATTCTTTTCCAGCTTATATAACATGGAACACAGAAAATCAGACATTTGAAGCAACCTGACAATAGTTTCCTATCGAGTATCCTATACATCCTTCAATTTATCTAGAATGCACCAGTACGTTGCAGAGTTTTGTTGGAACTCTAAAATCCACAATAGGAGGGTGGCTTTGGTTAAATGGCAACCTGTTACTTAGTAAGTGCCTTATTTTGGCCATTCCACCCAATCTGCGTTAAGATAAGCGCAATGCGGGTCTTTTCCGCGTGTTTAAAGTTGTGTTCTACTCGGTTTGTGGAGCAGACATTCGAGCGCGCGTGCTGCATCACGCCAGAGACACGGCTTGTTGTCCTGAAATCGCAGCTTCTTCAGTCTGAAGAGTCGCGCTGAGCAGTTTATACACACACGGACAGACTTTTATTCAACATCTGCTTCATCTCTTACACGCATACACTCGTCAAATCCCTTTAACTGGAGGGGAAAGGCACTAATCACTGTGCGGGGACGCGTCTCACGCTCAGTTCACACCGTTTCTGCCAACCACGCGCGGACACACCACGAACCGTGACCAACCTGAGAAGTCTGAAGAGCCTTTGGTGAGATCGCAGAGGGCGGCGAGGCACGTTATTCCCAACAGGAGCGCACTACTGACGGCTGACAGAGTCCCATCTGAGAAGAACATCCTTGAATCCTCGCAGTCGTTGAGTTTCTCCGGAGCATTAGAAAAGTCCAACAGCAACAACACAAACAGCGGCAGCAGCATTGGCTTTCAGCTTGTGCGTCTCATGCGGGAGATGTGCGCTCCCATCACACCTCTATAGTCTCCCCTCATCCTCCGTCCACACTGCTGTGAGACTGAGACTCTGCTCTGGAGCTGCGCTCAGCTCCCACTATCTCGCGCGCGCACACTGCATGCCTAACTGCGTGCTGTGCTGTGCTGAGCCGAGCAGACAGCGGAGACAGGCAGCCCACCTGAGGACCCACGCCTCCCTCGATCGGTCATGTGTCTCAAAAAACCAAACGCTCACGACTGCAGGTACAAAACAATCTCATTGAACCGAAGTTACAATGTAACATTTGTTTAGTGTAACACCGACACTTTCCTTAAGCAATCATCGCAGCTATAATCAATGTAACTTTCCATTTTCCAATCAATAGAACTATGTAGAATTATTCAGATTAAATTAGGGTTCAAATAAGCACGACATCAGATGGCATCGTCAATGTCTGAAGGCGTTTCTCGCAACATTTTACTATCTGCTCAATTACTATCAATGAGTCATTATTAACAAACTGGTGTCACCTGGCAGGGACTCAGACGAAATGACTGAAGTTACAGAGGAAAAAAAACAGGTCATTTCCTCTGTCCATCAGAGGGCGCTGTGTGTGTGGTGAGGTTCTGTGCATAGACACATTACACTTCACTTACCCCAACAAGCTTAAATAAGTCATAAAAAAGTAAGACATGGATTTTTCGTGGCAAATGTCATTCTCTAAAATGTTTCTCACTTGAATTACATGCATGGGCTACATTACATCTTTAAGGTTCATTCATACAAAACAAGCAGAACATCTTTTCAATTCATGTATTATTTATTTTTCTATGTATTTAATGCATTATAGTCATGATTACTATTATTTTTATCATGCATATAATTCTTTATTGCCTTAATTACCCTATTCAACTTAACTATGATGACTACTTGTTATATGTGTACATGTTTTTGTTGTTTCATTGACCAACTGGACTTTGGTGTGCAGGCATGACTGCAATAAGAAAACAGATTTTCCTTCTGCTTGTTACTTTAAGGTGAACTTCAGTCAAATTTCAAATGCCAGGAGGAAAACCTGGCTTTTATCCATGAAGGAGACTACTACATCCGAATAATACAATCAAATGACTTAAAGTCAAATGTACTTGAAGAAAAGTGAGAAAGGCGCTGCTGAGTGCTTGTGGTGATCACACCTGGGTGGTCTTTGAATAATTCAGGTGTGCTAAATTATTTTTAAGGGATTCATTGTGTAGGGAAAAAGTGTTTTCAGTCAAAACTGCATCTCTCAAAAAAGATGAACCCAAGGCACATTGTAGGAATTTTGTAAATTTGAAATTCCTTACCTTTTATTAAATATTGAGATTAATCACCATGAGTCTTCAGTCGAAACTGGCATACAAGTGCTGCTGGGTCTCTGTGGTGATCACACACAGGTTTGCTTGTTGGATACTTCAGGTGTGCTGTGTTTAGTCTTATTTGGGAAGGATTCATTGCCTGGGCGAAAACAAATGTGTTAATTTAAAAAAATGCATGTCTCCTTTAAAAGAACCAACCCAAGGCCCACTGTCGCATTTGTGCAGATTTAAAATGCCTTTAATATTACATGCCAATATGTTTTAAGATGTCCATGCATTGCAGATCTTCTTTAGGGTCCAAACTGACCTGTCTTGAATGCCAGGAGGGAGACGTGGCCCCTGTGCAAACTGTTTTTTTTTAAAAGATATAAATAAAAATTCTGTCTTTTAAAAAAAACTGTGTGATAAACTTTTCTGTTGCTTACATCATTCAGTGTAATGAGTTTACATTTTAAAGTGGGTTCTTAAATGATGTTTTGACTAAGACACAAAACTCAATTCAAAATAAACCATGATTTATTTTCAATACCAGGAGCGTTGTCTGACAGGTGAAAAATTGAAAACTAAAACAAACAATTGAAGGCAAACTTAATTCAACTGAACTGCATAAGTAAAATTCTACAATAAAAATAACTAAAATCAAAACCACTTAAACAAATTACTCCTTTTCTGTACTGTAAAGAAACCTATTATATGTAAACATTTTACAAAAGGTTGGAAAAACACTGATCAACTTACCCAACAAATCTAAAGTCTGTATTGCTGCAGTCAATGTAATGGTTTGATTGCTTTTGTCATCTGTGTTGAAATTGAGTGCTTTGTAATGTCTTGTTATTTCTCTGTCCTCTATTCCTATAACCACCAGGAGCAAAGGAAGTGTGGTCAAGGATAATATTCTTGCCTCTTGTGAGAGGTCCCAGGTTCAAATCCCAGGCGAGCCCTTTCAATGTTTTCTGGGTAGCCATGTGGAAGGGAATTAGTGTTTACCGCTGGATGGGTTAAACTGACTTACAGTAGTGGGTTTGATTTGCCAATACAAATACAACAAAAAGCCCAATGGCCTTTGAAACTTAAGAATTATTCAAACAATTTAATACTGAACCAACAAACTGAACTACCGCTAAATGAGATATTTGTTTGAACTTGAGGGGTGAAAGTTCAAACTCAAAACATAAATCTCACACCAGTTCAAAATATACAGTCCAGGAGCACTCCAGTGTTTGGAGTAATTACCGGGGTATACAGCAAACGATTGTAAAATTTTCTGTAGAAACAAAGAAGTCTGTGGGCAGGAAAAGAGATTGTTTATTTATCAGGTTAGTGATTGATAGATAAGTATGTTGGAAAGCAAAGATATCGCTTTCCATTATGTTGTGTTGCCAGGCAGACTCTAACAGTATATTTATTTAGGAAATTTAAAAATAACATTAACTTTTCAAAATAAAAAAGACGATGTATTAACCACAGAACGCTTCCGCCATCTTGAGGCCAACTTGCGTCATCGCAGCGTCGGACAAAGCGCATTTCAATGAGCTTTGCCTTCCATCGGCTTCCGTACATGTTCACATGTGACAACAGAAGGTCAGACATGGCTGCCTGCACCAGTAGGTTAGACAAATTTCTACTTTCCCTGAGGTTGTTACGAAACCCACAGCTCCAAAATGAACGTAAGTAAAATGAAAACTCACGTATCTCATTATTACACGTTACAAATCACCGGCGGGTTGCGAAAATTGCGTCAGTGTACAGTTTATGCTACACGAGCTAAGACGCTAAGTGCGTAACCCGTTCTTCTCTGTACATATTAATCCGTGCATACCTTTCCATTTGAGTGATGTGCGTCTATATAATGTATGCCTTGTTATTTTCAGGGTTTCTGTCCACGTCTGTATGTCGTTCCGCTCCGGAGAAGGACAGCGACCCTCCCAAATTCACACCTCCACCAAAACCTGTCATCATAGATAAAACAAAAATTGCATCTACGCGAACGTATGATGTTAATTTGTTACATAATCTCTAACGCTCAACATTCTAGGTTAAATCGGGATTTCAAACATGCTCTCCCTGTTCCCGTTCTCTCTCTCTCTCTCTCCCACAGGTTTCTGAGTCCAGAGTTCATCCCACCACGACAGAGAACAGACCCTTTTAAGTTTTTCCTGGAGAGGAAAGACATGATCCACAGAAGGAAAGTGCTCAGCATCCCTGAATTCTACGTAGGTAAGACAATACACCCACTTCCCACTTTATTAGGTACACAGGGCACCACATAAATTGGCAGGAGTAGCAATTAGTGTGGTCTTTTGCTGCTGTGGCCCATTTAAGGTTTGACGTGTTGTCTGGCTTTTTCTCTTACGCCAACAATTTAGGTGATCCAGATCTGCTCAGGCTTCGACAGAGCCGCCATCCACCCTGTTACGAATTAATGTACCACCAACATAATCTTGGAGAAATGATTTTAAGGTTGAAATTGAAAGTATTTATCTAGAACATGTCACACAAATATAAAGAAAGGTACTTGATATGAATTTTAATAAATTAAAAAATAGCATATAATATAGGATCGAATTAAATTACCATTTACATTGATTAAACTTGCAGACTCCACATGGCAAGGCCCTTGCCTAAAGTACCCATAAAAGACATTTACTAAGGCTGTGAACCAAAAAAGTTAAACCTGTCTCATCTTCAGACCTGTAAAGCATAATTTACACATTCATCTTCTCCAGATTCAATGTTTTCAACTCTCCTAACATACTGTTAGACAAGACTGAATTGCCGGAATATCGGTGAATTAAAAATGTATTGTATAATTTTACTTATGCAATGCTCTGCATTCTCAAAATTTCTGGTTTATTTTAAAAAAACCATTTGGTGTTGTGTTTTTTTGTAAATATAAAATTAACAAAGACATAGTTTTGTTTTTGGAAATACTATCCATATAGATAATTAATATTAAAATTGATGTTATTTTTGTTTGTCTCAAGGGAGTATCCTGGCCGTTACCATGGCCGACCCTAATGCCAGTGGAAAAACAAACCGCTTTGTTGGCATCTGTATCCAGAGGGGTGGACGGGGGCTGGGTGCTACATTTGTCCTGAGGAATATCATTGATAATCAAGGTGAGGTTTTTTAAGTACCAAAAATTTTCTCAGATCATACCCACACGCTATATTTATGTCTGCTTTTTTTTTTTTTTTAACAAAACTAACACATCAAACCTTTATTTTATAGAATTTAGTGTAAAGGGATTAAAAATGAATTACAAATGTTTAAATTATTTAAAAAAATATATTTAAATTGGTTAAAAAAAATAATTGTGAATGAAAACTAAATTGTTTACCAAACTGACTCAAGAAAAGAAAATGCTTACACTGTTACTTTTCCCATCTGGACATTTTGTGATGTTGAATCAAGGAGCCCTGATTTGATGATGTATATCTATGTTTTTGGCCCAGGTGTGGAAATGTGCTATGAGCTGTATAGTCCTCGCATCCAAAATATTGAGGTGCTCAAGCTGGAAAAAAGGCTGGATGACAACCTAATGTATCTGAGAGATGCTCTGCCTGAGTACAGCACTGTGGACCCAAATATGAAGCCCGTATCTTGTCCCTTGACTGAAGAGGTGCCTGTCAACAAGGTGACAGCTTCAAGAACAAAATACATATAATCAAAATACTGCATGTTGAGAAGTGAAATGATTGAACTTCTCTGTCCATTTACCAGCTTAAAGTAAGGATGCGGCCCAAACCATGGTCGAAACGCTGGGAACGACCCAAGTTCAAAATCCAGGGCATCTGCTTCGAACTGTGCCTAAGTCCGCAGCATTTAGAGTATGTCCAGAAGTTGGCAGAACCTTGGCGGGAGTACGACATGTTGAAGGAGTACGACACCTCCAAGCTGGAGGAGCAGATCCACAGTGAGGTCGAGAAGGAGATGAGCAAATGATGAAGAGGCTCCTAAAAGTCAAAAGTTCTTTGTTAGAACAGGAAAAGACTGTAACATGAGTTTTGTATGGATGTGGAACACTGTTGGAAGTTAATTCACACGTTGAAACACAGCCACACATGTTTATATATGGAGGAGCCATTATGGAAACTAGTACAGAACAAATAATCCAGAATCAGTGAAGTCGCAGTATGACCAAGTGAAATATCACAAATGGAGGACACTGCATTAATTTGATAAAGATAAAATAAATGACAAAACATGATAAAACTCAATGGAATTCAATGGTCCAAAAATCTCGCTCTTAAAATGAGGAAATACTGAAAATTATGTTAGTCAACTCAAAAAAAATGTAATTTTGTTGTTATTTTGTTGGATTTTTTTAAAGTAAAAAAGACAGTTAAGATACATAAATTATCATTTGTTGCAGTTATGAATCATGTTTGGTTTTTGACGATATCATGCAGGTCTAATGTAAACTGTTATAGATTGTCTGATCATCAGTCTGTGACAATGTGAGCCCTTCCATATGTGACAGGATTGTTATTTAGCAGATATTAAATGGTTTCACTTGGCATCAAAATAAAATTAAAAAACTATTGGCATGTTGCTGAGTTCCTTTTGACAGCAGTCATAGTTTTTGTCTGCTTTGTTTGAAGCCTTAACACAAGGTGGCGCCACTTGTCTACATATGAGGCGTCCATCAGCAGTTGCATAACAGCCTTTTATGTATGAGACAGTATTTTTGAGGGAAATTCCTACCATGCTAAACAATACATAGAGTATTGTTTCAGCTGAGCAAATGACGAGAGGCCTGTTACCACAAACAGGTTGATGGATGTTTAAGGTTTAAAACTTGAAAAAGATCAATCACTACGTGTGCCAGGCTGAAAGATCTTCTGGATTTAACATAATGAAGATTTTCAAATTAATCAGTAAATCGGCTTCTTTGAAACAGGCTCCGGTATCCTGCACTTTGAGGAAGGAAAAACAGGACCAAGGACACCCGGTAGTGTTTTGCTGTTGTGGATGGAAAATTGTGGTGTTGAGATGGTATGTTAGAGCGTCAGTTAGGTCGTATAAAAACACTTGGATCCCTTATGTTGTGTCTGCACTCCTTGTGTGTGCGTGTGTCTGTATAAACACACAGAATGACTCCCCGCACTCTAATTTCTCCATATTACAGGATGAGACGCAGAGAAAATGGTCTCTAATACAGGAGTAGCAGATGTTTACTGTGCTCATTATGGACCACACAGATTCCCTGTATTCAGAAACAGTATAATAAAAGTGATTATTCAAGAAACATTTAAAGGCATCGAGTGGAAGAAAGCTTTTAATGTCAGTTTGCAGAAGTACACAGCCTATTTGCTGGTGCAAATGGCTATTGGGTTATTTCTTGTCAAATCATCTGTACCTGTTGAAATTCCTTATATCTCAGAGTAATACACTGTTAACTTTCTGCCTTATTTACTCCCTGGCTGGTCAGATTTTGACCCGCAGCAACGAAAACCACCTCCATCTGCTTCTGTGTACAGTAGACTGAGAGCCTGTTCTGCACATTGTCATTACACTACCCACGGAAACAGCTGGCCCTTTCACCTTCTCATTTTTTTCACTCTCAGTATTTCGGTTCGGGATGGACTGATGTTCACATGTGGAGGTGGCAACCAAAAATGTTTACCTTATGGCATGCCGTTGAATCATTAGAAGCATAACCTGCTTGGTGATGCCACTGTACTGGTAAACTGGCTTAAACCACAAAGTTACTCACTTTGAGTCACTGCTTCCTGCCTCCCTCTCTCTCTCTCTCCCTCTCTCTCTCTCTTTCTGTGTGTCAAGTACTTCACATAGTGATCTCTACTGTATGTGCCTCCCATGCCCTCAGGTTGACTTCTCTGCACCTGGAGTGAAGTTAAAGCCCCTTGGCTGGGAAAGGAGATCAAACGCCAGTTCTCTCTCTCTCTCAAACACACACATATCAACACACCTACAAACTTGCAGACAGACTATCATATTAGCCCAGACAGACACCTCAAATAGTGCCAACTGTAAACGTCTGGGACGGCCTGTCCATCACTCCTCACATGAAACCAGATATGCTCTGTTCACAGTTGCCATGGAATCAGGGTGGGGTTTGCAGGTTCAGCAAGCCCATAATCCAACCCCCCTCCATAACAAGCAACTGTAAAACATGGTGGGCCGATGATAGTTACAGTACAACAATACTATGAAGGTCAGCACAGGAATGCAGGGAGGGACATACTCCTCTCATCTGTCTTCTTCCCCTTCGCTGATGCTCCCATGACCTTCATCTCTTTCTGTCTCTAAGAAGGGGAGCAATAGCTTTGAAAAAGAGCCAGGTTGATGAATTGGAGAGGATGTGATACAGGATAAGCAGCAACTCCCACAGGTTGACATTTTTTTTTTGGTAAGCTCTTCCACTGGGCCCGCACACTAAACCCACCTAACATAGTGTTGGTCTCTAACATCTCTGTCAAGGTGTGATTTCTTACTCTCTTGCATTCAGGCCTGGGGAAATTTGTTTCACTCCTCTCTGTCTTTGGCAAGGAGTTTGAAATGTCTGTGTGTATGACAAGTGCAACGGGATACTGGGCCACCCATAGGCCCCAGGTAAATTACACCCTGTCACTGTGTGTGTGTGTGTGCATGTGCACTCATGTAAGTGTGTACGCACTACCCGGGGCCACCCGTAGTCCTAGGTAAATTACACACTTGAGTTTCACCATATGTTTCCAGCAAAACAACACGACCGTCTGCTCTTCTCCGACTGTCCCATGGGCCCGACAGGGACTCTTGCTGCCATCACTCTCTCTTTGTTACACACTTGCACAGATGAACCTGACAGTGCGACAGCTGTTAGGAAACATTACATAGTGAGCAGCTGATGCCTGAAGTTGAACAGGCACCGAACACTGTCATTTTAATAATGTGATCCTGTATGGAGTGGATCTGGCAGCGCTGCCAAAGGGTTCAAGGGTTCATTTCCACTTGAGGCCTTGTAACCTGAAAATGCATAGATAAAAGTGTCCATTGAATTGTACATGTTAACAATGGCTTCCGTGCATTCCAGCTTATGTCAGCTTAGCAAAGACTACATTGTCTAGTTGTGAACTTTAAAAATGTAGCATGTAACTTTTGAATACGTTTCAACTCACTGTCAAATTAGTTCACAAAGCACTGATGAAGCCCATCAGGTCCACACGACTCTAACAATTTCTCACTGCAGCGTTGGGTAGATCTTGTGCCATCAAGCGACATTCCTGCACTGCACACAGGAAATGATTAATTTTAAGTCAAGAAAGACATAGACAAGAGCAACATTGTGCTAGTAAAGCAAAATGGCTGCAAACAGGCTGGAGTATGACTGAAAACACAAAACAGATGATTTCAAGTGAATTCTAATAGTGGTTTGATGGGATAAACATTTCTTGCTCTACCTGCCCCTGCGCCGCCAGTGTATAGACACAAACGCTCCCTCAGTCAGGTCTGATAGTATTGCTTGACAGAGCAATGAGAAACGCAGCATATAAATAATTATACACCATTTCCAGCGACCAGAGGCAGAATAATAAGATCAACAACGAAAACCACCAAAAGTTACACAGGGCAGCTTTAAAGGAACATCTCACAAAATGAATGTTTTCTGCTCGATCCATCTGGATTAAAGTGCTATTGTAGCTGTGGTCTACCTTTGTTTAAAACACAAAGACATGTGACTTTTTTTTCACGGTGTAGAAAAGCAATATTTAAATATATGTATTGATCTACCTACAATTCAAAAAAGTCCCCAACAAATCCTTACTCGTCGCTCATGTCCAGCTGTTTTAGGAACAAGAGATGGACAAAAGCTGTGTTGATTTTAATGTTTTCAATAGATTTGTTGACAACATTTCTTACAGGGGGCAGCAGAATGGACTAGATGGGTCATAGTCTGGTAAAGGAAATGATTTCTTGCATTATTGCTATATACTGTATCTCCCAGTGTGGGCTGGAGTTATAAAAAACAGGGGAGAGTTTTAGCAGCTTGGGCTTTGATAAATCACAGCCTCTCAGTCATATGATCAGTCCTGAGGTGAAAATAGTTCTCAAACCTTTTGTGTGAAGGTAATCCAGTCGAATGGCAGATCATGAAAAAAGATTATTAAAATTTCTAATTCTGTATAAGCAGTTAAGCCGGAATACTTTGGGCTATAGTGCATAAATTTCAATTCTAAATGAATGTCCATTACATTCAAACCACTGTGAAAGTAGAACAGGGGAGAGTTTTAGCAGCTTGGGCTTTGATAAATCACAGCCTCTCAGTCATATGATCAGTCCTGAGGTGAAAATAGTTCTCAAACCTTTTGTGTGAAGGTAATCCAGTCGAATGGCAGATCATGAAAAAAGATTATTAAAATTTCTAATTCTGTATAAGCAGTTAAGCCGGAATACTTTGGGCTATAGTGCATAAATTTCAATTCTAAATGAATGTCCATTACATTCAAACCACTGTGAAAGTAGTATTCATAGTCCTGACCTGTGCAGACAGCCTCACATATTGTGTGTGTTCGTGTATGGGTATTTTTGTGAGGACTAAAAAAAAACTTAGGAAATCATAAGGAGTGAGGACATTTTGGGAAAGTGAGGACATTTTGACTGGTCCTCATATTCTGTCACCCCTTTTTGAGGGTTTGGGTTAGGGTAACAGTTCGGGTTGAGTTTAGGGTAATTATGTCTATGAATGTCCTCAATGCAACTGCTGTACAAACCTGTGTGTTTGTGTCACAAAGCAACATGTCAACACTAGCAGCAATGTGGCGAGAGAACTCACATGAGAGCTTGAATAAAAGAGGCTACAGTTAAGTCCTAAAAAGTGGTCGCAGACATTTGGACCTCATGTAATTGTATATAATATCGAGAGAACACTCACTCTCACTAATTTTCTACCACTGGTTATCGAGAGAACAATTTGTGTATAATTAAAAGTAAGAATAAGTTATACAAGCAATCACCCCCAAACCTTATTTTTTTATATTCACAGGGGGACACGATATATCTGCAAATCCCTAAAAGCATCCTTGTGTACATACATGTCAAGTGAAATTTATTTATATACTGATTTTAAACCTTACTTGTTTTAAACAAGCAAACACAAAAATCATGTATCATACGGCTATCATCAGTGCTATGTATGGAGTGTGCAGGTATAATAGCTCAGCTTAATAAAGTGGTGTCAGCCCATTTAAAATCTTACTAAAACCAAACCTACACATCCTCACACAGCTGTTTAAGGATCTCTTCAGTCGTATTTGGAGTAGATTCTTCTTTCAGGATGTCCCTGTACACATGCTGCTCCTAGATAAGAGCATCCAAGGCTGTTGGATGCATTCTTCACATTTCCTTGGTATCACCACTTGTTTGTGCCACAGCCAGTGTGTGTGTGTGTGTGTATGATCTGACTCGGAACCTGCGAGCCAGGTCACAACACAGCACGTTATTGGTTATGATGGGGTTGTTATGACTTTTAGGACATGATGACCCTGTCTAGTACTTCACTTTTTTTTTTTTAAATAAATAAATAAATAAATGTGAGAAAGAAATATTGGTGGTAGTTATGAGCAGTTCACTCCCTTGCCTCTGAGGGGCGCCCTCTTCTTGGCCTTGCTGTTACTTAAATATAGCTCCCAGTTCCCCTGCACAGCTGGTCTTCTTCTCTCTTGAGCTGTAATTGCCGCTCTGTCCTGGGAAATAGAGGGAGGAAATCCCAGAGCTTTCGCCCTGCAACAATGACAATAAAAAAGAGGTGAAGAAAAGAGGAAGAAAGCATTTCAGCTTAGATGAAAGAGGGAGGGAGGCTTAGAAGAAGGGAGGTGGAGGAGTGCTGGCTCTGGAGTGCAAAGAGAGGTGGAGGTACAGACAGGGAGAGCTGAAGGAGAACGCCGGGGAGGAGGGATGGTGTTGGTGATGGTAGTAAACGCTTGAGTTTATTAACCTCATTTAGTGGAGAGGCTGAGAGTGAGAGGAGGGGGAGGAGGGGGAGGAGGGGGGTGGCATGTTCATACTGTGAATGCTGGGCTGGGTTTACTAATGAGGGTCACACACAGACACACACACACATATGTATACGCACACACACACACACACACACACACACACACACTATAGCTTATTCCCCTCATTCATACCAGATTCACCTTGATCTGAAGCCAAGCACAGAAAACACACATTCACTGGATTCTCAAGCTTCATCTCACCACGTCCTTTCATTTTCTTTTCAATATCAAACAGCAGCTGATTTGGCAATTAGACCCAAATAGGTTTGATTTACTTGACTTTTATGTGCTTCCCGGCCAAATGGCTCAACTTTAAAGGTACAGTGTGTAAAACTTAGCAACATGCACTGGTATAATTGCATGATGCAGCTGATTGGGCCCCCTCACCTCAGCCTTCCTTTCCAAGTTTGCTGGAGAACCTATGTAGCCTTCGGTCGGCATCAAGGCTCGTAATATTTCAAGCTTGTCCATTGTGGGCTACTGTAAAAACATAAATGGTGCTGGTGTTCGTAGAGCTGACTCATTAATTCGGCAACCAAGAAGAACTGAAATTCATGAATGCGCACGTATAATTATTCTTCACTCACCCACTCACTCACTCACTCACTCATCTTCTAACACCTTAACGTCCACATGAGCGTTGGGGGGTAATTGTTCCTTAAGTATAATTATATTATGTTCATTGTCTGCCGCTTAATTTCTCACACCTTAACAACCTAGATTACGTGCAAGTCATTCAACTCGGTGTGAAATTTTACATACTCCTCCCCGTCTTTTGCTTGTCTTTTGACTGTGGGAGGGAACAAGAGCAGTCAACGGAAACCCAGACAAACTCGACACCACAAGGCATGGGGTCACAAAGGTCAACAAACAGCTAAGTGAATCACACACTCTCTTGTGAGGTAACATGGTTAATTCTGTTTGCTACAGATGAGGTTGATTTTAAGATCCTATTTTTCCTATTCTGGGATTTTCTGTCATGAATGATAATTATCCAAGTTTTTTTTTTCAATTTTGTATCAGTATGCAGCAAATTATGTTTTCCTTATTTAATTACACAAAAAAGCAAAACAATTAAACTTGAAACAAACTTCACTTATGTGACACAGAAACCTTAAAGGAACCCAGTGATTTTACTCATCATCTCTACAGCCTCTTTAACTGAAGCTACATTCAATTAGTTAAACTTAAGTACTTAATTGTGTTAAAGCTGAAATTGACAACTTTTTGTCTCAAATTTAAAATTATGATGTTTAAAATGATTGCACTGTCTTACAGGGATAGGGGTTTCACGAGAAGAACAATGATTCCACTTTTTGCATAATTCAGAACATTGAAGAGTATAATGTTCTGCTAGTGTCAGCACAGGCATCTTGCTACTGCTGTGTCTTTACAACAGGACAAAACAGGAACTGCATGTGGTACAAAAGTTGTCTCTTGCCTCTTTAATTCATTACTGGTGCCGGTTCCCTCATGAAATAAATACCACAATCTTATGTGTCATTCACAAACAACAGACATTTCAAAGGTGGACTAAAACTAACAAAAGATGTCACAGGGCAGCTGACAAATTAGTCGTGTGGTTTCTAAAATCATGCTGGTACCTACATTAAATTTAGTACCTCAGTCAGTGAGTGGTGATACAAAAGTTTGTACAGCAAATGTCAAAAAGGATGTAACAAATGGGCAAAAGACACTGATTGAAGGTGGAAGAGTCACATATGTAAGTTTTACTCCTTTATATCTTGTGAAAATATTCAGCCTAGATTTTGCATAGATTTTTGATTATGCAGTAACTGCACCGCATTGGTTTTCTTGCCCCATAATTTTGCTTATTTTTTGTGTCTTATTGCTTTTTATACATTTAATGGAAGTTGTTTGTGTTTTACTGTCTTGTCTGGACTTTACAGCACTTTCACTGATGGTTTTGCTTGTAAAAGTGCTTTAAAAATTGGACTAGATTAAATAATAGTGCAGTTTTTTTGGTTCCATGTTTTATTGTCTGTCTGTGTTGTCACCACACTCCTGTTTTCTCTTCAAATTACCAATGACAAAGGGCGATTTAGCACAATTGCGTGAAGTTGTCTTATCTGTTTAGGACAAGATGAGAGAGCCCTTCACATTTTCCTGATAGCCACCCACCCCATTCATCCATTACACACAGTGACCACTAATGACCTGAGATGGACACGAAGAATGCACACTTAAGACACTCGCTGAAGACGAATGAGTGAAGATGCACTCTGAACTATTGACAAATGGCACGGAACGCACACACACAAACACACACTGCGTGGAAACACACGGTGAAGATGGATGACATGGTGAAGATGATCCCTGCGCTGAACTGTAAGTGACAAATGACCAGACACCTCAGTGGGTGCACTGACCCCCTGCTGTGGCTAACCAAGGCTGGCTTATTTTGTGATTTGACAAAGGTTAAGTGACAATTTCTTCACATTTACTCTCCCATGGATTGGTAGACCCATACCATAAATATTTATTACACAACATTTGGTTTCTCTGAGTGAATGTGATCAAAAGTTAAATCGACTTTATAAAATCTTAAGTTACACATTTGTCTCAAAGGCTGTTAAAATCTTTATCCTTAGGCCTGATATAAATACAAAGATTTCACGACACATGGCAGTTTTTCTTGCACATGCATTTTATATGATAATACATCATACAAAACACAGTGTTATTTGATTGTTTTTACTGGTTAGATGGTTTAATTAAGCAATTTGGAGAACCAGATGTGTCAGTGAGTACAGAAACGTATGTCAACTTGCAGCTCTGTGACTGACAGCTTTCCAAACATTATTTTAACCATTCTGCTACCATATTCAAGATCAAGCAGATTAAAATGCATAAAAAAAGTCTGATGATTAAAACAAGTCCTGAAGCAGCCGACAGAGTGCACGTGGGCCTGCTCAAGACCCTTTGAAACCAGGTCTCGATGGATGATTCAGAACCTAATCTGACCCATTAGTCCAGCACTCACAGGCTGGTTGCAAAGAGCTGTGACCGGCCTTTCAAGGCAGCTTGAAATCGTTTGTCTACATCCCAATCCACTGTCCATTCGCCTTGTTTCACACACACACACACACACACACACAGTCATTAAACTTTTGACCCTGCTGTGCCTGTCAGACTTTGACAAACCTCTGCTCTTTGAGCTCTGTGCCTACTGTCGATGCAGTGGTCAGCTCTGTCACAGACAGGTTTACTTGTCTTGTCTTCATTGTTTGGTTGTCTCTACCACTTTCTAGAACACACACCTGATGATCTAAGTCGGCTGTTGTTCACTGTGAGCACACGATAAATCCGTCAGTGTACGGTAAAGCCTCAAATGCCCTCTGACTGTTCTATCCGACCTGTTATCTCCAAAAATTACACACCATTACTCTGCAATAACACAAAATTGTCAAGATTAGAGTCCAGTTGCTTTATTATTTTCAGAAGTTGTCTTTCCAATAGGTGTTTTTTTATATATTCTTGAAATATCATATTACATTATGCTTGAGTGAGCTGGAAAAGATGGTGTATTGATAAAAATGTAGTTGCAAATGAGTGCAATGGAAACAGATTCAGTGAACAAAAGAGGATATTTAGAAATCAAATGACTGGAACATCCTTTTCAATTCCTGCATTTTTCTGAGCAGGAAAAACAGCAGAAACAACACCAGTCTTCCACTATTTCTACAACATGGAAATAAAGCATTAATGAAAAACCATATCTCAGTAGCTACACAACCCCCAATTATATTAGTGAACTAACTCCCAATATTTGCATCACCAAGTTGAAGGAAACACTGAAAGATGCAAACGGCCTTTTACCAGAGGTCAGTTATAATTTTGTGATGCACTTTAATCGAAACCTAGCTATTGTTTGACCTTCAATTAAATATGCATACTGAAATATCAGACAGGCTGAGAGAATCTCAGTTGTTGGGTCAATACCACATTTTGTCATAGCATGCGGGTGTGGAGTGGCTGGTTTCTGTGGTTTTACTACAGCTTAGCCAGCTGATAGCCCTGATAACAGTGCAGTATCTATTACTCGATGCTCCATCCAGCCACCATTATGAATTACGTGAAGGTCACAACCTCAGAGCCATTCAGCTTCCTTGCCACTCTCCCTATAGCCAACTGCTGGCCAGTACCACTCAATACCCCAGGTCCAATTTCCCCACTGGTATCAACCCCCTTACTCTCATGTTCCACTCCTCAGCCCCCACAGTAGTGTCTGGATTGGGGGGTGTTGGCGCCTAACCAGCTGCAGATGTGGCTCCGCAGAGAACACCGGCCCTCATTAACTTCAATGGATTTCCTAATGCGACAGCTACCATATTTCATTTACCACGCACCCAGACCCCAGTGGACCTGACGGGGGCAAACTGATACTTCCACTCTCTTAGGCTGAAGAGGGTGGCAGTGGAGAATGGATTCGGGTGAGGGGTGCACTAAGAGTGAGGGGTGAAGATATGTGTAGAGTGAAGCGAGAGAGAGAGGAGGTGGGGAGTAGGGGATGTCGGAAACCAGGGCAGAAGACGTGACCCCTCTTACTGAGAGGAAATCAATTAATTCAAGCTTTTTATGGCATGGCGTCGGCGACGAGAAGCTGCAGCCAAGTCAGCAACCTGAGGCAGTATTACTACATTATATCAAAAACTGAGAAGGGGAGGGGGAATCCGGGAGGAGACGCGACGAAAAAGGCTTGTTCGTTCGGCGGAGGACGGACAGAAAAGGATTGAATGAAAGAGATAAAAAGCAGAGAAACATGGACACTAAGGGAGATGGATGCGGAGGGAGAGGGAGTGAGAGAATTTATGGTCTTGGGTCTCATTGTTCCTGTACACGTGAAAGTGCACAGCTGGGGAAAAAAGAGGGAAATGGGGTACAGATGTACTGTATCAAACACAGAGGCCTGAACTTCAATAGATACATTACGATGAGCTCCCCTGCTGTACTCCCTCTGCAAACATCAAAACCTCCCTCTACCTTTCTCACCCTTCCAGCTACTGCCCCCCCCCCCAACACACACACATATTTACCCTTTATCCGCGCCCATTCATTTTGCTTTGCCTACTTTATTCTCCGATCTTTACAGGCACAGCAGGTATTAGACTTTGCCAGCAAGCTGTGGCCTCCTTTGAACTGTGACTTGGCTTGTTTTAAAACCTACCTGAGCACACGTACACACAGGCACATGTTAGCCATGTCCAGCCCTAATGACAAGGGTATACTATCATTGCCCGGGACGACAATACATCACAGCCGTTCACACTTGCCCCCAGCTCTCCTTCCATATCCTTTTTAACACACACATACACACGCATGTATACAAATAATTACGAGAGGATGTATGAAAAAAGGAGGGGAAGCAGTAAAGGGTGAGAGAGGTTTGTGCCCCCTGAATCTATAGGATTTGCACAACTCCAGAACGGTGAGGGTGGGGGTATCAGTGGAGACACTGGAAGTGGAACTGGCCGTGACCCTCTCCTCCTCCACTTCCCTGCTAACTAGAGAAAGAGGGTGAGAAAGCAAGAGAGAGAGAGAGAAAGCGAGGTTCCCCAAGGAGCAGAGAGCTGAGACGCTGGATAATTCCCGGTGTTTTCCCGGTGCCTATAGAGAAAGGGGCCTCTCTGGATTTGTCAGTTGTGGCTGCAGCTGTCTGCGGGCAAAAATGGACCACAGTGGACTTGACACTTGATCCCTCCTCTTCTCTGCCTCTCTTTCTTGTCCTTTTTTATCTCTCTCCCTCCCTCTCTCTCTTTGCACTATGTCTGTCTGACTTGCTCCATCATTCCTTTCACTGTCTTACACTTTTTTTTCTGCCCCCTTCTCTTAGAGGATGCTTTCTTTTTTGTCTTTTGCCCAAAAACAGAGATTTCTATTATACTTCTTCCGGAATAATTTCTTCATTTTTAAAGCCAGGCTTGTATTTCTTTGTAGACAGAGTAAAGTAATTCTTGGTTAAATAAACAAATAATTAAAAATAATAAAAAACCAAGTGATAAAGCTGCAGAGGCCCAGCTTTCTGCCATCTCTGAACCTCTCTCTCTAATCACTCCGTTGTAATGTTAGTGCAGCTGATCACATCACACATTTGTTGCATTCAACTTGTATTTCATATGACAGCTTTTCAAAAATCAAATAACAATTTGACGGATGCATCATTTAAAGTGGTGAAAGAACTGCTGCCATGCATTTGCATGGTTAAAATTTTATGAGCTACAATTCAATCACTTATGCTGATGCAGTTATGAACACAAACACCTGAATATGTAAATGAGAGCAACTTGTTTCTGGTAAAAGACCATTTGTAATTCCTTCTCCTCAGTATCTCTGTTCCACATACCTCTCTACACTGAAGGATATGTGGGTTAAACATAAACCCTCTCTCTTTATCTGATGGAAAGGAGCAGTGATGAAGTTGTGAGATCAGGATGCTGTCGGTCTGTCCAGTTTCCTCTTATCAGCAGTGTCTTCACAGCTGTTGCCATTATCAGAATCGCAGAGACAGCTGTCATTGTTCCTCGTCATTATCACAACCACCATCGCTGTTGCCTTCAACAGTTATCGCAGCTTCCTCACCAACCCCCCAGCAAACAAGAGCACCATTACCTTAGGCAAAAACACACAACAAATACATAAAGTTTATGTATAAAGAAACCTTCATTACAAATGAGGCTCAAATCACTTTATATAAAAATTCAAACTAAGATTGCGGGTGATAGTTTGCACAATTTACCAAAGGTAAAAAATTCTGGGAAAGCTATTTCAGTCTTGAGTCCATCAAGCAGGTATTTCTTGAAGTGAGTACATCCAATCAATATCTGATGACTTCAGCCTGTAAATGGGAATACATTAAACTTTTGTAGCGATGTACTATTCTTTTCCTATTTATTTCTTATTTGTAGAGTTAAAATCCAAAGGATGAGATGTTTAAAAAATGGTCATCATAACTTGAGGAGTTGCAGATGATAGAATTACAAATTAATGTAAGCATTATTTCTTAGCTTTTTGTTAACTGATGCTTTTTTCTTGCCTGCCTTTTTAAAATCTATATAAATTCATGAGCATATCCAAATATGTTTCATCAGAAAATGTGACGTAACCGAGGCTACATTTGAATCCACAAAGTACTCAGAGAGCAGAAACCTCTGCCAAAGCCACTCAGTTTCCCCCAGTGTGAATGAATACACTCTTTAAATCAAATCATATCTTCCTTGGACCATAAACTACACTGTCAGACAATTTCACCAAAATCCATTTTTACCTTTTTGAATTATGCTCAAACAGACAAACGCAGCCAAAAAAAATTACATTCTTGGCATGAGTAACCAGGAAATGCATATGCAAATTGTTCTTGTAATAGAGAAGTTACAAAGCTAACAACCCGACACATTCATTGTTAGCTTTTCCTTTTTTTTTTTTTAAATAATAATACCACATAATACGGTGCAATACAACACCCTCTTTGGAAATAATGACTAGTTAAGATTAAGTGTTTATTGTTTCGTCATATAGTGTTGCACGCTTCTATATTTTATTATTTATTATTGTCCTATTTTTTCTTTTTCTTGGGGGAAAAATATAGACATATTCTATTCTATTCTATTCTATTCTATTCTATTCTATTCTATTCTATTCTATTCTGTTCTATTCCCTTTTCACTGATATGACACAAAAGCCTTGGTTAATGCTGAATAAGACGAATCCCTCACTTTGCACAAACTTCCCTAAACCTTAAGTACACTTTTATTAACCTTAAACTAACGGCACATAAGACCTGCCCTTTATATGTAGTGATAACCATCTTCTCAACTTCCCTTCGTCTTACATTCAAAGATTTAACAGTTTATTTTAAAACATTTGCAGAATATGAAAGTGTTGTGTCGGAGACATGCTTCTACTTTCAGTGCAGTTTAATTGATATATCAGTGTGTGTGTACCTGGGTGTGTGTGTGCGTGCGTGTGTGTGTGTGTGTGTGGGGGGTGGGGTGGGGTGGCATCTTGTAGCCTTTTCATTTCTAGTAATTGGCCTACTTTGTTCATGTAACACATCTGGCTCCCAGTCACAGTCTCCATAAAATGAAACACCATCCATAAAATCTCCATTAGAGCAGGGCTGCCTGGAGGTCGCTGTGAGGAGAACCGAGAGGTCACTGCTCCACTGTAATGCCTTCACACATGGGTTAGAGGTGAGTGCTGTTGACATTCCTCCCATGACTGTCTGATATCAGTGTGATTGATCTTCCAGAGCAAGGCTCTGGGAGGTACACTCCTTTGCCTGGCTCCTGAACTTAAACATTTATATTTGGTCCTGCATTGTTCAGTCTGTCTGCCATGCTCTGTTCTTCTCTGTCCATGTGTGTGTCTCTCTCTTTCCTCCCTCTCTCACTTAAATGTCTGGTGGATCTCCAGCGAGGCTTTAGTGTCACACAGGGATTGACCTTGGAGAAACAGTACCGGAGAGTGTTTATCTGGCTTTCTCCTTAGCTAAACCAGATAAAAGAAGAGAGTTGTGATTGATCACCCACTCCTCGCCCCAGCGCTCATCGGTTTCTCTGTTAGCAGTTCCATGTGAGGTACAGTAGAAGACTGTGAGTTACTGCCTTGTCACATTCCACACCTTCTGAGTGCCGTTGGCCTTGAAGGGGAGGTAAAGGCGTCACCTGTGCACGACTGGTGCATTTCTTTTCCTTTGAGTACATTCGAAGTTTTTACAACCCCTTTGGGCATGATGAAGAAAGTGATAAGAATAGATGAAGAGACAGGAGGGGGAGGCGATCACATGCGACATGAATTTTAACTTCATACCAAACCAGACTATGTGAAAATAAGCTTTTGCAAACGCAGGTAAGAATCTTTTGATGATTCTCAAACAAAGTTC
Organism: Brachirus orientalis; assembly: GCA_016785285.1. NCBI lineage: Eukaryota > Metazoa > Chordata > Actinopteri > Pleuronectiformes > Soleidae > Brachirus > Brachirus orientalis. The sequence goes on along the minus strand of JAFBJR010000160.1, from coordinate 1,175,100 downwards.
TTGACAAATACCTGCCAATAGCTCGAGGTGAGATCATGCATACCTGACATGTCGTTATTGAGCGCAACACCTGCCTCGCAATGAACATGGACCACAACTGGATTTCTTTGAAAACCAACATTTGACAGGCAGCAAAAAAAAAAAAAAAAAAAAACTTTCAACAACCTTCATGCAGGTTTTCCAAAATGAGGAGGCAATTACAGTACTTGTGATTTACAGTAAGGCGACAACTGAACAAAGCACACCCAGCTTTCCTGTAGACTGGTCAGTCATTAGAGCCCACTCACAGTCCACCTTATCTCTCCCAATCAAACACAACCAGCCCCATAATACCCCAGGATGAACTAAATCACATGTAATTGGAGGTTCTTTACTTTTTCCAACTTCTTTCAGCCTGAGTTCTGTGAAGATAAACCTCCCTGCTGCAGCAGTCTCTGGTGTCTTTGAGTAAACAAACAAACAAACAAACAAACAAAGTTGGAAACAGGCAGTCAACGGCTGGGGCGGCTGGTCAGGGTTCAGTTACCAGGGCAACAGGATCCTTAGCTCGTTTGTTTTCCCCCCCGGGATGTGAGGTGGATGAGATCAGGGGGGTAACTTGTTGTTTATTACTATAATTTGTCTGAGTGACTCTGGAGAGATTTCAGGGTTCTTTGAAGCGAGAGCTGGATGAAGCCTGAAGCGTGGCATGTTGTGCCGGACTTTAGGCCCAATTTCCAATTTGTCTGTGCCCCCACCCCAATCTTCCACCTCGACCTACACCGTTTCTGTAAACTACCAACCCAATCCTATATCCTGAGCCGCATAATTCCAAATCCTCCAGGATCTGGAATGATCCAGGATCTGAAATGGAACCCCCCCCCCATATTTTTATTAATAACTCAAACTCAATAAAAAAATAAAAATTTGATCAAACCTCTACTGAACTATTCCCTTTGCTCTATTTGTTGATTGATTTAAACAACACAAGAGGACCTCAGTTCCTCCTTCAATTTATTTCGTGTCAAATTATTTATTGTGCTTCTTAATCATTTTTAAAACAACCTTGATTTCTGATACCCTATTTCCATCTGGGTTGGATGTTTCTTTCTTTGTCCACTGTGAGCTGGGCTCTAACAAGAGTATTTGTTAAACTGAAATGTCATCAGCAAAAAGAAGAATTTAAATGTTAAGTCCTAAGGCAAATTCCAATTCACCCTAACAACAGCAAGCAAGACTAACTTGTAAATACTTTCTGAGGATGTCGCCTTTATTGTATTACTTCATAAAGGCTCCAAATACATCTTAAATCATTAAAGGTTATAAGTGTTCGTAAGCTAGAGGACAGACTGTGAGAGCTGTCATTTTGCAGCACTTGCCTCGAGGTATTCTTCAGCTGCTGTCATGGATAATGCTCACCCAGAGGCTTGAAGCTGAGACGCCGTTTTCATATGTGTAAACTCGTATCATATGCTACACAATATTCCTTTGTCCAAAAAAAAAATATATATAAAGGACTCATTAAAAAAATCGAGCATGACTTTGTATGTATGAATTATGTGCATTTATGTCTAAAATTATCAACTGTAATGGAAGGCAACCAGTTCATTAAATAACAATCATGTGTTATGCTGTGTGTTCATGTGTGTGTATGTGTGGTGGCCATCTGCATGTGTGTCCATGAGTATATTGTATTCTTACAGAGGAAGTCCTCTCACCCAGACTTCAGTCATGTGCCTGACTGTCTGCTGTGTCCTGGGGGGGAGTGGTGGGGGTTATCAGTCCCAGAGTAGGTTTAATTGGTGTCAAGCAGGCCTCGGTGAAAAGCCATCAGGGACTAGGGACGCTCAGCGAGACAGGAAACCTTTTATTAGGGGACTTCCTCTAACTGCATGACTCTCCCAGTCCCTGTCTCTCCTATTGTCTCTTGCCATATCCCTCCCTCTTAAAATCTTTCATCGCCGCTCCGTTTCCATTTGCTGTCTTCCTCTTCCACCTACTCTCCGTTGACTTCAAACACTCACTATTTATCACTTGTACTCCAAAACTCAATGCTCCTTCACTCTTTCTCTCTCTCTGGTATTGTTTTTATGTGTGATGTCTGTCCTTGAGAGAGTGAGGGAGTCAGTCTCCGGGGGAATCCGGGGACCGCAGAGACACACCGAGTCAGCCAGCCTAATGATGACAACACCGCCCGACAGCCTGCAGACACACACATACACACACCCAAAGAAACCATGGGATAGACACAGTAACTGTCACTCTTACACTCACCATCCACTTTATTAGGTATAGAAGACACCTAATAATATGGCAGGAGTGACACCAGTGCTGTGTTACTCTTGTTTCAACCAGCACAGCCATTCTCCTCTGACCACTGGCATCAACGAGACACTTTTGGCTACTGGATATTTTCTTCTTTTCCTGACCGTTAGTTGTGTGTAGATCAGCACATTTTGATATTCTCAAACCAGATTATCTGACATCAACAACTACGCCACGTCCAAAGTCACTCCTCAAGAAATCACTTTTCTTCCCCTGTCCGATGCTTGGTTTGACCTTTAGAAGGTCATTTTCACCATGTCTACATGCTTAAATTCATTAAGTTGCTTCCATGTGATTTTGATGGCTTGGGACCTTAAGATTTCATTTGTCTGCTCATTTGTTTATTCATTCATAACAAGTGATGGGATCAAATCAAACTGTGTGCACTCTATGCATATATAGTAGATTATCTCATTGCACTTTACACAGTCAGGCAGAAACCTTAAATATTAAAGAGAGAGGAGAAAAGAAACCCAACAGTTCACACAATGAGTACGCGTCAATGGGAGTCAGAGGAAGAAACCTCTGGCAGAACCAGAGTCAAGGATGTGCAGCCATCTGCCTTGGCTGGTTGGCGTGAGAGAAAAAATAAGGGACAGAGGAGAGGCAGGGGACAAATAGGGGGGAGAGAAGAGCAAAGATGTCATATTATCATTTAAAAACACTAACATACGGTGGTTACATTTGTGAGAAATTAACTGGGTAATATGGGCACCTTTGAAGTGATGCTGATCAGTGTGTACCATCTGTTTAAAATAAAAAATAAATGAAAACTAAACCATAACTTTAGTTGAATCTGTTGTCATCCCTCCACAAAATGGAGACAGACCCTTGTCGTATATTGGTTTTACCACAGCAGCAACTGCCAAATGACTCATAACAGACAAAATCATTCAATAAAACATGTGAAACAGCAGTAAAAATCAATGATATAAAAATGACACTGCTGCTTATTAATTATTATTGCTGCTTACAAGTTCCAGGTTATTATAACACTTCTATTTTAGTTGATATATTAATAAATATTTTTAAATCATTGTCTAGATTTATTAACCTTTTTGTTTCCTTTTAAAAGAACACACATACACACACACACACACACTTGTATATATATAGACAAACCCACACATACATAAAGATAATGGAGCAGCTGCATTTCTCAAGTGGTGCCGGCTGTGTTTTGTCAGCAAGTTCAACTGTAACCGTAACCGCTGTTGCACAAGAGCAACCAGGTAGATAAAACAGAGTAGACGGCTTCTCTTCCTGCTCATGCTCTCATTCCCACTGGCGGTCATTCTAAAACACACCTTTACACACACCTGCCATTCAAGTAACCGACGTTATCTAATAAACGTATCATTCATACCGAAAGTTACGAGAGGATTTTCCCAGTTCAGTACACTGACACGTTCACATTTCACATTTGAATAGTGAGCAGTTGTGCGGTGACGCTGGTCTTTCCACAAATCCCATTTGCACTTTAAATAGGAATGCTGCCAAATGTGTTACAGGCAAAGCCTCACTGTTGATTGTATTATGATTATTGACGTTAACCTTTATGGAGTACTTGCTGTTTTTCTTATCCCAGTAAAATTGCTGTAAAACCAAGTACAGTATTGGCATACTGTAAAATGAAGAACAAGATTATACAGTTAGATTTAGGTATGTATAATGGAGAACAGCATTATCATGTTATGAAATGCTACTGTAATCTTTTCAGGTACAGACAAACACACCCTGGCTCTGCTGTTGAAACAGACTCAGCAATTAAACTAAATACTGATCAAGTTTTTCTGTCAAAGGTGGAGAATTGTGGACATTTTTTTTTTCCAGTTATCATATTTAGATTTAAAGTAGGCTATTATTTTTCCAGAATGCACTAGAAAAATATGGCAACCTACTGCACATGGCTATACAGTTAAAAATCTGATGAGAGCTCATTATTAATAGAGTGAAAAGAACAAAATAATAACTAGTATGTTCAACTGGCTTTAACCAAGGTGTAACATGAATTTAGGTGTTTTGATGTGATGTAATATTGCTATTGTCTGTAGGCGGAAAAGCCCAGTGACGCTGATCCAAACCAATGACCCTGAGGGCACAAATAAAGTCTCTATTTACCTATCATCTTTTCAGGCATGACTGAACCAGACGTTAGAATACACAAACCACAGTGGGGGAAGCCAGGAACATACTATTCTGTGCTCAGTTAGGTACATCAGTTGAACTGTGAGGAGGAAAAACCATAAGAGGAACCAGGAAACAAAAGACATGTAGAGACTCATCGCGACAGCTGAGCTGCAACGGTGGACGCCTAACTGCCATTGTTACGAAAGCCTGCGCAGAGTTCGTTTTTTTTCATGTTTCATGACAAGACAAGCTTATGCGCAGCTATCTCAACCATCTCCGCGTGCCTGCAGGACACGGGATGTATTTAAAAAGGTACTTATTTGAGTTTGTTTCTGTGGCAACTACTGTTAAATTCCAGTGGTGGGAAAAAAAAAGGAAGCATCCTTAACATTTATCTTACAATCACTCTGAAATCAGCTCTGCTGCCAATCTGTCCTTCTCTTTCCCTCTTTTTCCTCCCTTTGTTCCCTTTCTCTCAGCTCCTTTTGGCCAAACTTGCCTTTTCTTTTCATTCATCTCCTCCTTTTCCATCTCCATTTCCTCCTCCTCTCCACCTCTCTTTTACTCCTGTGGAACTCCCCCACTCCTCCCCCTTTTCTCTTTCTCTCTCTTTCATTTCATTTATTCCTGAATGCCACTCTTTTCTCCCTTTTTTTCTGCACCCCCCCCCCACACACATGCACCCCCCCCCCCCACACACACACACCCCTCTTCTTCGATCCCTGACTCAACTTTCACATTCCTGAAGCATTCCTGTAGGATTAGCCTTTAGCATTCTCAGGCTATGCAGAGGCCACGGCCCCCCCACTGTGACGGTGGCAGGGACTAACGGACGACACAGAAAAAGGGTGTGTGTGTGTGTTGCTCTCTCTCTCTCTCTTTGTGTGTTCTCCTCTCACTCTCTTTCATCACCACCCTCCTCACCTTCCTCCTCCTCCTCCTCCTCCTCCTCCTCCTCCTCTACTGCACCAATTCCATGGTACTCAGCTTCCATCATAATCAGCAAACCTTCTGTCCTCACCCTCTGGTGTCCTGGCACGGGGGGGAATAGGTGCGTGTCTCAGCAGACATAAACAGACAAAATCACTCATTCGGCAAACTATGAAATTAGCAAAACTAATTATTACTTACTTTTTAATAGGGATACTTGCAGTGAAGTCAACTTTCTTTCCATTTCCTTTTCTTTGAGAGCACTATTTGAAGGCCAAGGGATGCACAACTTTCCTGGTACCTTGGGCTTGGTCACACTTACAACAGTACTTTTTATTGTTTAAATAGTAAATGCATTTGCACCTATCTGGGCACTTGTGGGTGTCTGGTAATCATGTGACATGTTGTATGTTGTTGGTGTTAAAATTGCTTTAAAAATACTTTTTAAAACCAGTGTCCATGCTAGGAAAAGACTGTTGTGTGGATAGATGGGTAAATAAAAAGGAAAAAAAGAAAGATGTTCACATCAAACGGACACAGTTCCACATATTAAGTTTCTGGCATCACACACTGAATTTAGCTCATCTAAAGTGTCTCATGCGCTGTTCAGGTTTGGTTTCACTTCACAATGTATTCAGTTTGAAGAACAAGCAGTGGCAGGGGAAGCATTGAGAATTCACAAATTAGCATAACTGAAGATTTTTCTGCTTTTCTTCAAAATTTCTGTTCTTAAAATTTGTGAGCATACAGCAAAGGCTGCTGGGAAATGCAGCCCAAAAACACAATACCAAAAACAAAAAACTGCACCTTTTATCATGCATTTTATTTGGATTGTTTTTTTCATTTCTATAGCTAAATTATATTATGTCTAATTTGGAGAGTTGGGAGATTTTTCCACAATTTCTTTTGGAAACATGTTAATTTGCAGTGAAAACAACTAAAATACAGTGATTTACAATTCAAGCTCGAGTGGAGCAAACAAAAAGGAAAATTTGAAGCCATCATCCGTCTTTTCTCTGCGTGAGTCTCTCTGATGGAGTGTATGGCCAACTGCAGCTGCCAGCAGCACATAGAGTAGATTAATGTTAATTTCACTCACACTAATGATTCTCTGCACTACGGGTGGGATGTTGTATTGACCCATCCCAATTACTGTCAAACTGACCTGCCCAGTCATTTCACAAAGAAAGATGGAATTGAACAGACGTGAATGAACAACTAAAACAGGAAAAAAGAAATAAGCATATTAAATAATCAAATGAAAACTGTGCACAGTGGGGATATGACATGTTGGTGCACATATAAAAGAAAGTATATAAATATCGACAGTACATTCCTTTCCACTGCTTCCCTTCCTTTTTTTTTAATCCATGCCTTTAAGTTAAAAGTAAAGGACCACGAGGCAATCTTGGCCTTTTTCCTGTTTACTCTTCTGTTTCTATAAAGGGGCTTTGTGTCAAGTCGGTGTTACAAGCCAAACTAGTAGCACTGGCCTACCACATGTGGAAACACTCACATCACCTCCGAGTACAAAAAACCCTAAAAAAAACTTGGCAGGGACAGACATGAGGAGGGGTGAGGGCGAGAGTAAGTGTGTGAACGAGTGAGAGAGACTCTTTTTTGTCCGTAAGTATCACCTTACCACAGCCAAAATAAAAGCATGATCAGAGCCAAAGACGCATCTCAGAAAACCTCTCAGCTGTTTCCCCCTTCTCTCTTTCCAGCATGACTCTCCCACTTTTATGTCACCCACAGTCTCATTTAGTTGCCTATCCAAGAAATGTTTACATCATTTAACACCGGATCTCTCCTGCTTTTCATATTGTATTGTTTCTCTAAAATATTGAAAATATTTCTCTCTTTTTTTGCCCACTTTCACTGGACCTTATTTCAGCTCCTTCTGCACTGTGTGCCTTTTTTTTTTTTGCTAATTTCCTTATCCATCCCTATATCTAAATCCTTCTCTCCTGGCTCATATTGCAGCTCTTTCTGTGAATGTACAGTACAGTATTTTGTTCCTCCACATCAAGCTGATTGCTTTCTGTCAGGCTGTACCATAGTAGGGGCCCCATGAGGGACCCAGTCCCTCACATCTAAACATCTGTCCATCCCATTACCGTAGCTGCTGCTGAGACTGAGCCCCTTTTACTCATGCTGACAGCAACACTGGCAAGAACGGGAATGATATCCAAGGGACTGCCGGTGTTCCCGGGTGTCTCCTCAAAGCTTCTGATTATGGAAGCCAGCTGGTTGAGAGACATGAGGCGTCGCCAGGCCATGTTCAGCAGGGCAAACGATAGGGCCCCGGGTGATTTCAAAGCATGGGTATGAGCTTGTATGGGGATCAGTGTAAGGATGGGAATGTGTGCCCTTCGCCGGGCATCAGTCTGCTGGGTCGTTTGGTTGGAATGTGACTCAGGAAACCCATAATGGGATGTACTGTATGTGCTGTCTGGATGACTGTTGTCTTTTAGCACTGTGGAGCACAGAGGAAACGGATACGGCCAGTGGTGGTAGTGATGATGATGATGATGATGATTGATGATGATGAGGAAAATATTTTTGGACTCACAGTAAGTAAACAGTTAGGGAAAAAGATTTCACACTTTGTTTCTCCTCATCACTTTCTAGCAGCAACGTTCCTCACTGTGCAACTCTAAGTGAAATCAGTCAAATCAAAGGTTTGGGTGCGTTAAGGTAAAGTTGAGTTGTTTCCCCTTGAGCAGAGACAAGGAGGGGGCTGTAGACATCTAGTCAACTCACGTCTTTCAAACTGGGCTGTTGACATGCAGCCCCTTTTGTGTGCACAAACACATTCATTTCAATAGAGACCTGCGTCCAATGCAGCAATGCAGTCCTGACACATTTATTGTGACACACCTGTTTTTCTGGGTTAGGGATTCTAGAATGCAGTGAGCTCTTTCAGCGAGTCTTTTGACACTTGGGACAAAGAAGTAGGTCAAACAGGTCTTTATCAACTCTGAAGTAAGCGTTGAACCTCCATCATCTTGATGAAGCTCCTGTGTCAGTTAATGAATGAGATGATGTACCCAGACACAGCAAGTTTTTTCAGAAGCAGGAGTAAGGAAAATGTTTTGTCTTTGCTAAGATTTTTTTTTGTCTTTAGCAACTTTACTTTCATCGAAAAAACTTCTACTGGTCGCTACTGCACATATTTTCAGGCATTTTTAGACACAATCTGTGAATGTGACCCCTTAAGGTGTTTGCAGATATAAACATAAAGATTTGTGGTTCACATATGACAGGTGCAATTCAACATTCTGTGGTTGCAAAGCGTTCACAAGAGCAGGAGAAACGAGTGGGTGGTGCCTCGATTGAGCATGCAGGAAGTGGTACATTCATCCACTTACTGGCTCCTCCAGAGCTTCTAATGCTGCATTCGCACAAGTACACTCAGACCCACAGTCAGAGATTAGGGAGCTGACATGAGAATCTTTTGTAAGGACATTTGCATTCACACAACAGGCTCTTCAAACACTATCCAGAGAATCTTTGGTTTAGTGCATGCCTGAAAGCAGTTTTATAATTTTATAACCATAGATGACACTGACTTAAATGACACGACTTGAGGCAATCAATCACACTTCATGCAGCTCTTTCTGGGGCCACTGACACGCCTAAATTGGACTCTCACTCATGAGAAAGTCAGATAATCATGAAAATCCTGTGTCCATAAGCCTGACATTCACTGCAACCACAAGCTATCTTGACAGTGACCATCATCATACACCAAATCTTTAAAAGGAAATTATTTAATGGTATATGAACAACCTATTCTGGGTGCTTAACACTGTAGGTTAAAGATGGAAAGATTCAAGAATACATACATACAGTAGGTCCATCTTAATGATCTGTGCAACCTCTGAAGCATGGAAACGCTGCAGCTTTATAAACAGCAGCAAAGCTGTGTTTTGATGGCATTGATGGCGAACAAGGCGGCTCTGCTCTGTGGGGACAGTGAATTGCAATTCCAGGGTGAAACTGGAATTTGTGGCTGAACAAATGAGAGAGACAGTTTAAGAATGGATGAAACCACATCCATCATGACCAGCCTCACTCACCAAACCAGAACCTTTTCCTGAATAATCACTCATCTTATAACAGGGCTTGTTTCTCCTGTATACTTAATTGTGATGTGTGTGACAAATTTTCGTTTTCCAACTTTGTCAGTGTCACTGTGAGAAGCTAATGGGTGATGGGAGCTGACCCTCAGCGATTTGTCCTTCAGATGGACTAAACAGAATCCTTCCCCAAGCATGTTGTGACTTTGACCTCCTGTGTAGCCAGATCGGATAAGAGCTACAGGTAAACACAAACATTCTAAGAGGAGGGATAACAAAGCTCCCATGATGAATCACACACACAAACACACACACAGTCTCACAGTCTAAATGCATAGACAAAACATTCTCTGATGCTCATGCAAGCACACAGACACACACAAAGACAAACACACACACACACACACACACAAGCTACTGTGACCTATCACCTTTGATTGCGGCACGTTGAGTAATGAGGGGTCATTTGCTTCAGCTAAATATGTTTAGGTTCTGACACAGGGGGTTATGACCAGAGGCGTAACCACATGTTGGCACACACACAGAGAGCCAGATAGATCAGATGCTCTTTTACATGAACAAAATTAGAAATAGCTACAAACAAATGTATCAGTAGAGTCTATATAAACACCAACAAAGACGTACACACATGCATATAAATCTACAGATGCCCCACGCACATACACAGGCCAGTCGACACACACTGCGCACTTGTCTTGTGTAAGTGAGATGTCTTCTGTTTCAACAATGTGTGCAGTGTGTGCTGCCTGCCTTTTCTTCCCTTGGCAGAGTTACCCAATCCCCTGACACGCATTCTGCATGGATGACGGCGAGCTCTTCTCATGACGCCGCTGGAGCCACCCGTTTAGTTCCGCCTCGGCTCTGTACACGCACAGTTCACAGGGTCAGAGGGCCAAGGGGCGCCGACGGTGTGGGATCGACTGTGTGTGAGCAGTTATGAAAAACCCAGAGCAGAGGGTCTCTAATGAACGGCTTTGATCTGCTCAGCTCGTCCTCGCCCACAGATGAAACATCTGACAGGGACTCTTGTATATTGGGTCCCAGTACAGTGCCATGCAGTGTGGACAGTGTGGAAACATGATTGACCCTGGGTGTGATCTCTTGACACCAGAACTTAGGAATTCAAACCAATGAAAGCACCAAAGAACCTTGTCTTGACCTTGCTGGAAATCAGCAGATGGAGTGGGATTGTATGCTTTCACATATACTGATTAGCCACAACAGCAAATCTGTGACTGGTTTTAATGTTGTGTTGAATTATTGTACTCTATAGTTCACTTCAACTACTTCTGTACTACTATGGTTTCCATCCAGATGAGCATTTGAGCTAAATTTAAAGTTCTTGTGACATGGCTCAGGGGATATGACCACATTTCCAATTAAAATGTGCTGCTAGTGAGGGTTCTGTTGCCATACTGATTGGCATTTATAATGGCCATCAGTGCTGAATGGGTGTTACAAGCAATGGAAGATAGATAATTGCGTTTGTGGAGGACTTCCTGTCACTACTGTGGCCTATATCCGCTGCGTTTACTGAAGAAAAAGCTGAAAGTGATGTTTCTGAGAAAGTTGATGATAGGGAAATTTCTGGAGTGAGGCCATATATGTTTGAGCTGATGTTGATGTGTCCACCTAGTACGCCAGGTTGGGGCACTTAATTGGATACAAATGAGTATACTCCCCTGAATACTAGATGAGTCCATCAAAAATCTAAAATGATGAAAATCCACAAAAAACAAGGGTATTGGTGCATTTGCATAAGTGTCTGCATTTGTGTGTGCTTGCCTGTGGCTATGCCCTCGCCTCTGCTGACCCCCTCGAAAGGGCTCAAAGGCACAGAGGTGATGCTCTCTGACCTCTGACAGAATCCTAGGCAAATTAGAAAACTGCACTCATTTATTACACCAGGTCACGATGTTCAACTGATAATGTGGGTATGTGCTCTGAAATCAACTGCTTGGTAAAGACCATGGTGGTGATTATCATTCCGTGTTTATTTACACATGGTTTATGCTGTCAAATGTATTGAATCAAAAACAAGAAAAAGAATTATGGCACAAAACTTGGTTCACATCGATTGGAGATGCAGACACAGTGCAGGGTTTCTCAGCTTAACAGCGTGGGAGAATGAAGTGAGATATTTAAAATTAAATCTCAGCCCATCATCTGTAATTGGTGCCTTTTTGCACAAGCTCCTGCATGTAGCATCTGAGCCAGCAACATACCAGAGCCTCTCCCCAGCTGATTCCCAGACAACACAAGTCGTGGACCTGTGAATTAAGACACTGAGCTGATTTAACTGAGCCTGAGGTCTGGCATGAAGCTCCTATACTCACTCCCTTTTTATGATCCTCACAAGTCTATAAACTCACTTACATAATAATTTTCAGATGCTGTAAAATAGACACTTTGGTGTTTGCCGTTGGTTTATTCAAATGTCTTCAGGAGTATGATTTAAAATAGGATTATGTGGAAAATGTGGAAACAAATGATTGCTATTGTTAATCTCATTTCATCCCAGCATGAGCATGTACAGCCTGTGTGCATGTGGGTGTAATCCACATGCATGCTCTAGTAAATAAGCAACAAATATGCTTCTGTCATCAGGCACTGGATGTTGGACTGGGGTTGGGCATGGCTGCCCATGAGGCTGGCAAAAAAGTAGCAGGTTGTGTTGTGACACCACGTGTTGTTTTAAAACAGAGAAAGACACTGCAGGAGCCACAACACACTGAAAGAAAGCGAGTGCAGCAGCATGAGCAAGTGAAAAAGACACAAAAGATGCATTCAGACAGTTGGGCGTTCTGTTTGTTGTCCCACTGTTGGACACTGGGTGCCGATGCAGCAAAGACAGCTCTTCTGGGCGTCAATGTGATAGCTCGAGACAGGACTATTAAATACTACATGTTCAAATGTGGATTAAATTCAAATTTAGAATTACAAAAGACTGCCAATTCAAATATACAGTACCTGTTTGTAAAACATATAAACAGGTGGAATATTTTTCCTTTGGCCAGATGGACTTTATAGCAGCGGCTTAATGGATGGAAGGAAAAAAAATCTATTTATTTTAAATATAAAACACTATGTTTAGCCCTTTAGCTGGATTAGGAAGAAATTGCAAATAACATTTATTCAGCGGGAAAAGGGAAATAATCAGTTTATTATTGTGTCTGCCTCCAATACACTAGGTGGTGATATGACCTCTTTCAGCTTGTTAGAATTGAAGTCCAATTAAGAGTATACACACTGTCATAATTCTTCTACCAATCACATTTTCTGAGTGTGTAGGTCTGAATTTGAAAAATTTGACTTGACTGACATTTCTCTATGATTTCAAAAGTAGTCAGACAAACAAAATAATTATTTTTTTCCTCACAACATGTAAAAGTACAAAGTGAAAACAGTAGTTATTGACAAAAACAGTATCTAAATTTGAATAGTAATGGGTAGTAGGAGAATCTGTCCAGTCTCCTCCCACATATCCTGCCTCATACAGTCTCTTGTATGATCCTCCATTTCCTTCCAGGGTTACAGCCCAGGCCTTGGCCTTTCATGAGGCAGCTCCTGTCCAGTTACCAATCACCCACATACATCATCCAAAAAAAAAAAAAAAAAACTGTCTGGGACTATGTCAACTCTTACATGCCACACTTGTGTGAGACTGAATCAGTGATGATCATTTGTTCTGTGCTTGCTTCCAAAAAAATTGAATTTGGCAAACTCTTACATACACTAAGTGTGACTGATATCCTCTTGCACCGCACCTTTCAGCACTTTGTAGGATATGACAAAAACAAATGACTTTCAAATATTCTTGGCTTAGACTCAAGATTCTTCCATTACCATTCATTCTGCTGCTCTGTTATCCAAACTGCTTACACGCCTGCTGTGTGAGCATGGGCATGATGTGTGTGTTTCTACACATCAGAAACAACATTTGTGCTCAACTTGTTTGAGGTACTGTACGTGTGTATGTGCTTCCGTGCTGCGTGTGTGAGTGTTATTAAACGGGGGGGAAAGCGCAGCGGATGTACAATGGGGACTCGTGGTCCAGACACCTCAGCAACAATCAAGAGGGTCTCCGCTCGGCTTCCTGTTTGACTTTTTATTGGCTATGCAGCCATCGCCGCGGCAACACAGACAGGAAGCGCTGCAGCACCACATGATGGACAAATGGACAGGAAGATTAAAAACACAAGGAGAGAATGTGCGGATACACTCCCAAATCTATTTCAGGCTTTGAAAATACACACCCAAATATACATCGACATGGCGACACACACAGGTTTGTGCAGCTATTCTTCTTAGGCAAGTGCATTGTCATCTATTCATTTGGACAGCCTAAACAAAGCTTTATCCCAAGCCTTAACCATAACCAGTTAATACCTAACCCTAACCTTATCCTAACCACAATTTGAGTCTTAAACTTAACAAGCTCCTTAGAAATGAGGTTCTGCCTCATTAGGACCAGATTTTGGTCTCAATGAGGACAACAGGTCCTGACAAGGTGAGGGGTTGTGCCAGAGAAGGTCCTAAAGAGGTAACAAATAAAAGAACACACACACACACACACACACACACACACAGAATGCTTTGCTCTTTGGCCCATTGAGTCAGGCACTTTTACTTTTGCTGTGTATTTGTTCTGAAAACCCTTCTCTTCCTCTGAGAAGTCGAACAGCATCGAGTCTTTATTATGGTTATGTGACATTTGAAGAATCCACCACCATAAATGCACTATAGTGTTCGGCCGAAACAACTTTAACAAAATACATCACTGTGGAATGATGAGTGTGAACCCAACTGAGACTATATTGACATTTTACTTTCTGTGTAAAACCCATTGGCCCATTTTTTTCCTTACCAAAAGGAAAAAAAAAAATTGGCAGTGGGGTCTCTCTATATATGTGAGTAAATTTAGTTCATGATGGAGGCGTAGCTAAAAAAATATTTAAATTCAAAATTTCCTGATATTAGTGAAATACAGAAAAAAAGAAATTTCCACTCACTGAAAGAGATGAGATGGCACTTGTAGTTAAATTTATTCATATGCACATCAAGTGTGCATAGGATTACAGTGTAGGCAGCAGTTTTGGCAACAAGGTAGATATGTTATGATACACCCATGCCCTAAACAGGCATATACAGCATGTTGACAATTACCCATTGTGCCATAGCCACCTACTTTATTGCCATTTTTATTCACTCCATTTGTTCTGTTAGAAAATTAATCTTCAGTTGCCGTTCAGGAAACACTACTGAGGTTCGCCCTTTAAAGTTACCATCATAAATAAATATATATTTTAACCCGATGACACACTGTCCAGCCTTCAGGCAGCCGGTGACTGTCCACAACCATTGGGCAGGTACTGTATTTGTGGCACAATCAGCTCTTGTCACACGATTCTGCATGTTGAATCGCCACTGGCTTCAGTCAATGAAAGAGATCGCTATGATTGGCTGTTAAATTGAATGAAACAAATGGTGAAAGTGCGCTGCCTGTTGCAGAATAGGTTCTTCCCATTTCCCTTTTTAAATGACGAATACAGACTACTGCCATCTTCTGGTAAAGAAAGTAGTTCTTGGGTCCTGTGTATCAGGATTTTAAGCTCATCTGGTTGTAGAGCAGCTCAACGTTTTCATTCAGCACTGCATTACTGGTTAAAGTCCTGTATTTTAGAAGCTTGTCTCATCCTCCTCTTCTGTGCCCACTTCCCATCTCCCAGTCCTATTCCCAGCAAAGTTCCCAGTAATCAGCACTCCTTTGATGGGGAAGCAGTACAGGGAGAGGCACATGGGATTACAATTGAAACAGCCAGAGATTTGGTTATAGCATTCTGTTTTCTCAACCAGCACAAAAGCAATCTTGGTGTTTTTCACTGAATCAAAAAGACACTGGGTTGGGAGTGTTCCTCACACATATTATTGCATAAAAATGTACATTGTAAATATGTCTGCTTTTATGTGCATGAAAAAGCATGCATGCGGTACCCCAACACACCATGACAAGAAATACAACCACCAGCTGAAGATAAGTGTATGTTCTATATTTAAATAAACCATTTGTTTCTATAAACAAGACAATTTAAGCATTGGTGGATGTTATAAGACAAACATATGGGACCACCAGCAACCAGTGGCCCTACATCCTTACACACACAAACACATGTGGACCTGCAGAAACCTGGGTTCATGCTTCCTACAGTGCTCACTCATCTAGAAATTTGCTTTTCTCAATTCACTGCCCTCCTATTTACTAACTTTCCTTTCTGCATGACCTGATCGCTGTCGTTATCTTCAGCAAATAGTCAATGCAAGCATTTTTTTCTCTTTATTTCATTTCATTCATGTTTTTTGTTCAGACAATTATCGTCAAAACTCCTATTAAAAACATCCCCACTAGGGATGAGTTCTAATAGACCACGTTATTGCAAATTCCTCTTAAGGTCCTTAATTCCCCAGAAGAGTACATCTCTCATATTTCTGTGCTGGTGTGAGCTGAGTATTCCATTACATCATGACCTTCTTTTGGGGCCTCATTAGCCTGCTCGTTATCTCATTAACAAATTGAACGGACCTTGTTAGCACCTGCACACTCTGCAGGGATGGTGCTAGTGAACACAGTGTTGTTTGTTTAATTAGATGTGAGTATAAGATATGCGAGTGCTCCACTTTTTCTTATCCCATCTTTGGGTGAATTTCTGCTCTCAATGAAAAGTGTCAGAGAAGGGCTGGACTGGAAAATCATTTTATCACCAAGGTCAGTGGCGTGTGCATCACCCGACCAGCTGAAAGCCAAAGCTTGCAACCATAAATCTGGACCACAAGCTTGAGTCACCCACTGCGTGCTGCTCTTTCAGCGGTTGAGAGGAGTGTTTAAGTTAATAGATAACAGTCTCCTCTTCAGAGCTGGCAACAACAAACGCACAAATAAATTTAGAAGTGTAGGGAAGAGCGGTTTCCCTTCAAAAGAATGAAAAACAACAAAAACCAACAAACAGCAGCTCTGTATTGCCTTCCAAAAAAGTTTGTTTGAATTATTCCTTTATTTGTGTTAAGTGTCTGTGCTTTTCTGGAAGTGCACAGCCTGAGGAAAAGAGCAGATGGAGGTGGAAAGTGGGGGTGTCTTTTAGGTTAATTTGGCCTTTTTGTCAATGGCCATGCCAAGGCTGAGTACTGCCCAGAGGGACAGAATGTTTTGGGGGGTATTTTTTTTTCAGAGGGGACTCAAGCACATAGAGGAAACGCTGGTAGCACAAAAAGCCAAATAAACAATTTGGGTCCAATGATTTACAGGTGGTGGCAGACAGGACTGCCATCTGCGGCAGGGCCTACGGTGGCACTGCACCCCCACTGTAGTGGTGGCACAGTCCACAGTAAGAACACACTCATGTAATGACTTCAGCTGCTAGTGGGGCTCGACCCAAACCACAGAGGATGGGGAGAAGGGTGCTTTTGACTTTTCACTGTTATTGTCTTCCAATAACACTTCATTAATAACAGTGTGTTTGTGAGTATGACTGAGTGTGTGTGTGTGGGTATATGTGTGTGCACGGGCCTGTGTGTGCATTTTCTTGTGGTCCTTTCTGTTCAGAGTTGTCATATTCCCCGTGTGCTTTGGGGATGTGCAGTCAGAATGCCATTCTTGACAACTGTGTAGTGGCTGTTTTCCAGCACTTTTTCTCTCTAGCAGATTGTATTCTATTTTTGACCAGATATACTGTGCATGTTTTGACATAAAGCAAACATTTCAGTTCTGTACATCAGATTATTTCTGCTAGGTTGAAAAGTCTAATTGTTTTAACATGTAATTTCAATGCACTTATCCAAGTAAAAAACTCAACTGAACACACAACAACTCAATAGTGCCTGAAACGCAGCCACACAACACAGCTTTCCGAATAGCTCTCCTTTCAGTGATGGCTACAGCGGGCAAATCCTTAACTTTATTAGTGGGATAAACATCAGCTCAGAAGCATTAGTGCCTTGTGGTAAAGCAGTGACCTCACTGATAATGCACACACACTCTCTCACACACACAAACACATTTACTTAACAAGCCAAGATCAGCATGGGCAGCTGCCAAGGCCAATCAAAGCCCTCTGTACATCCTGGGAGCAGCTGTCTTTTCCAATCACTGCTGCACGTGTGTCATCTGTATTTCAGTTGGAAATGAAGTTCAGAATAGCACTATGTGAACCCAACAGCACCACTCCTTTTGGTTGCATGTGTTTTCTCATCAAGGGACAGGAAAGATTACATTTTCTTAACCCCGAAAGACTCATTTGAAACAAAAATAGATTTTAACTCCCATAAAATTGTACAAAACATCTTATTTCAGCAGAGCTTTCAAACAGAAGACTGTGATAAATCAAAACTGTGGTGCATCAGTTTTACATATAAACAAATGTCCGTCACATTCAAACCATTGTCAAATGAGATGCCGATTAAGCCTACCAGCTCCTCACATCTCTGTATTTCTCATTATAGCAATGGTTATTCCTGTGCTGCACACAGGAAGTGATTTGTTTTATGTCAAGACAGATGGAAACAAATGCAACATTGTTTCTAGTAAAGATTCAGATGTGAAATCTACTGCTTAAAAAACCCACTTTGATGGAATTAAAGCATTCTTTGCTCCTGTGCTGCCACTGTATACACACCAAAGTTCCCTGAGTCTGACAGTTTTCCTTTTTCAGACAAAGGAAACAACATTCAAATAATGTTACACTGTTTATGCTAATGAAAACCAAACAGGGGCAGAATACAATACAATACAAACTCCATCATTAAAAGTGCAGGATTACCTTTTCTCTAGGCTCCCTCTAATAACATTTGATCATGTCATTTTCTCAGTAGGCGGTGGAGTCAAAGACTTCCACCATTTTACCCACCATTACATTCCCTAATAAGCCATCAAAGTCCAATCAGTGCACACAGGGAAACAGGTGACCTCAGATGACCTCTGTATGGGTCAGTTCCTGTGGCCAGGAGCTCTTTGGGGCTCATGCTGAGCCAAAGGTCATGACAAGATGTGGAGGAAAAAAAAGGGGACGATGGTGAAGAAGATAGAAAATTGTCCTCTTCAACATGCACACACAGCTCAGTCCAGATTAACTAAGGAGGTGTAAGTGTTGGGGGATACTCTGGGACTGGAACTCGGGGGTGGGGGGGTGGGGGGGGATAGAGAGAAGCCCTTTTTCCTCCGCGTCTGAGCACAAAGTGTGTCTGTGGTGAGGTCAGCTGGTGACAGCTGAACGGTCCCAATCTGTACACCTCAGTCAGCCACTGCTGCACATAGTTACTGAAAAGGCTGATTCATGCATGCTTCCTGGTAGGAAAATAATTCACAGAGTCTTTCACACAGACACACATACATGCTACACAAACACATTTTGGATCTCAAACAGAGACTGAGAACTCTTGACACAATCACCTTTTCTTCTTTGTTGGAAGGCAGGAAAAACAGTGGTGCCACATGTCGGCTTCTCTACCCATGTGGAAAGACTCATGGGAGATTATAGCAGTGTTGCCTGAGCTAGGACTGAACAAGGGGCCAGCTGTTGAACAGGAAGTCACCTCTGGCATGGCCCTGTGCCGCCAGCAGTTCCTCAGTGCCTTACCGGGAGTTGGTTGAGGGCGGAAAGTCAAAACTGACACTGTTACAACAAAGTCTCTGAGCTCAAGAAAGCTCTCTCTGTCCTCAAAGTGTGTAAACCTGAATGAGACAGAGAGATGGAGGAACCAGAGCAGTCAAGATGGAGAGGGAGAGACATGTAGAAATAAAGAGGAGTGCATGGGGGGAGGAGGTGAAAAAATTGGTTAAGAACATTTCCCAGGTGGAGTAAATCGGCAGAGTTGATATGAACTGGCAGAGGGACTAGACTTATGAATATAATTTCTGCACCTGGACATCTGAGGGAGCAACCACAAAGAAATGCTGTGAACAATTTTTCAGATGACATTTGCTACCAAGCTTGTGCCACATTTTGCGCACAGCTGAGCCGTCCGGATTCTTTTGCGTCTGAAACTTTGATGCGGTTTCAGATGTACCGCCCACGCAGAGGGGAGAGAGAGAGAGAGACAGAGAGAGAGAGAGAGATTTGTAGAAAAGAAAAAGAATGAAGGGAGAGAGATGCTTGGAGAAAACACAACCACTCCCTGCCAGGGAGAGAAACTCACTCAGTCACCCAGTCATTAGCATTGCAGATGTTGGCGATAGGAAGTGTGAATAGGCCTCATGCATAAAGTTTGAATTCGAGCATTGTCCTCGAACTGCGCAGTCCTCTTTACTGTACTGTGTGGGAGTGGATTTGGGATCCAGCGTTTGGAATTCACAGTGTGCATACGTGTGGGATTCAAGGCTTTCCCTCTTATCACAG
Organism: Brachirus orientalis; assembly: GCA_016785285.1. NCBI lineage: Eukaryota > Metazoa > Chordata > Actinopteri > Pleuronectiformes > Soleidae > Brachirus > Brachirus orientalis. Next base: position 1,155,248 of record JAFBJR010000160.1, on the reverse strand, counting down.
CCAAATGTCAAAGTGAGGATGTAGCAGCGCGGAAACAGAAGAAAGCATAGCAGGAATACTTCCAAGCCTGTGTCAGTGGCATACATATCGCATCCAGCAGCAGCCTCGTGTGAGGCACTCTCTCTTTCAGCCTCCAGACCTCCAGCTGATATGCTGATTAAACAGGAATATGGAATTGCACGGCGGATGAAAATGCGCCTTTACACTATTGCATAGCTCAACCTTAACGCAGATAGATGTACAAATCCACATAGTGGTGATGTCTAAAGTACGGTCAGTTGTACAGTTTACATTAGATGATTAAGTCCTATAACTGGGTAAAAGATGAGGAGAACCCCTGTAACCTGTTGTTAGGACAGATCGCCTTTGTAGTTTCGAGCTATCTCCCGTAGCCTCCATGATTAAACCCGACCTAACAATGTTAGCTCTGCGTCAAATACAACCTGCACTCCCTCATGACCCCATGCCTGAGTCTGGCCACCGCACGGTCTGTCAGTCCTGTTTGAAATGAGCGTGTGCGTGTGTTTGTGTGCGTGCATGCGTATGTGTGTGTCTGCCACTGTCATGTCCAGCTCTGTGACAGATGACCTGATGACCTTGTCCTTCAGAGGCCAGAGAGGATCAATAAATACAAAGACTCCTCCTGCTGGCATCAAACAAGCTGAAACTCTGTGTGTTTGAACACACACACACACACACACACGTGATTGTGTGTGTCAGTGTACAGCTGGTGTAATTCTGATCCTGGTCATCGAGAATCAATGTAAGAGTGGGGGGGTGTTGCAGATGATTAAACATGTTTATTGATCAGGTTTATGCAGAATATTCCCTGATGTAAACTAATGGGAGTCCATAGGCCCCTCAGTAAACACAGTTAAACAAATGAGAGCATTTGCATTGTGGCCATTAAGCCAATTCTTCTTCACAAACTCTTAAAGAGTAATCGCAGTGCAATTCAATATCACGCTCTGTGTCACATCATCCTTTTTAAATATGTATGGACACAAACAGGAGTGCAATGTTTGGTATTTCTGGTTGATGTTGATGTTATTAATGCAGTGTCCTTCATCTCATCCCGCCACTCAGGTGAACGACGGATTTTTGAGTAGAAACATTCACTTCTGAACTTTTCATAAGAACTTCTTTGTGTTTTCAGTCATCCTCTAACCTCAAAACCACCCTAACTATTACAGTTGCCTCCATCTGTCTTGACACAAACTGAGTCACAGGAATTACTGGGTGACACAAGGTTTGTATATATTATATATAATGAGAAATACAGATCGAGTTGTGTGGAGCCGACCTCATTGGACAATGGTTTGAATTTAACCGACATTTAATTACCTAAAAGTTACACACTACAGTTTTACAACTGGTTTTTAAACTGATACAGGGAGGTTTCATAAACTTTATGTACTGGTGATGCTTCAGAAAAATCTTTCAGGAAATAGAAAAACTATTAGAAAGAAATAGAGGAAGTGACAAATGAGCTGTAGATTATGCACCACTATCCCTGAAGGGTGATGAACATTTACAAGAGAAATATTTTGACAGACTGAACTGTGGACTTATAACGGCAATTTTCCAATTGTATTGTGTTATTTTTGGTTAGACTGTCTCTTTTTTATAAGCCAAATCAAATGAAAAAAAAAAACCTACACACAGCATGTTCTTGACTATATTTAGCTCCAGTCAACCCTCCCAATATAGAGAGCAATGCCAAAGTAATATGTAATATGGGTCATGTAGCTTTATTCCTGTAATATATCAAATACTAGGCGGATACGAGATGTTGTTATTTTTCTAAGTCTGAAAAGGGGAGACCTGGATTAATGTTTGGGAAATGCCGAGTACTGCAATGACAGTAAAAATGTCTTCTCCACCTTTAAGAATGGCTCATGCTGCAGTTTTTTTCCTTCCATTTACCTCAAATATGCAGCCGAAATTGGACAGCCACAGCAGCTCGCTGGGAGTTTGGTTGAGCTGCATAACTTGAGGGGAAGGCGTGTGTATTTTCCATATTCACACACAGCATGGGGAGAGATTCGCCTTCACGTCTCACGGCAATCTGTCAGGGAGCCACAAGCTGCACGCTGACACACCAAAACAGGGACTCCATTCTCCTCAAATGTTTCTCAACCTAGATGAGTCACAGAGTAACTGGCACTGCTTGAAACAAGCCCGTCGGCCTTTTGGTTCTTTGTGGCCGGGTATGAGGAGATAATAAGAGAGCTGGTAGGAATCAGGGGCCTTTATAATCCTAACCTCTACATAGACAGCACTATTATCAGCCTTGTGTTTAAGTCAGATTACATGCTACAATTAAAGGAGGCATCACAGGCTGCTTTATGGTAACCGCTAGAGTGAGCCAAGGTTAAAAGGTTTTGGAGAGGTTTGGAGAAGAGGCCTTGTTTGTGGAGCTCAGAAGCTGACAAACTGTCCTGTAGTAGTGATGGAACGTTTGAATCACAAGCTTATGTTAAACATGGGTGGAGATGCATAAACATGGACCAAGCACAGAGGAATATATTCATATACAACAGGGGGAAAATATTATATAAAGTGTTCATACACACTTGCACTGCAAACAGGCAGAGAGTGTTCAGAGTCAATCTAAGAGGATGCTACTCAGCCTTCAATAAATGTTATAACCTCATAAAAACGCACAGGTTTTATGAGTCTGCCGCGTATTGTGCTGCAGGTTTTGCATTTCAGGGAAATGAGCTGGTTATCAATCATGACATTATGTGTTATTGGAAAATTGGCGGCTAAGTTAATTATAGAGTGGGAAAAGATTATAGGTGTGAGGCGACCTGTTGGCACTCACATCCTTTTTTGCATTCCAGCTCCTCAAACACATGTAACGAGCACTTGGTATGTGCACACCGCACAACACATTAGTTCATCTGATGCAAAGCAATTGACAGCTGGACGAAAACAAAGTGAAACGCAAACGAATAAATGAATAAACAAATGTGTAAATGAAGGAGCGAGCAGAACAGTGAATGCATAACTGTGAAAGGCCGCCTGTGTGTGTTCCTCCCTGTCGCACACAGCAGCGGGTGTGTGTGGCACTGATGGGAGGCCAATAGGGAAATCAATGGAGACGCTTTAAATGCCTTAATGCAGTCAAATTGTTTTCAGATTTCCCACTGATGGACAGTTTCCTTTCAGCTATTTAACTACCTCCACACGCACACACACACACACACTCTCCTCCACAGAACTGGTCAGTTGCTCCAAGTCTGGACATCGTTACGACGCTCTTTGCTCGACCCTTGCCCCCTGACCTGTGATCCTGAAGTGCTGCTGCATCGTGAGCCACTGAGGTGGGCAGGATGGAGGCCTAATCTGGGACAGGAAGTCATGGCCGGATGAGAAGGAGAGGGGTTGGTGGAGGCTGATTGATATACACCCAAATAAACCAATATAGATCAAAGGTATAGATAAGCCTTGAAGACACATTCAAAGCCTTCATATCTGCATCTGCCTTTTTCTCTTTTTACTCTCACATGGCTCAGCTGAAACAGAAGTCATGAGGTGTGAGGGATATTTGAAACACCAGTGGCATCCGGTCCCTGCCTAAACTTGTGCTTTACACCTGATTAGTTACAGGAGGTGAACAGATGGGTACAGATGAAATGAGACAGAAGACAAATGGAATGGGGAAGGGGAAGATGGGGAGGAGAGGAGAGCTGTCAGTCTCAAACAAAGCTAATGCCTCTTATCCTCACATCTTATCTTGATGAGGCTTATCTCCGATCATCTGAATACTCTGGGATTACTCCATCAACTCAAAAGGCCCCATTTCCTCTCACATCTATGAATCTAAGGCTGAAAAAGACAAACTCTGTCTAAAAGACTCTTAATCAAATCCCAAACCACAGTGTAATTTGATATTCAGGATCTTTATTTTCTGTCTGCAGCTTTCAAACATATGTGAAAGTTTGAAGGAATGTCCTTCCCCCACGTGTTTGTATGATTACATATGACACTTGCTTTTTAAATATTTTTCATCACACCCTTTCTGGCAGCCAAAACAGGCTTTTATCTGTTCTGTTGTTTGGAGAATACCCGAAAACCCAGAGGAGCTGAGGTCTGAGGCATGTCCAGACAAGTATCAGAGTTCAGTGTGAAAAGGCTGAGGGAAAACTGAGGGACGGACAGACGGACGGACAGACAGATGGATTGATGGATGGAGAATACAGAGAGAATGAGTGGGGGGCTGGGGGCAGTGGAGGACACAATGTTTTAGCTGGTGGAGAATGAGAACAAATGACCAGATGAAAAACTAGGAGAAACTGTCCACAAAAGTATTGTTGTCATTGTTATTGACATTGATTATTTAATTACAATGGTCTTGTTTAGTGCAAAATTTTAAAATAAATACATTTTCAATTGTTTAAACCAGATTAATAAGTAAAATGAAGGAGTTTCTTTCTTTCTTTGATATTTGGGCCAAAAAATTGACCTACATACTTCATCAGTTCATAAAAACAGTTGATTAATTTGGCAGTGATTAACATCTCACCAAACCGAACAATTGTTCATCTCTTTAGGACTTGAGCTGGGTTGAACAATACAAACTCTCAGTAATTAATTAAATTAATGGAAATGAAATAAAGAAGCAGATAAGTTAATAAGTCCCCCAAATTTTGTGGGACTTATTAACAAAATTATCTCACTGAAAGGTTTCCAAAGCTTTCAATTATTTCAAATGATCATCCTCAGTAGATAAATTTCCATTTTTTTCTAAGCACTTGATTCTTGATTTTGATTTTTCCTTGAACTCTAACATCCATTTAGTTACTGTTATGTATTTCTTGATATTCAAAGTTGAAGTGATACAACTGAAAACTTTAAAAACTGAAAACTAAAATTTGCCTTTATTTCCAGTCATTTTGTTTCCTCGTAGGGCCATAATGAAATCTTCCCTCTTTAGTTGCAGAGTAATTAATTTTAGTTTCATTCCAGTAATCACTGAAATAACCAGTCGCGTTGTCTTTAATCTTTTGAGTCTTCACACTGAGTGTGAACCTGTGCTTAAATTTGCAGTTAAATGGGGCCAAAACAAATTTGGATGTTCCGGATGTTTAATCAAATTTTGAAATACAAGCCTTTATTTATTATTTCATTGATTTTCTGCCCTTACCTTTTCATCTTCCGTTCCCTCTTGTTTTGGCAGTAAATGTGAGACTTCAGGCAACATATTTCTCCATCAAGAGGGTTTTCTAAGAACAATAACTTGCTATGACCCAGGAAGCACACACAAGCTTTCCAACCCCTTTAGCACACGCTATCTCAAAAAACATGCACAGCATCTGTGTATGCTGAAGTGGTCAGCGCTCCAGTAAAATTGAATGAGGCTTCAGAGAATTCCTCCATTTTACGGCTGAGGATGTGTCACGGGTGTTACCCTTCACAGCAATGTGGAGGTAAATTGTAATTGTCTATATATAATATATATATATATGTGTGTGTGTGTATGTAACTAATTCCAAAGCCTCACAAAGTGTGCAGTGTTTCTTAGCCTAGCCTTAAGGAAACACAGGGTATCCTTCCACATCCGAAAAAGATGCACGGGGTGGCAAATTTAGACACTCAGACCAGCTGTCCTGAATGTCCATCCACACTTTAACAATGCTGTGAGTATCAAGCCGGTGCTAAGCAGTAAGTGACATGGCAAATTTAGACCTAAAAAAAGACTAAAAGTCTGTCTGAGTGAATACCCAATAAGCCTAACCTGGATATTTATCCTAATCATAACCCCAGTCCTTTTCTTGGCCCTAACCTTAACCTCAGTCCTATCCTGATCCCTAACCCCTAACCTCATACTCCGCTCTGAGCATCTAAATGCACCGCCAGTAGGTTTACTATGGAGTCAGCTGAAAGCCAAGTACGTCTCTTTCAGATACGGAAGGGTACCATGTGTGTCTTTCAGGCGATGCTGAGGGATGTGACAGAGCCGTGGTGTACAACACTGAGGGATGAGAATGGGTTGCTGAATCACACTGCACTCATCAAACATGGATTAAAGAGAGGAAACTATTTCTGAGTCACCAAAAAAACCAGGTCAAACTTAGAAATGACTTAGCTTAGTGTGGTGGGGAGTTGTGAAATCCAAATAGTGCACAATGGCCAAGGCATTGTTTCACATTGTTCAGCTGCCAATCTCTATTACAAGCATAAGTTGGACACTGAAATAGCTTTCCTGCTCCCATGTGGTAAATAAAAATCTGACATTAACACTTTTCCTTTCTACCACTTGTGATTTGAGAGTCACATAGTGAGCTGGAGCCAATCCAAACTGATATTGGGTAAAAGACAAGGTTCAATCACTGGGCCAATATATAGTTTGCATTTACACTGCATGGTGCAAGTGACACTATTCAGATTTCTTCTCTGTGCCACAATACAGACGACCCATAATCCATGAAGGTGTAAACAGGAAAAAAAGAACATGGATTCAGATACCGTTTTCACTGTCATTTGTATGTGTAAATAAGTCAAATATGGATCAGATATGTGCATTTGTGTCTGCCATCTAGGTGGACAGAGAAGATATTTTGACCAACACTGTCATCATTAACAAATGTCCAAATAAAATTGGAGCCAGCAGCATTTTCAAACTTCTTAATTTGGGGCACTAAATGTAGACAGCATACCCAAAGCAGAATTTATGTGTTTTAAAGAAAAAATGAGTGATATGGATGAAGCCGTGGAGCCTCAAATTAACTTAACCCCAATCTGTACATCTTTGGAGTGTGGGAGGAAGCTGAAGTACGCAGAGGAAACCACACAAACACAGGGAAGACATGTAAACTCCAAATAGAAAGGCCTCATCTGAACAGAAATTTAACAGAAATCCTTCTTTCTTTTAACCACCATACCACCATGCCGCCCTGTGGTGTCATCACCTATGTTACCATACAGTGTAAAACAGTTAAACACAGAATAATAAGACTCAGTGCAAACAATCTGTGAAAACAATACACAATCTAAATGACCTGTAATGGTGCATCCATAATAAGGATCCTCCCACATGCATGAGTATTGATTATGCTCAATCGACTAACAAAAAAATGTCAATACACATTTGATTTGCATACCCATTGCCACAAGATCAATACTGAATTATGCATTCCTGATCTTTTGAGCATATGTATTTTAGCTTACTCAGAAACTGTAAGGCAAATGGAAAGGCCTGACAGATGTAGAGGCCAACTGACAGACAGATTGACAGACTGACAGCTCTCTGCTGTGCCACATTCCTCCTGTGTTGAGTCATGGCATGCAGCAGATCAGACACCACTTTCTCAGCGAGTGGGTAATCTGGAGTGTCACACTCTTCAGTACTGAGCCAAGCTATCCAAACAGCGCCGGAAAACAAGGGGAGGAAATTGAATGCCCCCCACCCCCCAAGACATGCCTCCAAATCCCCATCAACAGGAGCTTAGAGAGCCTGCAGTCCATCAAGTTTCATCTGCCACGGTGGTCCAGGCCAATCAGGTCCCTCCTTTTACACACACTGCAAAGGCATGCATGAGCACACATGCAAACATGTCAGGATGCATGCAGAAAAATGGACACTCTCGCATTGCACAAACAGAAAAATATGTGCACAATCAAACAAATGCAAACATACACACACAGGTCAATCCCCCCCCCTTTTCAGTGCGCACCTTAGCATCAACAATCAACAATCCAAGGCATTGTGGAGCCTGTGATCCTGTGACCCTTGGCCTCTGGAGTTAACCCCTGAGCAGCCAGTGCTGAGAGGTGAACCAGGAGGCTCATTGAAAGGCGGTGAATTTCCCATGAGAACGAGGAACAGGGGAGGTTCAGAGATCCCAGACTCCAGTGATGATTGTGATGAAGGGTTTGAAGCGGCCTTCAGTATAATCACATGCTGGTTGGCTTGTTTGGTACTGTGAACATGTTTAGAATGTAAGTCAGAAGTGTTAAAATCTATTTAAGTATGGCACAGAAAAAGAAAGGACAAGAAATAAAAAAAAAAATAAAATATAAATATAAAAGAGGTAGCACACAGGTATATATCACTGTTTCATATTATTTTTGAAGCATCAAACAATCTGGTATCTTTAGTGATAAATCAAGTAGAAAAAAAAGTAGAAAAAAAAAAGATTCAACTAAACCTTTTGATACCAGATTTAACCCCTCCTTCATTACTGTGTTGACAGTCTAACACACAACAGCTGCTCCCACTAGCACTAGTACAACCTCTCCAGAGCACTATCCCAGCTGCAACACCTCTCTCTGGGCATCCAGGTCAGTGACCCCAGGCCCTCCCCAAGTGTCAAGGGTCTTGCATTTAAGGGACCAAAATACCCTTTCAATAAATGGAAACAGGTCATGGAAATAAGTATTACTGACCACATTCGATACCAGAGGACAACATAGCACTTACCAGACAGTTTTAAAGCTTCAATTTAAATTAAGAAATTCTTGCTAATTGTGATTCAATGTTGTTTTGATTGCTGTGTTTCAGTAATTAAACACTGCCCAATCAGCTTCTGCAACGATTGCAAACTACGGTGCCTCATAGAGTGACAGGGCTAGAACTCATGAATCATTTACAAACTGTTAGTCAATGGGTCAAACTTGTTCTAAAGTAATTATGTTTCTGTAAAATGACAATTGTATGTTATAGAGATTGAGAAAACATGTTAAACTGAAATATTGGCTTCATTGATAAGAATTGTCCTAATTTAAAGTTTAACTTAAAGCCCTAGAATTCTGTTGCGGAAATCTAAAAAAGGCTCACTACTCCTCTCACAAATGTCTTGACCAGAGGAGAAGCAAAACAACAGTGCACACTGGAGGTGCATTCGTAAAAGCAGACGAGAATTGAAAGTGTGCCAGTGTGAATAGGTACACAGGTAAACACTTACACTTCAGCCAACATTAGGTTAATGAATACAGTGTATATGACACTGGGTGTAAGTATAGCTCTTTGTTTCTCTCTTTCAGAAACTATATGGCAAATCAACAGAACCTTCATTCAGGAGAGGAGGGACAAAGGTCTCTGTGAATTTGGATGGCAGTACCCGTTTTTTCATGTTCACATCAAACATCAGGAATTTTTTTTTTAACTTGATTATGGCAGGATTGTTTGTGTAAAAGGCCACCAATTTCAGTGCTTCTGAAATTGCTTACTGCTTAGTCATAATAAACTCAAAACAATACTTTAAACCTTGACACAGTTAAGGTGCATCAACAGAGCAACGTGTTAGGTTTCACCACTGTTGGCCAAGAACGGAAAGGAACTGGTCTCACCAAGCTGGACAGCTGAAGACTGGAAGAATGTAACCTGGTTTGATGAATCTGGATTCCTGTTGAGGCATGCAGATGGTAGGGTAAGAATTTGGCATCAACAGCTTGAAAAAATGGACCAAACCTGCCTTGTGTCAACTGTCCAGGATGGTGGTGGGAATGTAATGGTGGAAAAAAAGTTTTCTTGGCACACGTTGGACTCCTTAATACCAATCAATCATCATTTGTATCCCATCGTCTACCCGAGTGCTGCCCTTACCATGTGCATCATTTTATAGGTTGGGTTGGTAAAATTTTGCTGGGGATAGTGGTGATTATAATAGTAAGTAAGACTGAAGTCAACCAGGTCAGCAACAAATGTACCTCTCACAGTGTGTATGAGGACTTTGTGTCTTTCAATTCTGTGACATGGTGCATTTTAATGCTGTTATGAGGACATCCTGATGCATTTTAATGCTGTGACACAATGTGTCTTAATGCTTATTTGGGGACACCCTGATGTTTTAAAGCTGTGACATAAGTTTTAACACTGTTGTGAAGACATGGTGCACTTTAACCCATCATAAGATGCCATTAAAACGCTACCTCAATGACTGACACATCTGCAAACATGCATTCCATATTTTAATGGTGACTGGGTTGGTCTGGCAGCCTGAGCTTGAATTTGCAGAAAAGAACTATGATCTAAAAAGACTCATCATTATATGAAATACAAATGATGTTTTGAGAGCAACCCAGTAATTGTATTCGTTAAAGTATTTAAGAATTTATACCTTAAAGAGGCATGGGGGTGCACATAAAAGAAGTTAATGTTGGACATAAGGCCTCACCTTTTTGATCATGTTAGATAATCATGTAGCCACACAAGGACACAGGCACGCTTTCCAACAGTGGTCTATATCCTGTGAGGCAGTGCTCCGCTGACCTCTAAACAATGTATCCTTTAGATAAGGATCTGATCACTGTGTGTGTTTGGAGGTTTTGCGCGCATGTGTGCGTGTTGACCATAATCGCTGGTATTCATGCTGCAGTGGGCTCCCAGCGTTTCTACAGCTGTCGCCTCTTGTACTCACTGACCTCCACCAACAGGTCCTGAGGCCATCAGTCCTTATGGCAGCCACTCAAACCCTCCACTATATGAGCAGAGACACAAAAGCCAGGGACCAGGGTAGGCTTTGCAGTTAACTGGGAGAACACTCATGCTGCATGCAAACATTTTACAGTATTGGAGATACAAGCAGAACGTGGATGGGCAACATTGTGCAAACATGAGTCAACCATCCTTAAGAATTATAGTAAGTCTTTGGGAGCTCACTCATTCACTCACTCATCTATTACCACTGTATCCTCCACATAAAGATAGATGATAATGATTCTGATGTGCCAACTGCTAAGTTCCTTTAATATCAGTTTTCCTTGCTTGTCATAATATTATGATCCTTTAAAGCTGCAGTACATACATTTTGATGTTTGTGAGGTTTTCCACCATGCTATGTCCTCATCTCCATTGTTCTGTCAAGCAATACTATCAGACCTGACTGAGGGGGTGTTTGTAAATACAGTGCAGGGGCATGCATTTATTCCATCAGTGGAATTTATTCCTCCATAATTCTGAATGCTTGTGTTTTTTGAGCAGCCGATTTCACTTCTGAGACTTTTCTACACTATACTTCTTTGTGTTTTCACTTATAATCCAACCTGTTGACAAGTCATTCTCGCTTTACAGGTTGCATAGATCGATCTTGATGTTAAACCAGTCACTTCCTGTGTGCGCAGTGAGTGCTGCCAGGCAATGCAAAATCCAAACACACACAACCACCGCTATACTGAAAAATACAGACAGAGTTGTACGGAGCTGCTGGACTTAATCAATAGTGAATGAATTAGCTTGACTATGGGTATGGTTAAGAATGTAATATTTACACACTACACCTTCAAATGGTATAGGTTTGGATTTTGGTCAGTTAATCACACATCTCAAACATTCAAAACTATCACATGAACTTGTGATAGGTCTTTTTATTAGATATAATGATTAAATAAGTACTTTAATCAATCTGGTGAAGTTGCGACAAAAATCATAATGTCATTAATTAATTAGAAATATTTAAGAGCTGTGTATGCAGTACAGTTGCTTTTTATTGTATATGGTTGACTTAATGCCAAAAAGTAACAGTTATCATGTCAAATATTTGCAAATAGCTTTTCATTTTTTAAGACAATAATATATTAGTTTGTTTGAGTGTATTAAGCACCAAGGCAAATAGAGCATGTGTTGGTTACATTTACAGAAATCCACAGACACAAACACAGTCTTCAAATCCTGACTCAATGTAATGACCACTTCCCTTTCACAAACTCACTCAAGTCTTTCTTTAACTGTAATGGCCACTGGCCAGTCTTCTGAGGCTTCAGATAGATAAACCCTGTTTTTGTGGGACCCTCACCCTGTCACATGAGCCTCGTGAGTGTGTACATCCCCCCCCACCCGCAAAAAAAAAAGAAGGCACAAACAGAGACACAGTGTGATATCCATTCTAGATGGAATTCATATCTCCCAGCTTCAACTCCACATTAAGGGCAAATATGTTCACTATTAGAGTCATGTGCAGACACATAAGTGCCCATGCTAAATGAAGAATGGGACATGATGGTGACTGCAGACCAGTCCGGTCCCTCTGTAGTTCGAGCAAGGATCAACTAAAATAGAGAAAAAAAAACATCTCAGGAAAAGGTCATCAGTGCTGGCACAGATGCTCTTCTGTTCTCCCTTGCTTAAGTCCCTCTCTAGGTCTGTCTCCCATATAGACATGCAGACCCACTGCTCTGTCAATCCATGATGGATGTCCACTTCACAAATGTGCGGATATGAAGTCTGGGGATTCCCGTTTCCCAGAGGCCTTTGGGTGGCTTTGGCGGGAGAGAGGACATCTGTTACGTAAACAAAGTAGGCTGCACTTCCTGCTTGGTCAAAGTGAGAAAATGGGGAGAGAGTGAGCAATGCGTTATCTCATTTCTGAGACAAAACAGGGATCATGGAGGAGGACACGGGAAGAGCAGGGACAGGGGCAGTGGGGGTGGCAGAGGAAGAGCCCTTTCCCTCTCAGCTGCGCCTCCACTTCCTGTGTGGGGAGGAAGTCCCTTGTTGGGTGCACAGTGATCTCATCCTTGGTTGCAAGGAACTTCCGTCCTGACCAGCAGCGGCACTTTGAACCAGCAGCCATAGAAGCCAAATGGCGGAGTGAGGTGCACACACACACATTCGTCCTGATTATTGCAGTGGAAAACACACACCCACACAGCCGGTCTGACAGGAAACGGTGCTGCACGGAACAAACAAGCACTTCCTGTGTGTACTTGGGCTCATTTAAAGAGAGGACCCAATCAAAATACAATGTCCTGTCAATGCATCATTATTACCATCATTCCAGAGATATTACTGCTCATTTGCTAATAGCCACAAGGCCTTATTTATGCTTACAGCCCCCCCCCCCCACCCCCATACACAACATTGCAGCCACAGCAACCCCTTCACTGATGACCCAAGTTTAGACATGTTTCTTTATGCGGAAGTCCGGTTTCCTTTAAAAGTCGGCCACTAATTGAAATACATTAGGCCTAAATTGCCTTTTTTTCCTTTCACTCATCATGTTGACAGACGACCCAATATTTAAGTTTGCCTCTGTAATTTGTTGTAGAAATACCAAGGCAGCAAGGCAATGTGGCTCAAGGGGCCGTTGCGCTGTTGGTTTACAGTACCATTACACTGAGAGATGGCAGGAACAGAGCAGCCATTATGTTCCAAGTTCATAGTCCGGTCAACACTGGACTCCATAGGATCTGATGATGGTCAAACTGGAGCCAGACATGTAGAGGTTCTCTGTTTTAACTGCAACTATTTTAAAAGTAAATTGTAAATTATTAACAAAGAAGGGCATGATGGATTTATAGCACGCCTATTAGGTTACTTGCATTTCATGGCACAGGGGTAGAGCTGTAACACAGCAGCGTGGCTCAGTACTATTATATAAGTGGCTGAAAAGCTAGATATGAGCAGTCATCTGTTTGTGTTAGTTTTAATACCTGGGCTAATACCTCTCTTCCTTTTCCTTTTTTTTTGATGAACAATTTAAGTTAGAACTAGCCTTGTGGACTATTAATCTCCTGTGGCTAGACCACAATAAAAAAAACTGCTGACATAATTTATGGTGAAGCAGCAACATGTCAATAACATTGTGCTGAATTCCATGGATGCATATACTGATGCATAATCATTCAATGGATCATTTTTATTTTGGTTGAAAATATAGCTCTAAACAAAATTTGTGTATGTCTGGGATTTCTCCGGGTTCTATGGCTTCCTCCCACAGTCCAAAAACATGCAGAGGTCAACTGGACACCCTAAACTGACCGTTAGATGTGAATGTGAGAGTGCCCGGTTGTTTGACTCTATGTGGCCCTGCGATGGACTGGCAACCTGTTCCAGGGTGTACCCCACCTTTGACCCTATGTCAGCTGAGATTGGCACCACTAACCATATGACACTTGTGGAGGATAAAGCAGTAGACAATGCATTCTTGATCAAGATGTCTCCATTCTTTGTCATTTTAAAATGTTCCTAAAAGCATGAGACAAGAAAAAAGTTTAAAAAGTGCCATTTAATCCCAGTGAAGCATCTTCTATTCTATTCGAACAGTAGCGCAAATCCATTAAGCAAATCCCAACACAAACCTGCCCACGACCACACTCTTTCCAAATCACAGAGTCATTTTTCAAACAAAAGATACCTGTGATAACACTTCACTGTTTGCTTCCCACCCCCTGTTTTTTCCCTGTCTCTTTCTCTTTCTTTGTGTGTGTATGTTTGGACCAGAAAGCAGCTTTCTTATCTGGACACACAACCCTGGTGGACGATAGGACAGCCTGTGGAAGCTCAACTCTGGGTAAACTTTGCCTTAACTTTGAAGCTGGCCGTGTGAGTGCTTGTCCTCGGGGCTGCCCACAGCACTCAGCAGTGGTGGCTCTCCAAAGAGGAGGTCAATGGGACAGGTAAACAGGAAGCGTCAGTGCTGTGATTGACAGCTTGTTTGGACACAAAGAGATGGATAGATGGAGAATGCTGACTCAGTGACAAGTCACCATTCATTGACCGGATTTAGACTATAGCTGCTGCAGGGCATACTGTTGCTCTCTTCTCTTTTTCTCAAATTTTTCAGCTGGTGAATTTTATACTGAAGCATTCTTAACCACCTTAAGTTTGACATAGCAGTTTCTGGCCCAGCAGAGGAGGAAGTGTCCCTCTTTACTGCAATTCTGACACAAATATTGTGGATAAAGTCACAGATTTAGAACTAAAACTCTTCACTCTATGTAACTTTCTCACAATGCAGTGAGTTCCTTTTCTACCTCCGTCGTTCCCATGCAGCAATGCTGAGGGTGCTCACAGGCCAGCGAAAGCCTGGGTGGCAAACTGTGGTCTGGGGCTGCAACTTGCTCACGCTAATCATGTTGATTGTTGCGATTACATACCCCCCCCCCCCACCAGAGTCACGCTGCAACTTACTGACCTGGCTCTCACAGGAAGTCCCAGTTGCCATAGGCGATCTGTTTTCCTGTTCTCCTCCATCCAAGTCTTCAGCACCCACCCCTTTATCCAAAACACCCACCTTGATCTTTCATTCTTCTACTGGAGCACAGTCGGTCCCCGAGGTAACTTCAGCCCAGTTTCCTCATCCCCTTGCCAAAGCAAGTCATGACCAAGAGGTTTACTAGAAACTTGCATTCACACACGTTCATTCTGTGTCTACATTTCCCTTTTCAGCAGGCTTCCTCTTTTTCATAAAAGGCTGGCAGTGGGATAAAGCTTTCCCGCTACTGTGTAGCCAGCAGACGTGCAGATGTTTTCGCATTGCTCCTTGCCCATATGTTTATCAGATCACTGTGCTGTTTTATAATCTACTTCATAAGCAGCGAGCAGATAAGAAAAGCCTTTGATTTGGACCTGATTTCCCCTTATCCCTCATGTTAAATTTAGCACAGCGATTACCAAGTGTGATTACTGGTCTCTGCGGCTTTATGTAAATCATATGGGACCCACACACAGAGGTCCTTCTCATAGTGTATAGGAGCTTGTATGGGTATGAGTAAATGGAAATGAAATTCTCAAGGACGTAGGAATTTATTGCATGTTACCTAAGGTTACTTTGCAGTCAAGGGAAATAAAACAGTTTGTCTGGGATCCTTCTTATCACTACTTTTTTCAATGTAAGCACAGTCCCAGATGTTTTTTTTTTTTTTTTATTCCTGGTAACACTTCGTAAGCCTTAACTCCCCAGTGTGGCATATTATAGTCGATTTGACCTCCTATGTTTGTAACCGAGCCACAGAATATTACAGTGTTACTGAGGCACAGCCCTCTTTGTTAAAGGCACTGAGATAACAACTCACTCCTTCCACCCTAATGAGGTAAATTTCATGGTGCCATCTGACAGACAAAACAGCAAACAAAGGAGGTGGAATGAGTCTTGTTAAGCTGTATTTACCCAGGGAGTGTTTGCTGAATATGCAACTTCTTTTTTTCTACAAAGCATTACCCTGCATTTGTTAAAAACATTCCCACCTAAGGGGCTGCACTGAACAGCATAATTTCAGTATTCTGGCAATGCAGATCCATCAGTTTACAACAGTCCTGTCTTATGAAAATCCTACCACAGTAGCAAAAGAAAATGACACTGATGACCTAGCACATGTTTTTTCAGCTCTGTTGTCTTGCAAGAACACTGGTATTTGAAAACTCCCCAAGGTCCTGGAGGATTTTCACCAACATTAAACGGTCCAATGTGTAACACTGCAGGAATTGAATGTACTACTCATAAGTATGTGTGTATATGTATATATACACAGTATGCTCTGATATAAAAACTCTTTTGGTTTCCATAGCATAGACTAAGGGTTTGTTTTATGGAGGCCACCATCATGTTTCTGCAGCAGCTCTAACAGACAAACCAGCCAGAGTGATTTTCAGTGAATGATTATCCAAATGAAGAATAATGACTGAATAATAATGAATAATGAATAATCTTTCTGGTCTCTTAAGGCCACCGTAGTTCAGTGATGTGCTCAGAAGAAACTAAAAAGTTGGGAAAGTTAAAATGTACACTCTCACCATTAGATGCCACACACACTAGACCTTTAAATACTAATTGCTGAGGTTATCAGTGCTTGGTAATTACAATATGGCTACATTTGGGAATGACCACAGATAGAGGTAATAAAAAGGCAAATACTAATTGCAGCTATATGAGAGATCTGTTAGCAAATAATTGGCATACAAACAATGTATATATGCCCAAACACATCTTAGGGATATAGTGAATGAGTCAGTCTAATAAATATATTTGTATATTTTCTCCTTATGGTATGAGGAAGTAAGATGGATGCTTTCTCACTGCTGCACTTTATCAATGTGACTCTTACAAGGTGTTGGATGCATCTACCAAATTTCAGACACTGAATGGTTTGGGGCCACAAGGTTTAAGATGCTGCTCTCATGCATTTCTAAAAAGTTTTTTTTTTTTCTTGCCATTTGTTGCGAGTCTCAAGTTTTAAGCATGGATGAACTGATATAAGAATATAATGTTTTCAGCATCAGTGTCACCTTTTTTTCACTGAGACTGCTGCTTTGCTCAGCTGTCTCATTCTAGGTCCAGGTACAGTGCTATGGATTTTGCCACATCTCATTTAGTGCAGAAAGGGGTGACAGATAATAAATGCTCAGCTCAGCGTCCCTGGTGAGCACACAAACTGATCAAAGCTGTAATCAAATACCAAATGCTCACAATAATTTTTTATTTATTTATTTTTTTTTTGGGGGGGGGGTCAAACATTTTGGCTTCACGAGGAGGAAGGCAGTGGTCACTCAAGAAAGAAGCCCCTGGAGGAAACGCTGGCACGACCTCATACCAGAGGAATGTAAACTGCAGCTTAATTGATTAGAGGACCACATGATGAAGGTCTTGAGAGAAGAGGAGGAGGACTTGCCATACAACTTTTTTTTCTTGGGATGGGATGGGGTGGTGGGGTTGACCTTGCAAAGAGGTCATAGGCCTGTAGGCTACTGGTGCCTGTAAGGAATTCATCCACAAAGACCTTCCATTCTAATAGATTCACATCAATTGACAGCTAACCATGATCAATGATGACAAGACAGGGTGATCTGCTGGCCCAAGGGTGGCTGTAGGAACACAGTGTCCCTGTGGACAGGGCATTGATATTCGTGTTCCGTCTTTTTGTCATAAAATCTCATACATGTCCACCTCTAAGTCTGTTCCTGTCCATCTTTTTACACTCTCTGTGGCTCGCCATGCACATTATCCATGTGTCTGACAACAAGATGGGTGACTTCAACTTCAGCCACCAGGAAGGTGACATGTCTGTGTTTTGCCACAGACACTAATTTATACACGCAGCGAGACTGAACAGATGGAGCAGCAAGGTCTGTCTGGCAGATTACCTTGTTGGTGGTCACTCTGAATCTGATGCCCACTGCTGTTCTCACTTTGACACAGATGACCGTTCTTTGTGGCAAAAACCAAAGTCAGTAAAAATGCACAAATACCCACATAATGCAATCATAGGGAGGGCACTCAAAGACATAATGCATTCCCTGGACTCTTACCCTAACCTTAGGCATCGCAACTAAATGCCTAACCCTACAACCGAGCCTTAACCCTCAAAAGTCCATTTCATTGGTCTTCACAAAGATACTCATTCAAAAACACACACACAGTCAAGGTGAGCAACTGTGAGCTACATACTAGCTTCTGCTCATGTATCTTCCATGAGTTATTTATACCTCCAGCTTTCTATTTGCCCTCCAAAAATGTCAAACTCATCTTCAAAACCAAAGCAGCTAAATATAACGTGCTTTGCAGCAGCTTTTACAAAGGGAAAAGAAGTTTATTTAAAAATCTGACATTACCGGGCCTTTACATTTCTTTCTTAAAGTGACACTTTTTGTTCGGCGCTACTTAATGTGGCAGGCTGTCCTGTTCTTAGCTCTTTCTCGAGAAAAAGCTCAAGGGGGAATGGCATGAGGGAGGGAGGTGAGGAGGAGAAAGACAAGGAGGCTGCCACATGCTTGTCAATACTCCAATCAAAAGCTCATTCCCCAGAGATGGTCAGAGGGACAAGGGAGCATCACTATGACAACCCCTGGTCCCCCAAAATGAGGACTTCAAAGGTAGAGAGGCGTTCCATTGAGTGAGTAGGAGACCACCTCCTGTAGTCATTTACATCTCATTAGGACATAAATGCCTTTTAACAATAATGAGTCTAAACACACATACACACATACACCTTCCATAACGGGAATGTGCAGTGATGTGTGTTGCTGCTCCTTTGAACAAAACCTATTTCACTTCATTACATTGTGAATTCTGACACTGGACAACTAAAAGGGATTTATTTAAGTCATCGTGCAACCCTCCCGTTTTTAAGGGATGTTGATGTGTCTTTCCCACGTGTATCGGGAAATGATGGTGGCCTTCACATAGCAGGAAGAATATTGTTCTTTGTCATTTGCGTAGTGAGCTTCTGCTTCAGATGCTTGGCTGGTTTGTCCATTAGGGCCTCTGTAGAAACATGATGGTGCAAAATGATCGACCTCCATAACACAATGCCGTTGACAAGTGCATAAGAAATGATTATTCTAAGGCTACGAAAACTTTTTTTAAGAGCAATTATACACTTATACACTAACTACTTAGAATTTCTGCCAGTAAACTCTCCTAAATGTTACACAATGGAGCATTAAATATCTAATAACTTTGTGTTGGCTAATGTTCCCTTCTATATCTCAAGCTAGTCACTGGCAAAGTGTGAGTGAGATACATGTTTCTTCTGCAGTAGGTTAAAACAACAGAATTATCCAAATAGACACATACACCTCAACTCAACTCATAACAATGGCTCTGTTGAGTTTGTGTGTCCCTGGAAGGCATGGCAGTGTAACAGTGAGACATTAAATGTGATACCACGACCATGGAACTGAAGCAGCTAAATGGAATCGAATCTTTATGAATTAATAATCACACGTGAATATATCTATTGTACAATAATATACTATTAAACAATACTACCGGTATTAAGAAATGTGTGCACACAGAGAATGACAAGTTACAAGAATGTATTTGTTTCCATTAATTTGTTGCTACATTGTAGTTTTTTCATCACATTTTTGTACCGTTACTAAAAGGTTAAACTTCCCTGTATTTTAATCATTATGAATGTATTATTAGACATTAAGAAAATATACATATGTTATTATTATACTTTTCATGTGGACTGTGGCATTGCCACTTTTCTGTAAGTAGTAGTTGGATCTAAAGCTCATTTTCTGATTATTACACAGCTGCACAACACTTACATAAATCTACAAAGGACAGACATGCACATTTTGCACAATTGCAGAAACACACGAGCACACACCACACAAAGAAAATTGGGTCATGCATGCAGTGTCAACAGACGTGACACATAGTCAGGGCTAAAATTATGAGCGGAACCTGGAGCTGTGAATACCACAAGAGGGTCCAGCAGCAGGAAAGAATCACTCATCATAGACACAAATGGATCCTTTGCCCACTGATAGCTAAACACTGTTAGGACGGCCATTTTTCTTGGCTGCTGACTTCCTGTTTAGGCAAGGCTTCAGCAAATCACCAGTGGTCTCATTTAAACTGTGCCGACAACACTACTTCCTGTCAACACAAATATTCACTTCAAGATTTATGGCCTTAGTTTTCTTCTCCTCACCTGGCAAGGAAATATTTATTAATGCGGAACTCTCTTCTCTTCTCTTCTCTTCTCTTCTCTTCTCTTCTCTTCTCTTCTCTTCTCTTCTCTTCTCTTCTCTTCTCTTCTGTCATGATAATCTAACTAGAGTGGACTAACATGATAACGTATGTCGGCAGGAAGTGAAAAGTTCCTTTTTCTTTCTCCTTCAAACTGGACGTTGGTGATGTCAGGGGGGTGATATATCGACCAAGAGGCTGGGAACCCAACCCTAAAGGAGGAATGCCGTTAGACACACACACACAGACAAACACACACTTTGCTGTACAGCGTTCTTAGTGAGGACACTTATTGACATAATGCATCCCCTAGCCCCTTACCCTAACCTTAGCCATCAAACTTTAAAGCCGAACTCTAATGCTTATTTTAACTCTAACCATAATCCAGTTTCTGAAATTGTGCAGACTACCCCAAAAAATCCTCAGAAGGTCAAAATGTCATCACAAAGATAAGTTTGAATCAAAGGGTGTCCTCACAGCCTACTACAGACATGCACATACACACTGAAGGCCTCTCCTGCCTGAGGTGCTGAAATGCTTGTAAGTCTTGAAATGCCAGTTGAGACGGGGAGCTCCCTTTTCACACACCGTGCAGCCAGAGACAAGAGAGCTGACAAATGGATGCGTTGAAACATATTAACCATCTCCCTTTGTGAGCAGACAAACATTTAGTCTGGCTAATGACCCCTGAGGATCAAAACAAATGCAGGGAGATAAAGACAGGGTAGAGGAAGGAGGGGGGAGAATGCTAAAAAGAGCTCAGTGACCTCCAGGAGGGTTTTACAGGGTTCACTTGGGCCAAGGGCTTGTTTGGTTCAGTTTGTTACGTTCATTTGAAAATATGCAGATAAAAGTCGGAGGAAGTGAAAGAATTAAATACCTGTTCTCGCACATGAGGGTAGTATGAAGGCACATACGGTACTTGAGTGTGTGTGCTCATGCGTCTGTCTATATATGTGATGAAGACGCATCCGGACAAAGAGTTCAGGTATCACGCTCACCATCAGTGTTCATCACAATAAACAAGTCACTTAGCATAACACTATCTCCCTCCTTTTCTTCCCCTCCAACCCACATCTGTCTGGTCACATTATGATCATACAAAAAGCATTATGTGTACTCTGTAATCCGCGCCTCTATCAAAACTAAGCAACAGCTGCACTAACCAGTTAGGGGAGGTCACCTGCACAGGCATGAAACAAATGTGTCACCTATAACATTTGTGCAGCTCTCTCTTTGGGTGTTGCCTTTCAACACAATATCAGTTAGTGTGCTCATGACAAAAAAGTAAGTCAATTGTTGTTACTGCAAAAACCTGTTTAAGAGGAAGAGTTTTTATTTGTTTGATTTTGTTTACTTGACCTTTAGCCATCTGGCAGATGCTTTTGCCCAAAGTGACTTACAACTGAGAGATGGCACTAAAGAACAGAACAGTGACGTAAGACGTAGGTGCCAAATTTGTTTAGGTGAGATTATACATAGGAGATATGACGAAGAATGTGCACTATGAGTCCAAGGAGATGCTCTCAGAAGAGATGCTCTTGAAGTGCTGTATCAAATTGGAAATATTCTTGACAATGGCTTTGTGTTGTATTTAAGCCTCCAACTTCCAGCTGGCAATAGACTTTTTGCCGTTTGACTCTTTACCCACTGCTTTTACTGGACAAAGAAAATTGTAAATTTGTTTATGCATATAATTATATTATTTCTACTCCAGTTTTTTGAAAGGGGGAAATGCAAAAATACTGCCTCGCAATATATTGTATTGTCCGTATGTATCGTATCCCCAGATTCTTGCCAAGACACAAGCCTAATAGCCACAGCATCAGATAAACAAACAAGTTAAATCTAGATGGATGTTTTAAGTCACTGCTTACTAGAACTTTGTTTATTTAAAAGGCTCTGGCTCTGCTGTCTGCGTTACTGACCCACACATCAACATCAGTCAAGTAAGGCTTCCTTCCCTTAATTCACGGCCCTGCATACTCACGTAAGAGCAACAATAGGCCTGTAAAGCTGTCAGGGCAAAAGTGAATTTACGTGTGACACTTTAAACAGTCGGTATAAACGTTTCTCCTGGGGTGAGTCAGGAGAGGTTTTTGAATAACGGGTGGGGAAAGAAGCAGGGGAGGCATATTTCATTGTGTCCAGCTGACTCTGGACCAGCTGGTGGAGGAGCTTTCTCTTTAATAATTAAAACGGCCCACTCAGATCATAACAACTGGATTCAGGTCTGTGCTGGTAATCCATCATGATTTCCAGTTGATTGTCAGGGCTCTAACGATGTGCACCTTCAGGGCCAAGATCATTGATTCATGGTCATCACTTGATCCATAACTGGTAATGTAATCCATGCAACAACAGTTATGGGCAATTACCTCCCATTTTACGCTCTAATGGGAACTGGTGAAGGCTGCAACTGATCAATCCAATGAATAAATGAACAGAAATTGATGAAAAATGTGTACTGAAAAAAACAACAACAAATGATAAGTAGGATGAGAATGCACTCGCCACTTTCAACATTAAAGTAAGGACTATTTGGTGTACTTAGATGAAGGATTACCTGCCAACTTACAGACACCCCACCAACAGCAGCGTCAGACAGCAGAGTTATTTCAGAGCTAATCAGCCTGGCTACTCTCCTCTACAGCACATTTTCACCCACAGAAATGGTTCTCACTGGATATTTTATCTTCTTCTTCTCTGTACACTATTGAGATCATTGTGTGTGGAGAATCCTAGTAGATCAGTAGTTTCTGAAATAGTTTGATCACTTATGGTCTATGATTTCACTTCAGCAAAAGAATGAGAAAACACACGTGCATACCACTGTCTATCTCTGACAAAGTTCCCACACAGAGTGGATGCTTGGTTACGGTCTGCATGAAATCTCTTAATGCATTCTTCACCTAGTACACTGGTAGGTAATGCATTTCTTCCAGTTAATGAAGCCTAACTGGTACGTCCCTAACGACAGCCTTAAATGACTTACGCAAAACAAGCCCACATTGTGACTCATCCTGAGATGCATATACATGATATTTTGATGGTAAAGAGGCTTTCTTAATAGCAATTCATATTCTAACTGATTCAAATATATTCATAGTTTTCCTATAAATTGTATTTTCTGTGTGCAAAGGCATATTTCCCATGAGAAAGGCACCTTAATATCCACGTTTAACTGTCTCCAAACACAATTTGCTATTGTGACAAAGGATGGGATTAACCTGGGTGGAAAGGATTGCACCTGAAATCCTGCCTGAGACATTCAGAAGCATTACCCAAGTGGAAAAAGTGATGTTTATGTGCTCCGTGAATCATGTGATGTGCCGGTTTAATTGTACAGGAAGACCTGCAGGCATACTTAGAGACAGTTTTAAAGGGCAAGATCTAACAAGACAAAGCCCACTTCCTGCACACAGGCACACTTCTGGCACTCTCAGAACTTTAATATCATAAGGCCAAAATACTTCTCTGACAAGTTTATTCTGCCCGAAATAGACTTGGTGGGAAAATGCTTCCCTAAAATAGACATGGGAAAGGGAACTGAACATGTTTGTCATGTTGAGTTACATTCAACTTTAACTTCATAATCCTTGAAAATTGTTTTTTTGCTGGGGTTGTTCACTCAGGAATAGTTATTAAGATCTCATATGTGTTTCTGAGGGCTTTGTCGCAACTCGCTCCTGCTTTTCTCTATAAGGCTTAGTGTCTTGCAAAATGCTGATGAACTCATGTTTGGCAACGGCACTAAAAATAAAGAGCTTCTTTTTACGTGAATCATCAGCTGCGGCTCATGTATTATCAGATTTTTACAGTAAGTGTACGATTCAAGACAGATATCATCTTCCAATGTTAGAGGGATGCCAGCAAGCAAGACAATGAATGAAATGCTACAACCATACATGGAGAAGAGCTATGATAATGTTTAAAGCTTTACTTTGATATGAAGGAGAGGTGAAGGTGAAGAGGTGAGGAAGGGGACCGTAAGCTCTGATGTGTTCGGGTGGAAGGTTTTGCTAGAGTTCAAATGCAATTACCTGCATCGTGAACAAACATGGCCTCTTGTTGGAGATGCCACTTTGGTATCCGACCTCACACGAGGACGCTTAATGTATTCTGAGCCGCACAAAATGGTTACACACGCCCATGATGTCTGGTGCTGGTTCTTATATGGAAGATACGTGAAGCTGGTGAATTTATATAGTGATGGGCAGCAGCGGGTCAGCAGCAGAGCAGGTCATCTTGCAAACAGGCCTCAAGTCTACACGCTGATGTGTCTCTGGGCCAGACACTTAAGCCAAAGTTGCTCCTGATTTTTGTGCCGGCAGCATGCGAATGGGTATGAAAGATGTATGAGAGAAAGCCCTGCACAGAGATGTTCTGTTTGAACGTGTGTGTGATTGGGTGTGAATGGGTGAATATATATAGTGCAAAGCAAATAATAACAGATCATTTACCATGAACACTCAGTGACTGTCAACATGAAGCGTACGGCATGTGCTCTCGCTGACTAGTTGACAGGGTTATGCGATGACTGCTCACGTCTGTTGAACGTATTCAGGTCAACTCAACAAACCCACATCAGCCACAACACGCTTAAAAACACTTTTAATACTAAAATGATATGATACGACTGCTCTTTGACCTTAACTACACCACGGAAGATTTTACTCACATACACAAAAAAACAATCATCTTTTTTTTTTGCACTACATCCACAAGGGTGACTTATGAATCTTTTATCAAAACTGGCCTAATTGCTTAACCATCCATGTCCCAGTCCAGTGGTGAATGGAGGGAGGGAGACTGAGCATGTCATTACTGTCCTTAAAACAACAGGCAAAGAAGCCACTGTTGTTCTCCCTCTGAAGCATCTTTTATTCTCTGTCTCTGTCTACTTTTAGGTAGATAAATCTTAGGTAGGTAGATTTATTCGTCTGTAATAGACTGCTGATTAACTGTAACATTAGTACTGCAGTGCAGGGACAAAATGCACATTGACAGAAAGACTCTTCAATAATTATAAAGATAAAATGTCCAGTAAGTGTTAATTGAGGTTCAGCAATATTGTGTGTCCATTGTTATTTAAATAAATGAATAGATAACATCAATGAATAAAAAATATGTGCCATGATTCAATTATTTTTTTATATTCTGTATATAAATATAAAAGTATATATAATATACATTTATATTTAGATGTTTTTTTTGGGGGGAGGCTCTCTGAGAACTAATTGAATTTAATGGATTGGAACAAATGTGAAAAGCTGTAGAGAATAATTATGTAGAGTGAGTATTTCCTTGCATATGAGCACAAATAAACATAACAATCTCACCAACATCTGGGCAACGTCAGTCAGTAAACCTGTGCAGATTGTGCGAACTGCATTCATCACTTACAGTAAGTTGCTGTGCTGAAAAATTCAATAAACTAAAACTCCACAACAGCATCAAACAAATATTCCTCTTTCCTTCTGCTTCGAAAAACAAGCTGCAGTCTACAGCTTCCTGTCCTCGCATCACCATCAGTGCACAAACATTTTCCTCCTCAGTTCTCACTCCCACTCTCTGTCCTGTTTCACAGCATCCTCTGCTGTGCAGCAGAAGGGTCAGAGCTTAACACTAGTTTGACAACAGAGTCCATGGACAAGAGTCTGTGGGGAGTTTTTGACTCCCAGTGCAGTTCCTGGGAGCTGGTTTTGAAAGTCCCAGGAAACTCCCTGCTTTCCTTACTCTGTGGACAAAACAGCTGCAGATTCTCACTTTTCACTGGCTGTATAGTTTGCATGAACTTGATCCAAAATAAAAAAGAGAACAGAAATGTACACACAGAGACTAAGACTGCACAGGTGGAGTATAATGATGTTCTGACAATCCTAAGACGGTGTCATACAGGTGAACTGTTTGCACCGGCGTTAGTCAATGAAGCTGTTTTAAGGTACATTGTTTTTTGCCACTTGATGCGTCTGTTAATGAATTAACCCTGTCCAACATCACCATCATCTCTCTTCATTAGCAGCTCCACCTGTGGAGACATGCCTCCCTTTAATGGTATATTCAAATACTGTCTTTTAAATACACTATAAATTCTTTAAGACTTTTGGTGCTTTTGGCATCTTTGTTGTGTATTGCTTGCATTTACATTTTTATAAGTTTGAAATGAGTCTGAATGGAATCTCAAAAGTCATTCATTTATGCAGCAGCATGCAAAACAGTTGGATTTTGAGTGAGTAAACATGCCAACAAATCACCTAAAACGTCGTTTCTTATACATCGTTTCCTTCTTCTACATGTGTCTTAAATGAATTCGAGCTGTTGTATCATCTGCCAGCGTTTGTCTGGGAATAACTGGACGCTGTCATTCTCCCTGCTCACGGCTGTCGTTCGACTGGGATCCATTTTCTGAACGTTTTCCCTGAATAAGTCACTATCAGAGACTGTGTGTACGCCTGTGCCTTCAGTCTGCATAATTACAGATGCGCCATTCCTCCTAAGCTGTCATTAGAAAAGGGAATGGGAATGACTCCAGGCTACAACCACCGCTTGCGGTTACGTAACACGCTCCTCTCGATCCTGTCTTATTCCGTAGACAGTTGAAAACTGCCCCGTCCTGCGATAACTGTCTATTGTCTAAAAACCAAACAAAAAAATAAAAATAACACGCCTGTCCTTATAGCGCAGGATACATTTGTTATTTTATTCTCGAGAATGTTTTGGGGTTTTTTTCCCCCCTTTTAATTTCTGAACAAAAACGACTACGGTGTCGTGTCTTTGTCTGTCTGGGTCGCTCTGCTCCGTGTTTGCAGTGCGCGTGTCCACCTGCGCTTCCCTGTGTGTCCGTGTGAGGGCGCAGTGCGCCTGATCCTGGGATGCTGTTGGCTTCCAGACAAAAGAGAAAACGAGTTTCAGAGCTCTACAGGGGAGCAGGAGGAAATATCTATACACACACACGCCATTAACATTTTAAGGCAGTGGCACTTCAAGAAAAAGCTGATGTAGGTCTACAATAATATGTATGATGATTTTTTGATTACAAAGTTTTAATTCTTGATGTTTTTGAATACGTAAGGCCAAGGGGTTGCATGTTTTCAGATTTATGAAAGTGGTTTAAAACATCTACTCTTTCAACTACATGAAACAGCGCGAACGTTTTATCGATATTCAATAAAAGAACATGTATTTGTTTGAGTGTTGAGTGGACGGTTCACGCTCCTGGGGCCAGCAGCAGCAGCATCCAGCCTGCTGCAGTGCCCTTGGGCAAAGCTTTAAATCACTCACCTCCAGGCTGGGTTACTTCAACTCTATCATAGCTGATGTTGACTTTGATATCCCAGTGCAGAGATAGAAAGAAAAAGAGAGGGAAAAGACAGTTTGTCTGAGGCTGTCAATATATAGAAAGTAAATATAGTGTGTGTGTACATACACACACACTATATTTACTTTCAGCGTTCCTCCTTTCTTTCTTTGTCTCTTTCTGTCTCCCTTTCTTCCATGTTCCCTTTTTTCCCCCTCCCTCTATCATTGTTTGCGTTCGTTCTTCATTGCAGTGTTTAGGCTATTTTTTCGATTCACCTTGAAAGAAAGATCCCAGCCTGTCTCATCATCCAACCCAAAGCCCGACTGGACCAACTACCCCCCACCCGCCTCCCTCTCTCCTCCTCCTCCTCCTCCTCCACCACCACCACCTAGCCTGTGGAAGAGGGAGGAGTCTGTTTTCCTCCCGCAGAACTGAGTGAGTATAACACACTGCAGCCAGCCACAATGTGTGTCAGAGGACTGTCTATGCTCGCAACGTAGATGACTGCTCCAAATCTGGTGTCTGTATTACTGACTGCGAGAGACTGCGAGAAAAATTAGTGCTCACATTATTATCCCAAATCAGGACCAGGTGAGCATCCTCTTATTTCTGCGACTAAATTTGAAAACTTGTCATTATTATTATTTTGAGTATAAAAACCAATTGCTATTTTATTTAAATGTTGTCATGTCATTTGTTTATATTTTTGGCATGTGCAGTAGCCAATGCGTCCTTTTGGCAGAGTTTGTGCGTCGCGGTCACATTTACGCACAAACTCCTGTGAGATTTGTGTGGTTTTAAAACCCCACAGAAGAATGAATGTGGAATTCAGTGGAGCAGACTGTGTGTCTGTGTGTGTGGGCTTTGACTCATGCTCATTCTTCAGCGCAGTTTTCAGGTGTGATAGATACAAGAGGAGATGGAATGGAAGGAGAGAGAAGCTTTTTCACATTTGGTGTGACCAAAACTATCTACTGTTTCTTTTACAGGTTTCACGATTGAGGGACAGAATGCCGGCGATCATAAGTAAAAACTCCGATTTGGAGTTTGACTCCTTACAACCTTGTTTCTACCCGGATGAGGACGACTTCTACTTCTGTGGTCCCGACTCTGCGCCACCGGGGGAGGACATCTGGAAGAAATTCGAGTTGCTGCCCACTCCGCCCCTCTCTCCGAGCCGAGCCGCGCTACCGGGGGAGCCGGCGAATGTAGACCCGGAAGCAGACCCTCTGGGGTTCGGCTTAGGTGACCCACTGGACTGGGCTTCCGAGCTGCTGCTCCTGCCAGAGGATGATATCTGGGGCGCGTCCGACGATGGGGACCTGTTCGGCTCCGCTTTGGATACTAACCCCAACAGCATCATTATCCAGGACTGTATGTGGAGCGGCTTTTCGGCCAGGGAAAAGCTGGAGCGTGTGGTCACGGAGAAACTCGGCAAAGCCATTTCCACGGCCACAACGGGCGGCAGGAGCGTGTGCGTCAAGGCGCCGGAGACGGTCAACAGCCACAGTTCCATGTCAGAGTGCGTGGACCCTGCGGTAGTGTTTCCTTTCCCAGTGAACAAGAAAAGCAACAGCAGCAGCAGCAGCAGCAGCAGCAACAGCAGCAGAGACTCAGCCAGGACCGTTAACGCACAGACAAACAACGGGAGCGCATCCAGTGACTCAGGTAAGAATTTGAAGATGCGCTAAAAGCCTTTGTTTACGTCTTTCAAGGAAAATGTGACGACGTCATCATCATCATCATTGCTATTGTTATTATTATTATTATTGTTATTTTATTATTTTTTTTTATTATTTTTTTTTTTGTTGTAGCCCATGGTGCCTGGAGCTTGTTCATATGACTGGCCCAGAATCGGATTAACCCCCCCCACACACACGCACACACGCTTACACACAAACAGTGGAGTAGTGACACAGTGAACGGGGTTTATGTAATCAGCAGGCTCTTCATCCGGCAGATGGCAGTAAAATAGGGAATTGTGTGCCTTACTGGACTCAGATGGCATCTGAGCCAAACAAAAAGACAACACACACACACACACTGCACCAGGGATAGGGAGTAATAGGAGTAGGTGAAGATGAAAAGGTGTTCAATTACGTGATGAGATGATAAAGTATGCGGTGAGGGCGCTTCCGTTACGCATGGATTTATGGACAATTTACGCATAGCTGACTTAGTTCAAGTGGTGATTAAAAGTAACTGGGAAGATGAGAGGAGTTCCACCGCAAGGGCAGAAGGATTCACAACCTCACAGAACCAAGATATTACAGGCAGGAAAGCTCACTGTCACACTCCCAATAGTCCTCAGAGAATTATTGTAGGAGGTGGTGGTGCGTTTAGATTCGGAAATGAGTGCTGTGTGGATTTAATCGCCCTTAGACTTCATCTCCCATCTATTACTGCCCACGAGTTCCCTAAACAAACACTCACGAGTCCATATCAGCGTGTTTTCGCTTGTGAAACAGTAGTACAAAGGCCTCCAGCTTGGCACTGAGGGCAGACTCAGCCAGCCTTGCCAAACACCTCCTCCTCCGCTCCGTCCTCTTTCTTCGCGGTGGAGGAGGTGTACTCCACTGGCTGCTTCTTTAGGAGGGGTGACAGCTTTGAACAAGCGCTCCATCGCGACAGCTGTCTCCCTGGCACCGGTCCAGCTCTGGGGCTTAAAATGGGCGATGATCCGATCGCCTGCCACCCCACCATCCCGCGCACAGAGCCGCTCCAATGCACTTCCGCCGCTCCCAGTGTTGTTATTAGTCCTTTGCTTTCTCATCATAGATCACAGAGACACAGACTTTAAAGGCCGTGCTGTATATTTAAACAGATAAAGGTCGTTCCTTTAAAGAGATGTTGCATATGAACAAGTGACCTCCACATCTTCAAAAATCAGCTGTTCAGATTTAAAGTGGTGGTAAAAAAAAAATTTGACGGGAGGATTGATTGCCCTTCTAGAGAAAAAGTTAAGACTTTATTTCCCTGGGCAGACATTTTATGTTCTTTCTTCTATTTATACTCCTTCCAACCCCAATAAATGAGCTGTTCCATTCAGAGAGGAAAACGCCAAACTGCTATATCCCAGCTTCACATGTGGCAAAGCCAGACACGCCCCCACATCCACCCAGCTGTGCCAGGCTTTGTTTGTGTGTGTGTGTTTGTGTGTCTGGCAGCACCAGTCTCTCTGTTTGTGTGTGTGTTGAGACAGACTCCTGGTACAGCAGTGTCTGAAGTGGTTTACTGTCAGCTGTAACATGCCACACTCTTCAGATGCTCCAGAGCTGATAATGAGAGTCATTATCACAAAGGCATTCTAAATGGGCCTCACACTCGCTGCCTCATGATTGGCCACTTCCTCTCATCTTTAAAGGCGCCAGTGGATGGTGATAAGTCACAGCTGCTCAGCTCGACTTCAGCACAGGTATTAAGCTGAAGAGCTCAGCAGGTCATAATAGTTTTTTTTAAAAAAAAACTTCATCTGAGGTCATAGTTAAGGCAAAGTCCCTAATGCCTGAGCTGCTACTGCTCAGTCATGACTGGATCTGCTTTGATAGATTGAAGACTGATGAGTCTCGTCTCACTGGGGAAGATTAGGTGAGATTTTGAAAGCAGGAGAAGAGAATGAAAGGCAGAAATCCAGCCTGTCAGGCTCAGCAATGAAACCCAACGTGTCAACGCCTGCAAAGTAGATGAGTTGAGAAGTGACTGACACTAAGCATTAAGGGGTTTCTGCTTCTGCAAACAGCATTGAGCAACACCTTCACTCTTACAAACACTCTCTCTTGATCTCCTTCATATACACACACACTCACATTCATGCCTGTCACTTGCTGGAACACATTGATGACATAGCAGGGATACTTGTGTCAGAACGATTAAGTCACTCACTTGTTTTGTTTTCTTTTCCCAGAAGAGGAAGACGATGATGAAGCAGAAGAGGAACAGGAGGAGGAGGAGGAGGAGGAGGAAGACGAGGAGGAGGAAGAAGAGGAGGAGGAGGAAGAGGAAGAGATTGATGTGGTTACAGTAGAGAAGAGGCGCACCACAATCAACAAAGCATCCCCCATGGCAACAGGCACTGTCACTATCTCTGTTCATCCTAAGAGTCAGGACGCAAGAGGAATTGTCTCAGGGCCCGGCGTGGTGAGCCGGTTCGTCAGCCGAGCTCCTCAGGAGTTGATCCTGAAGAGGAGCTCGGTCCACCAGCAGCAACACAACTACGCAGCCCCCTCACCGTATGCTTCAGACGATGATCCTGCACCTCCTCCAAAGAAGCAAAAAACGTCAGATGCTCCACGACCTTCCACCAGAACCATCTCTTCATCCTCCTCATCTTCCTCCACATCCTGCAGTTCAGTCACCAGCACGCGAAGCAAGCGCAGCACCAGCGGAGACAGCAGCCCACGTGGGAGCTCCGACTCAGAGGACAGCGAGCGCCGGCGTAACCATAACATTCTGGAGCGCCAGCGCCGAAACGACCTGCGCTCCAGCTTCCTCACACTGCGCGACCACGTGCCAGAGCTGGCGCACAACGAGAAGGCGGCAAAAGTGCTGATCCTGAAGAAGGCAACAGAGTATGTGAGCTCTTTGGAAACAGAGGAGATGAGGCTCCAGCAGGAGAAGGACAGACTCCAGGCCCGCAGGCAGCAGCTGATGCGCAGGCTGGAGCAGGCAAGGACTCGCTAACAGACAACCGATACAACACAGAAACACTCATATAAACCCCTCTTGGACAAACCCCTCTTGTCTCAACTCAGTCTGCCTGAAACAACATTTAGACCCAAACACACAAACACAGGCCTTTACACTTCAGCACAGACACAAAGGCTTGCATATCTGTTGTATATGTGCGCACACAAACACAATATCTCAGAGGATGTTTATCTTCAGACGCCAGCACACGCCTGGAGGAGGAGGTGGAGGAGGAGGAGGAGGGGGGTTGCTGGAGGGATGCTCGGACTTTCACTGCCGCCACTTTTTTTGCACATTTGTTGACATTAAGAATGTTTAGGGTTTACTTTTTCCAATCTAGTCATTGAGGAAAGATAGAAAGAAAAATGATTGAGGGAGAAAGGAGAGTGGACACACTTTTTTTGGTCTTCCCTTCCTCTGGTTTTTATATAATTTCTATTTGTACCTTGTTTTTTTATATATATATATATATATATATTTTTTTTTTTTTTTTTTTACTCACTGTGACACCAGCCCGGAATCAGGTGATTCCCACAGGGACAGGTGTTCGAGGGCACTTTGCTTGGAGAGTTCACGTACTAGAAGCAGTGCACATTTAGTTTGCCTTCACCACTGCAAAACTGAAGAGACTATGACAACTGAGGCGTATTGGGTCACAAAAACAAAGCCACTACAGGTTCTCTTTCTCTAACTCCTCACACTGGTGCTCAAACCAAGTCAGTGGATGTATAACTGTGCACCTTGCTAGCCGACACTTTTGTATATAACAATAGTGTACAGACAAAATACACTCAGATCTGCCTTGTTTTGTAATACATTTTGTTCTTGGATTTTTTTATACATGTCAGGAAGCTGCCAATAACTAGACTGGAAGTTTATATACCTTTAAAAGTACTGTAAGGCCTCGATTTTTGAGAGTCGTGAAACTTTGTAATATAACAATATATTGTTTTTTCTTCGTTTCTTTGTATTGTATCATATTACTAATTCTACACACCTTATGCTTTTAGTGTGAACCTGATACATACTAAATTTGATACTTATATTTTCGTATGAAAATGAGTTCTCAGTAGATATCACTTTATCTCGTCATTTTTCCCCCCTTTTATCTCAAATAATTCTTTTGTACAGCAAATGTGTTCTATCCTCATGTACCTGCTCTTTTTCTTTCTTTCTCTTTTGTTTATATTTGTAACTATCGGGTGCATAGAACTGGGTAAATGGATACAAGATGTTTGTTTTGTTAATTTTTAAAATGTACATTTAGTGCTGCAACTCATAGCACTTTGAAATACCTCATTTTGAAAAATAAATAGACATCAAAAATCCTCATCTTTGCCTTTGTGGATACTTTGTTGACAGCTTAAACTGTGAACATCACCCTTAACCCTTTCATACCTGCCTCTGTCTTTCTCTCTGGTGATTCTTCTATTTGTTTTGCTGCCTCCAAAGACCCATCCTAACAAAGAAATAAAGAGAGAGTCTTCTGTATCCTCTCTGTTTCAGCACCCCGAGGCTACCTCCCCCCCGTAGCCTCTCACACCAACCCACACACACCTACCCACACACTTCAAGACACGCACAGAGAGTGCACGCGCACACACATCTCTCTATTTTACTCTCTCACCAACATAGCTCTTCCTACTACATTGTTCAGGATGTTGCCATGGAAACTGGAGCAGCTGCTGAGTGGCAGACACTGAGAGTGAGTCTTTTATTTGTCTGTTAGTAGTCTGTGTATGTGTGTGTGTGTGCACATGAATGCAAATGTCTATATGTGTGTCCACCTTTTGTCCCAGTCTGTGTGTGGCCGGGCGCCTGTTATCTCCAGCGTTGCGCGCTGCTTGCCATGATGCCAGGACAAGGCTGGATACTGTTTACCAACATCAGCCACATGGCTCTGGCCTCCTCCCATCACCTCCACCTCCCCTCTGTGACTCCAGTGCTGGGCCTTAGCCCAAATATGTGCCACTCAGAAGTCTGGCCATCCGTTCTCTGGAGATGGTTGAAAGAGAAATCTGTTGCCACGGTCTGAGTAGCCATTCAGCACGACAGCGCGCTCACAGAGGAACAAAGAGACTTGCCAAGAAGAGAATTAACAGGACATACAAATACACTTTGTTTATGACTTTGATTAATCCTTTAACCCTAAACAAGCAATGACGACAAGCTTTATTCTTCAGCAAAAAATATGTAATTCATAGCAGATACCCGACAGGACCACAAAGTGGATAAAACACTTGAATCTTTACATTTTTAGTGCGATGCTCTTTTAGTGCAATGCTCCTCACACTTTATGCCCCCTTTATTCATAGAAGCAGGATTTAAATGATCCAGAGGTATGTACAATATATAGGAGACATGGCTATATGAAGATTGATGACTTTGTTTCAGAGTTGAGACAGTCCAAGACTGAGCCTCTCAGTGGGGGAGTGGAACTGGTAGATTACATAACAGGGGTCTGGTATGGTCTGGTGTCTTTGTGCGCACTTACTGTGCATGTGTGCTTATGATACAGGAGTGTGTGTGCATGCACGTCCTCCCGTGGGACTTCCCTTTACCATCTGCCTAATGGCTTATCCTGCTTGGTTATAGGGATGAAAACAAGTTCAGGGACAATAACATCCGTCACAAAAATGGGAGAGAAAAATGGAAAAACAACATATGACAGCCAACAGAGGCAGCCTGCTTCACATGAAGAAAGAAGAAATCTGACACACTGCGCACATGTACAGTACGTGCATTGTTTGCACATACACACACATACACAGGCGCACACACTATAACAGTGTCCAGTGGCACATTTCCTGCCCACACTCCCTGTGTTAAACAAACACAATGGTACACCTCTCAGCTGTACACACACACTGCCAAACATGCTTCCCCAACACACACTCACGTGGTCTCACACTCACACTAGAGCGAAGGGATCTGCTATATGACGTAAGCCTAATTGTTTTAGAGGGGAGCTGACAGTCAGGGAGTAGCCATCTACTACGTTAAACAGACATATGGCCATGGCTTTGCCCTGATTATTATCCATTATCCTTCTGCCCACGGACTGCCCGGCTGGAGCTGCCCAGACACACACACACACACACACACACACACACACACACACCACAACCTTAATGGGCTTACACCCCACTGACAAACACACATTAAAGCTACACAGGAGATAAAGTGGCATGTTTGTGTTTTGTGTGCATTTGTGTCTGTTTTGAGAACGTCTTTACTGCGCTGCCATCATTAAGTGACAACACTTGCCACAACATGTCCATTGTCCTGTTGGACACCGGATCTGCATTCAACATGTTAACCTTCCCATATGGAGGAAACAATGGCTGCTGTGTGTGTGTGTGTGTGTGTGTGTGTGTGTGTCTGCAGTGTGCCCAACCTCTGCACAAAGGCATGCCCACCACCCATGCTCCACACTGAGCTCTGTTTGCCAAGTGTCTGCTATCTGTGTGTGTGTGTGTGTGTGTGCGTGTGCATGTGTGTG
The DNA here is from genome assembly GCA_016785285.1 of Brachirus orientalis. Classification (NCBI taxonomy): domain Eukaryota; kingdom Metazoa; phylum Chordata; class Actinopteri; order Pleuronectiformes; family Soleidae; genus Brachirus; species Brachirus orientalis. The sequence goes on along the minus strand of JAFBJR010000160.1, from coordinate 1,119,610 downwards.
TGTGTGTGTGTGTTAAGGGGGTGTCACCATCTGTTCTGTGGTCACAGGTGCTGTGGTTGTGGTAGGTAGAGAAGCTTACAAGGAGGGTATCAAAGGGTATCTGGGCAGACAATGTGTTTGTTCTTGTAGTAGTTACCTCTTTAGGACCTTTCTTGGCATAAACACCAATCTTGTTAGGACCAGAAGTACCCATGGAGACCAAAACCTGGTCCTAAAGAGACAGAACCTCATTTCATAGGAAGAGGTTAATGCAAGGTCCTTAAAAGATAGCTACACAAATCGGTGTGTGTGTGTGTGGGACAGTTCCTGACATGTAGCCCTGACAAAGAGCTATGGAGCTTCAGTAATTGCAGAACACAGTGGACAGGGAGGCAGGAGAGGGAGAGAGGGAGGGAGAGGGAGGCCTTAGTGTTTGATCAAAGTTTACCAAAGTCGGGTGAGGAGATTTGCATACAGATGGTACTGTAGCACGGCCCCCAGAATACCTTTCCCTCTTTTTATTTTCCTTTCTTCATCTCTCTTTTCCTCCCTTTCTCTCTCTCTCTCTCCCTCTCTCCCTCTCACACAAACACAAATGTAATAGGGTTTCATTGAAGAATCCATGAATAGCCTTTCAAGAGCATGTGCTGAGGAAAAAAAACAGCCTTGGCTGCACAACACAGCACAGCACCTAGAAAAGAATAAAAAAGTAGTGAGTCAAAAGAGAAGAAGAGAGAGAGATAAAAAAGTTAGAGAGGCAATGATTGAGATAGGAATAGAATGAGAAGAAATAAAAGGGGAAAAAAACACTAATTATAAAACGTAAATTCATCTGGTGCAGTTTACCCTTCACATGCATCTACTAATATATTATGTGTGTTGACATCCATTCTCTCCTCTGGCACATCCTGAGTCCATATTGATTTTGAAAGCTATAGTTTTGGGGGCTTTGATCACATAAGTTCTGTGCTCTTAAATATGTTGCATGCGTCTTTGAATCCATTGTTTTCAGACAATTAGCTCAGTGTCCTCGCAATGTATCTGTCAGCTCCCGAGTTCTGACAGTTAATGCTACAAGCTTGTCCACAGCCAGCTGAAACCTGCTGTCAGCTGCTGCACTGTTGAGAGTATAACCATCCGTTAGGCTGCTGGTTGCTACGTTTTACTGTTTGCATATCAACAGGAGCATTAATCATCAAGTAACACACCTTCGGCTTATAGACACTTAGCTGTCACTAAGAAATTTAAGCAGCAGTTTTCAAAACACTATGCAAGTGAAGTGTTTTCTGGGGAGCAGAGGTGACTGAGACAGAGAGAAAAACATTCAAATACATTGTTATCAGCACAAGACAAAAAAAAAGTGCATTTGAATTACAATCAACAACAAAATAAGTTTATGTACAATGTACATTGGCATATGGAGAAATATGACAGAACAAAATAACCATAACAATAATAATAACACAGAATTGGGATATAACTGTTTTGCATGATAAAATAAGAGAACAGAATCTCAGGCATTGTTTTCAAGAAATAAACATCAACTAAGTGTCACACTTAATTCACCGTCACCCCTCTGGAGTATCGCTCTGAAGAGATCATCTACAAGTCAACTTAACTTAACCACCATAAAGCCCAATTTATGCTCTCTTGACACTCTTAAATATGTCAAATGACAGAAAAAGTGTATCTCCTGACACACACCTATAGAAATTCCTTATGTTAGGAACACTATCATATTTTGTCACACAGTGTCTTCATGTAAATGTTTGATCCTCAAATGTCAGACCCAAGTGCTGTCTCACTGTCACTGTTGCTCCCTCGATTGTTTCTACCTGTTTCTCACACACCTGTTGTCCTCTCAGTAAAAGTCAATCCTAAATCTCCTCCTCCAGTTAAACAACTTCATCAAAATCCATCCACCCATACTCAAAGTGAAGAAAAAGCAACGTATACAGTATTGTCACTCACTCACACACAGTTTGTTCTAAGGTGGAAATGATCAAAAGTGGGACACAGAGAAGAATAAACCAAACTTAACTCTATGCACAAAGTAACAGGATGGAACATCTGTGCTTGTGTGTGTCTAAATTTAGCCAATCCTTTGAGGTACAATAGTCAGTACCAAGTGTGGACTACAGTAGGTATGAGGTCAGACTGGATTCAGTCGCAGCCAAGTTGTCATTTTGATTGTAATAGTGATGAAAACCGCTTGTAACCCAGAGCGAACCTGTGACCTTTTACCCACATGCTCCATACACTATAGCTCTAGCTGTTATGAACAGCAAGATTTCAATAAGTGTCACCATCAGCGTTTCATTAAAGCTATAAAGGAAGGTTGATGCATTATGGGTGGCCTACGTGATGAAGCATATGTTTTGTTGAGTATAAACAAACTGCCCTATTGTAAATATCGGGATTCACACTTTCAGCAGAGCTTATTGATGTAGTGGTCATGCGATGTAGCAGAAACACAACTCTATGTTAAAGGGATTGCTTGTCTTTTAAAGCATGTGTACATATGTACGTTTGTACTTGTATTTTTTTTTTTTTTTACCTATTTAGTGCCTATCCTGACAAAAAAATGAACCTTGACAGGACCAGTAGCACTCATGGATACCAAAACCTTGTCTTAATGAGGCAGAACATAATTTCTGAGGAACTAAGAAATGAGTGCTAAGATTTGAATTGTGATTAGGTTAAGGTTAAGGTAAAGGTTAAGGTTAAGGTTAAGGTTGAGGTTAAGGTTAGGCATAGCTTTGTTTAGGCTATCCAAATGAAGTTTAGTGTCCTGAGAAGAATAGCTGTGCAAACTTACATGTGTGTGTTCATGTATGCGGATGTGTGTGTGTGTGTGTGTGTGTGTGTACTTATCCCATTGAGTGTGTGTGTTTATTTGGAGTAATCACCGGGGCGCTTCTGTGTTTGTACATTTGTACCAAGATTGATTCATGACTGCTCCTCTAGAGGAAACAGATAACAAATGGTTTTCTGGCCCAATAAACACTGTCTGCCTGTAAACAAAATTAGACTAAACTAAACCATCCACTGCATACACCTCCAGCACTCGTGCTGAATGGATGGTTGGCTGGGAAACTGTCCTTTGCTGAGGCAAAGCTCAATGAGAGATGTATTGATCGAGCGTGAATTGTGGAGTAATGGTGTCACCTCAGGCCCAAGCAGACCTTCCAGACTCCCTGGTGGTTTACGCTAACCAGTCAATGTGTTATTTGTGTTTGAGTGGGCCTACATTTGACGACTACATTTTTCGGATCTCCACACTACAAAGTTCCCATTTTACTATAATACCAAAGTTGGCACTAAAACCTTAAACGGAGGGCAAAAAAACAGAAGTTGTTCCTATTTGTGTGTGCATGTGATGATGACTTCCATGCTGCCCTGAGGTTGTGACAGTTGATGAAAAGGTCATTTGGCGTCCACTGGGGGCCAAATCAGTGCTGTCTTTGATTGTTAGTGAGCCAGCACAGGTCTGACCCTTCACCTTAATGTCTGCATGGGTAACAGTGGTCAAAATGTTGGGGGGAAAAAGGGACTAAAAGGGATCCTGAATTCAACTTAAACATACTTTTTCACACACTACTTCATCACGGTGTTTGTCGCTTCTGGAGTACGTTTTCATAGCGAAACAAAAAAAGGGTTTTTCCGAGTGAATAATATCCCAATCAACTCCATTCGATTCATTCATTCATTCATCTGCTGTCTCTCTCAGGTTAAGCTGAAGCCTCATGATGACTGTGTACACAGCAAATCCCTCTTAGCATGGCCCCGAGGGGGTTTGCACAAGGCCTGTGTTGGTGGTGAGAGCAGGATGTGCTGGAGATATCAGAGGCCGTTGAGACACATTTTGCCTGTTCAGCAAGAATCTGCCTCCACCACACCCAAACTAAGAACAACGACACTCAAGCTGACTTTAAACATGCATTTGCTTTCAGCCGTGTAAGCAGGAGTTCAGAAACAAGTTCTTGTCTTGGACTGGGCGAGTCATCACAAAAGCTGTTACAGAAAACACACCTATGACAACATGACAGTTAGGATACAAATGAATGAACTCAACTCAGTCCACCATTCATATCCGTTCTATTTCTTCTCTTCCAGATGTTACGACTCATATATCTGCAAGCCGTTCTATTGTTTACTTTTCACAGGATAATAATGATATTATCTGACAATACTGAACTTGTACTTTGAATAAAACCACAATGTAAATTCAGTATTTTAATTAAATACACTTCCTCACTGAATTCAATGAGAAAGTGTGTCCAAACTTTTGACTGGTAGTGTATATCTACTTTTTAGATACAGTTAATACAATATTATTGTACCATAGATTAATAACCTGTTTAGTTTGACCAATTACCAAATTAAGTGCAATTTCTTTCAGGTTGTTTTAATTATGTTATGTAACAGCAACAGACTGTTCATGATTACTCTACTTTCCAACTCATATCTTTTAGTTAGTATCAAAAGTAAAGTGAATTTAAATAATCAATATTAGATAATTATCAATGACAGGAGCCTCGAGAGAGCATGTTGCTCATTGACAGTTAATGGTGAGCACTTGTGCGACAGGGCTGAGAACGGGACTGGGTCTGGCGGCAGAATCCTCAGCAGGCTCCTCACTGACACATGTGGGACAGAGCTCAGTGGAAATCGGGTTAATGAATCGCAGAGAGGGGGGAAACTGCAGGGTTCCTCGCCTTTCAATATCCTCCTGTCACTATTGGGCCAGTGCTCATCTGCACATGACAGCGAGAGGGAGAGACATGGAGGTTAGTAGGTGACATATCTGGACCTGTTAAAAGGGGATTTTAAACAATAGGGCAAAGATGTGTAAAAGACAATGCAACAGCTACTGAAGTGTCACTGTCAATTTTCAGTGGAAATAAAAGACACGCATTTCTTTTTTGTGACTGTTCATGTATATGATTTACTATGAATACAACAACTATGTGCCACTTTGTTCCATTTTCAATGCAGACCCTCTACATGCTGCTGTATTTTTTTGTGTGCCTTTGTGAAAGAGTATTATCTGTCGGGTCTTTGGTCCACGACCAGTCCATTACAGGCTTGTCTGCCTGGATGTCACTTCTCTCTGATGGATCAGTGAGCTCCAGATTCAGTTTTAACACCATCAGCCTGTTTCTGCTAAACACAGATGTGAATCACTGCCTCTTACTAGACTGGTACACAGCAGATTCTCCTCTTCTCCCTGCAGTTATTGCTGTTGTTCAAGGGCGTGAGCTGACAACTTGATCCCAGTGAAACGAATGTTTTAATTACCAATGAAACTCGCCCACTCCAGAAAACTGAACAGCCTGGATCCAGTTTTAACCTAAGAGGATGAAATGTATTAGCATATTTAATTGGTGGCTTATGCCCGTCTCTTGTGTTTGACAGCTGTTGAGTCACACAACGGCATTGTGCCAATATGAGTCAGTGCACACTAATCAAATTAGGGAAACCTCGACCAGGGATTGAGTTAGCATTTTGGACATTCGTCAGCAAACTCCCAGGATTACACACAAGGTTAATTATGTTAAAATTCAATTCAGAGAGATGAGGGCTTTATCTCTTGTGTGGATAAGGCAATAATGTGTGCAAGCTAAAGGCTGCAGCCCACAGACCCCGATGCTGTGGTAACTCAGCCATGGCATTGATTACTTTAATTGGTGGGGGCCATGGCATTGATTACTTTAATGGGGGGGGGGGGGGGGGTGAGCTGCAATGTTAGCCCTGCACACACTGAGACAAATCAGAATCAATTCAGCAGTGCATTGGTCATAATCACTCATCTGAACTATCTAGAGCGTTCAACATCCATCTGGGATTTTACATTAAGCTTATCCTTTATTTTATGCTTCATCATACCAGGCTTTACCAGCACTTTTCAACTCCTGCAATAAAATAGGGCATTGATAGAATAACAGGACAGGATAAAGAGTATGTCATGATTTTGTTTACTCTGAAAGGAAAATCCCTTTAATTTTCACAGACAAAAACAAGCAAGGGTAAAGTGAAAAAACACTTTGGGAAACATTGGCAATGGTCAACAAACACTTTGCAGTACTGTTACCAAGAATGGAGAGTATGTATGGAGATATGTACTCCTTTATCCTTTTATTTAAGTTTTTAGACTCAAATAAATAAACAGTTAGGATGTCCAGTTGGCCTGAACTGTGGTGCAATGTAAATATAAATGTGTTATGATGTAGTGTTTGTCATTGTCACGGTAAAGGCTAGAGCTTGTCAGTAACAATCTGCAAGCACAATTTAAAATTTTAATTTTAAATTTTAAAATAAGTGACAACAAATCTAGTAGTCTGATCATTTCCTCCATTTCTGATTATCAGGTTTGCCAAACAAAGGTCAGCACCATCAAGAAAGCTTACTATTTGTCAATATTTTAGACTTCCATGGCAGAGTTTTTTCTCAGGCTGATTTAATTCACACCCATGAGCAAATTAGTTTATTTTGCTGTGAAATGTTGGTGCCTGGCCTTGTGTCTAAACCTGCCCCCCACATGTGCTGCACTGTCACAGCACGTTACAGGTAGAGCTGTCAGGGGAAGCTAAAATGGCTTGGCAGTTGGAACAGCTGCTCGGATAAGACTTCGCCCACTCAAAATCCAAACACACAACAGGGCGCTTTACAACAGGAAGCACATATTTTCCCTTTTGTTACCCTCATTCTATTGTCTAAAACAGCGAATGTTTCATTTGCGTCATGGGCATATTAACGGCACGCCATCACATTCTGTCTCTCTTTGTCCTTCCTCTGTGCTATCTCTTTTGAGTACACACACACACAGTTAAATAAGACACACACACACACACCAATATGCTGACACATACGAGTGAGTGAACACCGAGCATGCCATTGATGCTCTGCTCCGGCTTCATCCATCACAGATAATGGCTGAGGACAGCTGTATGTTCAGTCCCTCCTCTCTCCATCATACCACCAGCTTGAAGCAAGTGCATGGAGAGGAGGAGGGGTGTATGTATTTATTTATTTATTTATTCTACCTTTCCATCTAATCACCCCTTTTCCTCCTTTCAATTCTGTAACACTGACCACCAAACCCCCATCCCCAACAACAGTCCCAACACCCCCCCCTCTACTGAATGGTCACCCGTGGTCAGGCCCAGATGGCTTTGGCCTGCAGCGGCCAGTGCATTGCTGCTATCTGGCTCTCAATCTACTTCAAGGCTGGAATAGCAATCAGTGATTCAAAGCTGAGTTACACACACACACACACATACGAATGCCTTCACGTATTATTATGCATGCATTTATATGCATACTCTCACTTTTGCAGTGTCTCTGTCACACACACACACCAAATGGGGATATGCTGTTTAGACTGGAGTTAATGAAGAGATAACAGCTGATGTGAGTAGTTTCCACATGACTGGAGTCTGTCTGGCTGATCGTCCTGGTCTTACACACCACATCCAGTGTAACTGAGTAGATGTGGGTTTTACATAGACCTACTGTGCTTCAACTGGGTTAGATTACTGAAAACAAGCTGAAGTTCAGTAGCAGTGGTGAGAAAGAAGAGCTGCAGTAGTCTTTAAAATTCCCTTGGTGTAGTGTCAGGATGTAGTAGGACACAAAGCTTGAGCAATTGAGAGCGTTGACTTGTTTAGGTTCAAATCATGCAAATCTCCATGAAAAATAGATCATTGCAGTTTGATGTTTTAAATGTATTATGGAAGTGGAGGACATGACCTTGTAAAGTGGATCCGATATAATATTCATAGACCAATATTCATTTAATAAATGGAACTCAGCTTTTCCATCATACAGTCTCACTGATCAGGTAACAACTGGCTGCCACAAGTGGATGCTCACTCAAATTCAGACATCAATTCTTAGCCAGACAAAAAAGTCATAGAACTCCCATATTAAGTGGCATTCAGATAAATTCTCAACTTTTTTGGGGGATCAGGAGCTTCTGTTTAAGGATCTTCCAAGTTTAGTAACTGAAATTAGAATTGGGACTTAAATAAATCATATCAGTGTGACAGTTTTTCGACCACAGAAAAAATAACTATTTAAATGTCTAGATAGCAATAATTGTTTTGAGTAATTTAGTGTGAACCGGCCCTTTTAAATGCATAATGAAATGCACATGTTTCTGGTGACTCTCCACGGAGCCTCTGGTGTCAGATGATGATAAACCATAGCATCACAATTTGTCATCAAAGAGCCTAGAAACAGAATCTGTTTTTGTCACATCGAGAACAACAACGAGCTTTATTTACATGACTCATTTTTTTACGTATTCTCGGCTAATCTGTAATCTAAACAGCACACTGAGGTCACTTCCAGTAAATCTCCACAGATGGCAAGCTAATGTTATTCAATTAGCAGGTGATGGGGAAGGGTGGAACTCGATCCCCAACAAAACACCAGTCCAGCACACTCCCCTCTATAAAAGACACCTGTCAGAAACAAGAGACTCCTTTACCCGAGCTGTTAAAGAAAAGCACTCTCCTTGTCTCATCATCATTTAAGACTTAGGCACTTCAAAGCTGGCCAGGTACAATAGCAGCAAGCAGGCTGCCTTCAAAAGAACAGCACAAGTTATGGTGAGGTGGCAGGAGAAAAGAATAGGCCTGTAAATCATAATAGAGAGGAAAATATAAAAGACGAGGCAGAGACGCAGTTCACCTGTTCTCTGTAACACAATCACTTAACGATCCTCAGGGCGCATTGTAAGGGAGAGTGCTCCTGTAGCTTGCGCCCTCGCTTTGTGCCCCGCTGAAGCACAGAGATCATCTTCCCCCTCTCCACAGACCCCCTGACCTTCTCTCTGTTCCACTCACACACACACACACCCATCGAAATTACCCTTACCCCTCACAGATTAAGATCAATGTCATTCATCGCGTTTAGAGTATCAGCCTTTGATTTGGACCAGAGAAAGGGAAGGGAGGGCACACAGGGCACCTGGGAGCGGTGTAAGGAGGATGGAGAGAAAACAAGTCCTCCAATGGATGGAGATGAAAGTGGCTTATTTACCTTCCCCTTGTGTGTTTTAAGTGTAGGGTAGTTCATCTTTGAAATCACTGCAGGTTAATACAAGGACACATCATTTGCATGTGCACATGTTTTCATCTCACACAAGCATTTCATCAAACATTTCTTGGGTCAAGTCACTACAATATGGCTGGGGTCACACTCAAACAAGGTGAGCTGCAATGTTTATTTACAACTGCAGCTGAGAAGGGGAAATACTAACGAAGTTACTGTATGTTCAGATCATCATGTTAACCTGTCTAATATTCTTTTTTTTTTTTTTTACAGTTGATGTGACTCAGAGGCTGAGAGAACACAGAAATCAAATTCAAATAAGATTTGTCATTTCAATAAGTCAGATTTACTGTACATCCTTGCAACATGAACAATAACAGTCCTGCTTTTAGCCTACACACATGAGCTTTAATGACCTACACCATGGAAGTGTGGCAAAATCAAACAAGAATGGAGGGAAGTCCCATCATTTAGAGCTAAACCTTCCATTTCTGAATTTCCCCTATTAGGGATCAATAAAGGTTTTTTTCTTTACCATACAAATCTCCTGCTTCAATACTGTGTGTGGTGTGACTGTGTTGGTCTGCTGCACTTTTTAAGCCTTTTACTTAAGAGATTTATGTTCATATATCTTTAATAGCATGAAAAAATGAAGTTGATTCATTTATCAATCTCACCAGTCATGATATATATTGTGAATGGTGGATGGTAACGGTTTATCAACTTGAAAAGTGGGTCCTTACTCCCCATAAAAAGCCTGGGAAACACTGGTACCGTATGTATTAACTAGATGGGGCACAGGAAAAGTGATTCATTTCTGTGATTTAGGAAAAAAGTTGAGAACCAACCAGTTGTTTCTTGTCTTCACTGTGCCAGTTCAGTGGTCTCATTGAAACAAATGCATTTTCTGATACAGACATACATCCATGTTACAGCCCAACCCCCTTTACCTCTTCTCCTATCAGCATAACCACAGGGATTCCTCTGTATGTCTAGTCCCCGACCTCTGACCTGGCTCATAGGTGAGCTGGACAGCACTGACCCTTTTCTATAGATAGCTTTTTCCCCCCATTGAAGTTCCAAACACTCTCTCTGCTCCCCTACCACCCCCAACATCCCTACCCTTGGAGTCACCAGGTTATGTGATGGTCTAAATGCCCCCCATTGTAGGCAGAATGGACCTTTTGTCTGCACCCCCTGCATGTGCTGAGTAAGGGACATCCAGTGAGCCCACTTTGAGTCTGCCCAGCAGTATGAGAGTGGTAAATACAGAGGGTGAGCTAAGCCTTGAAATGACAACCCCCCCGAGTGTTAAAGGAATTTCCTGATTCAATAAATTTTATAAATAGCTGCCACCCTTGCCTTTAATATAATAGTGGACATCCTGAAAGCCAAGTAAGAACAGAGGCTTATCGGTCAGTACGTTTACATGATGCGGGAAAAAAAAAAACAATTGACTCTGACGAAAAGTGGACTTGTAAAATACACGTAAGCACGTCTGCACTGAACCAAATTTCTCCAAGTCATAATAACACAAAATCAATTCCTATAACTTGAACATCGTAACACTGCATGACCTGTCACACAGTGTTTTTGTGATTATTACTCCTCCATAAAACAGACGCTGCCACGACATTACACTGGACAGAGTGGTGCATATTAACTGTCTCAATAGCAATTAAGTGCCCCATTGCATCTCTGAACGTTTATTTTCATATATAATAGCATGCAGAAAAATATGTATGTATCTTGACAAAAAAAAAAGAGGGGAGGGTGGAAAATAGAAAGAGATGGAGAAAAAAGATTAATCAGGGTGGCAGCATCTAGGATTACTACTTTATTTCTGTAATGAGGATCTGCACACACAGCAGTTTGTGGACCAATAATTAATCTCCCTAACATCCCCCTTTTAATAGACTTCCATTACCATGCTTTTAAAATTGTACTTTAAAACGCTACCTAATTCACCGGATACACGAGAGCACACATTAGTGCTGAATAGTATTTACAGGCCATCCTTTAAACAGCTCCCCTTAAAATCTAATCCGCTAATGTATCCAAATCACACGGCTGTCCTGGGCCATATATCTTTAATTGTATGTCGGTCCACTTTAACAAGAGTCAGACGGCTGCAAAAGACTCCACTACATCAAAAAGCTGCCGCCCAGCACCTAATATCCTCTGCCATCACAATGCTGCTGTTTCACCAACTGTTCATAAAATGCAGTCCTTCCCCCTCCCCGGCCCTTCCTTTCACTTTGGTTGGCTAATTGTGTTTCCCGCTGAAATGCAGTAAACTTAAGGGAAACTAGGAAGTGCATATGCACGTAGCCTGGAGCACGCATACAAACCCAAATTCACACTGTAGGCAGCTTTTCTAACAAGGGGCCATTAGAGACAATAGACAGCCTCGTTCACTTTCTGAGGGTCCAATTTACATGGCAGTGACAGGCACTAAAGCCTCTTCAGTCCTTAAGAGTATGGACTCCTCTTCTGACACTTCTCCCTCAGTCATGTGTTGGAATTAACTCATTATCATCACTGTGGGTCAGTACGCAAACATCCACCTATGTATATTACATGTTTTAACGTGTCCTAGAACACTATTTCCACACAACATGATTTTGAGGCTGATTTTCCATTTACTGAAGAGTGTTGCAACTGACAAACAAAACCCCCAATCGACACCTGATCGGCAGTCTGAGGCTGCCACGTGTGAACTCTTCAAAGATGCATCAACTCCAGCCAACCAGAGATCAGTACAGGGTGACTGAAGAATATGATAGAGATCCACTTGAGGAGGGACAAGAAATAATTATCTGACATTAAAGAAAAAAACATGGCAGAGAAGACAGACAGGAAAATTTGGATGGCTGCCCATAGACAAAAAACAAGCAACCTTATGACCAGTTCTTGTGTCACTTCTTCAGTGTGTTTTCATGATTAAACTTGGTTTGGTTTCAGAGGTAATCTCTGCCCATACTACAATGCATAAAACTGTAATTCATATAACTGTTCATATACTGAGGGCAAGTTGATTCCATTCCCAATCTTTACTAAGTATCAGACACTATTACCAAGAAATAAAAATGGTGAAAAGTAAGAATAGGATATATTTTATTTAAATGAGAACACCGAATGTAATTGTTAATGGAGCTTTCTGATCACAGGCAATAGTCAAGTCAAAGCTGATGGGACATCATCAGTTCACCAAAGAGAAGAGGGACAAGAAAAAGGAGTAACACAAGATCAGAAACATGGCGCAGATAGCAGACAGTACATTTAAAGCAACATTTTAGACTTGTAGGCAAGCAAAATTTAGCCTGGTTTTACTTGTCATTTATCACTTCTTGAGTGATGTCGTGACTTAAAGTGACTAGCTCGTAGGGTGAAACTTCATGTAGTGTGTGAGCCATAGTTGCCAGTCACTCATGCAGACATGTGACGTGAACAGAGATCCTTTTAGTCTGAGTTTAGGAGAATCTGGAAATGTTTTGTATCTTTTTTGGCTTTTCATCCACACAGAATCGTCATTTTGGGAGCCCTAAAACACTATGTCTGGAAAACGAGTCCTATGATGAAAAAATCTCAAGTCACCACCCTTGCTTTGCCGTATATACAATCAATATGTTACTTTGGGAAAACAGTGATATCATAACATTACTGTTGCTTTGTCATCCTCATTGTCTTCTTGCATTTGGAGTTTGTTTGGACTTTTTGCTTAATAATAACGTTTATTTTCTTTCCTTATTCCCCCTTGGTTCATTCTGTCTCTGTTTCTGTGATTGCATACAAGTAATATATACTTGTTTAAATAAAGCATTATTTCTGAAAAAAAGTTTGTACACAGCGTGCATGTTTTATACGCTTGCTCCTCGTCTTCATCTCCATTTTTTTGTATTTCTTCAGCAGTGTTATAGCATCACATACAGGCCAGACGTTTTGGGGTTTTTATATGTGGATTAAGACATTGCTTGAACCAATGCCATGTTTATGGAAAACTTTTTAGGAACAAAAAAGAAAAATAATTTATTGGGAAAGTTCTGTTTCTGTAAGGCCTGAAAGTGTGAAGTCTTCTTAAGTGACAGTTGTCAGTTTAAAGCCATTTTTAAACACTGAGAACAAGACAGGGGCTCTATCACATTTCAGTGACCGATGGTTAGACTTTTACACCAGTTTAAAAAGGGTTTTGACTGTAGCAACACAATATCTGGCCCAGCTGGGTCTGACAAATCATCGATTTTAACCGGGAGAGCCATCATGAAACCACCCTGCGGTCGCCTTTGTTATCACAGCCTGTCACTCTTTTGCCCTTCATCTCTCTCTTATCCTCTGTCAAAGTGGGTGAGCTCCTGTTGACCCAAGAGCCTCTGCGGTGGTAGCCGGCCACATTGGACCACTTCAGAGCCCATCCCAAAACCACACCAAGTTTTCTGTACCATCAAGGGGAGTATTTCTTCGTCTCTGCTCTCTCTGTGTCTCTTAATCTGAAACCCGATCGCCCTCTGTGCTGGTGACCTGGTCTGTGTGTGTTGCGGCCTTGGCAGAGGCAGACAGTGTGTTAGTGAATGGGAGGGAAGTCATATGTTAGCAGTTTGAAGCTACAGCCCCAATTAGAGGCAGCTGTTGCTGTGCTATCGCACCACATTGGAGAGAGGCAAGGGGGGTTGGGGGGGGGGGCTGAGTTTATGGTCTGCATCTCCGCGGCGACCCCTGTTTGATGTGCAGATAATTAGGAAGTGAATGACTTCCTGTGGGTTGCTGCTGGAAGGGCTAGCTCCATACAATAATAAAAAACAGAGAGAAAGGGAGAAGAAGGAGAAGAGCAAATGAGAAGTTGATGAATACTGAAGTGGTAACAGGGTCAGGTGGGGTTCCATTAGGAGCTCAAGGTCATCTGCTCTTTATAGTTAGTGCCCCTGTGCAACCATTTCCCCATAAAAGAGAAAAGAAAAAGAAAATGCTTGTCTCTGACCGCCCCCCACCCCCCACACCAGACACACATGACTTTGTATAATGACACTTGACCCCATGGCATTCAGGTGTCTGAATTCAGTCATAATCAAAGACTAAATCAATCAGCAGCATCACTGAAATCAGCTCGGAGCTCCACATCTCACCACATACCATCCCTTGTCTCCCACGAGGACACGCCTGTGCAAGTTTGCAGAATATATACATACAAACTTCCAAATGGTTGATGCATTAGAATAGATCAAAGCCCAAAGTGTATGTCCCCACAGATTAAGAAAGAATCCACTCACGTTTGCCTAGACATGTCATCTCAAACATCATGAATAATCATCTGTCAGATTTAAACCAAAGAAGTTTCTTTTCAAGCTCCCTTTAAAAGTTTTCTCCAAAGCCATGTCTGAACTCAAATACTATTTGCTTGCTCCATAGCAACGCTTTGTTTTTCCACTTGTTTCATCACCACCTTGCATGTCATCTCAACTTTGACCCAGAGCAGCCACAAGTCATGACCCTCACTCAATGTCCAACCAGTTTCCCCAAAGAACATTAGATTTCAAAAATACAATATGGGGAAAAAGCCTCTTGAATCAAACCAAACAGTAACTGATTTGCAAAATGTCTCTCAGTTTAGTATTAAGCAAGTCAATAAAACCTTCTAACAGACTCTGCTGGTCACTGTATGAGCAACAATAGGGCCAGATTGTGATGCTCGGCCTCTTTTGTTTCTGTCCAGCTTCTACAATGAAAGAAACACAAAAGGAAGGAATGCATTGGTTTCTGCTTCAGTGCTAAACCTAATCAAGATGATAACAATGTGCTTGACTAAGAGAGACTTAAAGTATCTTTGCATAGCCCCAGATTACCCCAGTTAACTATCTACCCTCCTGTGGGCTGCCCATTCATGTGCAACGCAAGACCAACAATAAAAAACAACACTCAAACTCATGTACCAATACATTTATCCATTCAGTTAATGAGTTAGCTTAATACAAATGAATGGATACATCTGGTGTTGGGTGTATTGAGACAGTGCTGAGTCAAAATACACTGTTGGACTTATAAAACAGCGGACTTCTCAACTGTCACTACAGAAATCCAGTCTTCAAAAATAAAAAGTGGTTTCTACTGGATATGGCTTAAGGAAAATAGACCAACCATCCAATCAAAAGTCAGTCCTGTAAGATAAGATAAGATAAAGTAAGGTAAGGTAAGGTAAGTACACACAGGCAAGGCACACAGACCCACACATACACACAGATTCAAAACTAAAATTCCAACCACAGATCCTCAGCTCTGCTCTGAGAAAAGAGAAAATATTCCTTTTTGATAAGGGTCTGTTTTCTCACGGGTTGCTGGGAGGAGTCTGTGATATCTTGTAATGCTTAGCATTTGTTTCACTCTATGAGGACATTCGATGTGTCTGAGTTGGTATCTGCACTCCCATTACAACATGTGGTTCAGTGCCATGAGAGACGTAGTGTCTGCCTGTTTCACAAGGAAAAAGGAAAAAAAAAACTAGAATTTTGAATAGATGGTGAGACATAGAGCTTGCATGACAGAGTGGGTGGGTGTGCTGGTAAGAAGAGTATTTACAACCTGATAACCACTTCATGTGATTAAATAAAAACAATTACAACAAACCCAATTATCATTGTCACCTTTATTCCCTTTCCTTGTTTTCTTACAACCCCCCCGCTTTTATTTTGAAAAAAACACTGTGCTCTCCCTTCTACTACTCTCCTGCTTTTCTGTGCTGAGGGTCGCTGACAAAAGAAATTGTGCAAACGAGCCTTTAAAATCCCTAAATGGTTGTGGTCTGTGCACAATGGACTAAAGAATGTGGCACTGGACAAAAGCCGGCCCTTGCCCCACCACTCCGCCCTGCAGTGATGGATCCGAATGGACGCATGAACGTGGGCTGGATTTAAGGCTACGGACGCGCCACCTCACCTCCCACTGGGCCAGGCAAAAGGGATAGGCCTCGGGGATACACTGGAACCCCAGCCAAGGGCCTCAAAACAATCACAAGGCGCTAACTAGCCTTGCTATCCATAGGCCTTGATTGATATGGGAAACGCATGCTCTCCATACAGCACACTCTTTCACTCTTTATCGTCCTCAAAGCTGAAAATGGACTCGCCTTTTCAAAGCCAACTCAAAAGCTTAGATATGGGCAGCCATTAAATGCTAATTTTATGTACATAACAGGTTTATATTACCTCGAAAATCATTTTATATGAGCACCCAGTGTGTCTCTCAGGGACATAGGCTGTAACGAATGGCAGAGAAGTATGAAAAGAGCCAAGGTGAAACAAGAGAATGATGGAACTGAGAAATTATCATGTGTGGTATGTTAGGTTATTGGGGACTGGCTCCCCTCGAGGCTATTAGTACTAAGGAAAACGTTAATTTGCATGATTCAAGGATGAAGAAAATAAAAACTCAGATTACTCTAATTTATAGCATAATGAAAACAAGTTGGTCCGGTTATGGCAGAGCTTTTTTCAACATACAATACAATATCTAAGGAAAAAGTTTTCAATCAATCAATCTGTGATGTAAACTCATGTATTCCCAGTGAATTTATTTCAGCATGCAATCAGAAAAGGGCACAGAAATGTTTGCAGAGATGTATCAGTGCATTGGCTCTTCCTGTCTTTGAACCACAGGAACACAGCACCTTGAGGAAACACACACATCCAAACAAAACAGGGGACATAATGTTATGCTGCCCTGCTGCTCCAACTTGATGAGTTACAGAAAATTGCCAAAACAAAAACACCCACAACAATACATGAACATCAGTGTCATCCATTTCCATATCCAGGAAGCAGCTGTGGAGTGTGAACATCCTTCAGCAGTCAGATTGGCAGCTGATTCCCTTCATATCTTTGTTACTGACAACAACCAGTGACCTAAAAAATTGAAACAACCAGGCCTAGTTTCAATTTTTTCAAATAGGTCACATCAGATTTTCTAATAAAAACTCATTTGACTGCTGAAGGTCTCCATGAGCCTGTGGTTACCTTATTTTGTAAGAATTAAAGCACAATAAACAGTTTAGGGGTCAATAACATGGCATGTCTTGAAGATGGAGGAGGACGCATTGAGCTTAGGGTTATAGTCTGAAACACATTGCTAAAATAGCTCCACACAATCCCACATCTACATGGGTATATGAGACAACATGCTGTTGTTTTCCCAGCTGGACATGAAGCAGCTGTCTGAGTTTTCACTGTTATGCAAGCTTGTGGTTCCATGTGCCGTCATAGTGGATTGTAACATCATACAAAAAAAGAAAATAAAACTTAACCATTGACTCTGTGTTTGTCTCGTCCCCATTTTATAGTTAGCTGCACCCATGACTTTGCAATCTAAATTTGAACCATTTAAAAGTACTTGTGAGTTAAGTTCACCCCTTGTTTTTGTTGGAAAAACACAACAAATGTACAAGACAGGTACAGTTCCATGTACAGTCGAGTACTTCAATATTTCTAATTACCCTGATGTAACACATGGAGATAACAAGCTGTAAAAGTTGCATCAAAATTTTATGTTACTGTTCTAATCTTTTGGATGTTGTGATAAGCTGCAACAACAACAAAAGAAAGGCCGCAAGCTGAAGAACTTTTTTTTTTAAATTATAATTGCTTTGGGTAAGGTGCAGAGATTTACAGTAAATGTAAGTTGGATGTAGACGCAGCAGCAGCTGTGTCTTTCTTTAACTGTACTGGACATTCCGACATATGCGCTGACAAGATCAAACATTTCAGACTTCTTCTTCTTAAAAGCATTCACCCAACATCCATGTGTATTCAGTAAAAACTTGAGGCCCATTCATATTCACAGTGGTGGTATTTCCAAGGCCTGACTTCATATCCTGCCCTTGTTTTTGTCTTATTTGAATGGGGGCCCCGGCCTTCTTTTGAGAGCGCACCCCAATCTATGTAAATCCCGTATACATACCTCAGCTTCACTCAGAGGCACGTCAATTACATAAATGGAACAATCACTTGGAGGTTGAGTGGACACAGTGCAATCAGACATGCTCCGAAACTGAGAGAAAATCCAGCTCTGTTTAATTTTCGATTCTGAACAATGCTCACATTCATTCATAAAACAACCCAGCAAAAGGTGGTAAAGTTCTGCTCTGTTGGTTAATGGTTAATGTCTCCCTTACCGATTCACTTTCAGTTCCTGTAAGACACACATGCATGTGCACCATCTAACCCCCCACCCACACATGCACAACCCCTCCCTGTACTTGTTTTATTGCTTTTGAGTGGGTGGTGTTAGTGATACCACTCTGATGCATACTGGTGTTTGAAGTAGGATCATTTTTCCAGCTGTGCACATGCCATTCACTCAGGTATCCACCCACAGATATAGTAATACTGCTTTTCTTCCACCGTCTATTCTGATAATGGGTTGTGGAATGTGGGTAGAAGACTGGACTTGAAAAGATTACGAATAGCATTACTAAAAGAAGGGGCGATACCACAGAGAAGATGAGAACAATCCGACAGAGAGGAGGGTCATAAAAGAGAAGAAGACACAACACGGAAGAAAACAAAACAGACGGTTGTGAATGAGTTTGACAGTGTACCAGGAGGCAGAGAAAATCAAAAGTGATTGTTTGGTCATGGTTTAAGCTCAGATTTCTACATGCCAGTTTACTTTAAATCCAATGTGGGGAAACCAGGTATCAGTATTTATCTGTGGCAGATCGGCTAAGCCTGACACACAGTCTGCCATCCAGCACAGCACCTGCTACCTAAGTCTCATCAGTTTCATGAACTCCAGGCAAAGATCTTTGGTGAAACCTGTGATCAAGAGCCGGGTCATACTCAGTGTCCATGTGTGAGCACAAGTCCGCTCAGGTCCATGTGACGTAAATTCTGTCATCTGCCCAT
Source organism: Brachirus orientalis (assembly GCA_016785285.1). Lineage (NCBI taxonomy): Eukaryota > Metazoa > Chordata > Actinopteri > Pleuronectiformes > Soleidae > Brachirus > Brachirus orientalis. Next base: position 1,100,684 of record JAFBJR010000160.1, on the reverse strand, counting down.
CCGCTCTCTGTGGACGCAGAATGAAGTTAGCATGACCCGGCCTTATGTTCACACTAAACAAGTAAAGTGCTATTCCATCTTTTGTCCAGGCCCTCCACTCTAAAATATTGGATTTTGCATCCAACCTTTTAACCTTTTTAAAATTATACGTTATAATTTCTCATGTAATCATTTCCTCAGTTCTTTTTCAAGTGCAGAGCAATGTTTGCCTTAAATGAAAAAAAAAAAAAATCATATGCACATTTTATTTGGGACTAATGATGCACATCTTTGGTGGTTCATATTCTTGCACATGGCTCCATATCGGAAGAAGCAGGTTTAATTATATGAAGAAAATAAGCAAGGAGCAATTCAATACACATGGCCTATAGCTGAGTGAGTGTATGCTTGTTAGACTGTGGATTTCAGAAAGTTGCAGAAAAGGCAGCACCACCAGAGTCAGAAACCTCGGGTGGTAACATTTCAGATGCTGCCTGAGCTACGTGAGCAAGTTTCTCTGTGTTCAGATGTTTTATGTGCACCTTTAGGCAGGTGCACAACTTTCCAACTTTTAGTGACAGGTGATAAACAGCACACTTGTGAACTGCATCTCTGGTCTCCAGCTAACGCACGTTTTAACATGTCTGACTGTGCAGATGTGTCCATTGTCGATGAGTTGAGCCACACGGGGGGGGGGGGGAGAGCGAGAGAGCGGCTGAGTGAATCAAACTCAACTCACACTTCTATAGGGCTGCAGTGATTATTCGATTATTCAATTGAGACTAAATTACTAAATTAGTCGCCAACTATTTTGATAAATGAAAAATTGGTCTCAGTGTTTTTTCCAATAATTAAATAGTTCTCTGATTTTTCAGCTTCTTGTATGTGAATATATTCTGGTTTCTTTGCTTCATGCAACAAAGGAATCATGAAAAACCGAAAATGTTTGGTTTGTGGACAAATCAAGACGTTCGAGAAGGTCATCATTTTCAGGTTGGGTAAACACCGATCACATTTTTCAATGTTTTCTGACATTGTATGGACCAAACAAGTACTCAATTAATTGAGAAAATAATCAAGTGCTTAATCGATTATGAAAATAATATGTAGTTGCAGCTGTTCACTGCTATTACATGAAATAAGAAATGAAATGAAACCATTTGTTGATCAGTGTTAATACTCTGGCGGTGGCTACAAATAAAAAAGGGGATTTCTTTAATACCACCAGTGAACATCACATCCACTTGGAGACTTTCTTCAGACACTGGGTATGAGTGAAATTGGAGCAAGATGGAGATAAGATGCAGCTCATTCTGTGTTTGCTCCCACTCCACTCCTTTCACATGCTCTTTATGTGAAGCATGCTATCTTTCCTCAAAAAAAAGTCGAAAAAAAACATGGCCGTTTTCATGTTAAATAAGTTGGCGAGACTGAAGATGCAGTCAGTGTAACCCTGACGCAGATGTCATCATGTGTTTAGGTCTGGGCTTCACCTCCAGCCAAGGCTCTATGCCACTGGAGGCCCCTGTAAAGAGGGGCTATAGCTACACGCTATTAATGTTAGCCACACTCCCCAACAAAACAAGGAACAAAAAGCTACACAACACCCTACTCATTCCTTTAACCAAAGTCACACCAGCGAGGGTGCAGTGCAATAAATTAACGTCCGATTAAAAATGGCTGTCTCCCCCGCCAAATTGTCATCAAGTGGCACCATTGATACAGGCAACAAAACCGGGCACATCACCAATCACGCTCAATGAGAAAAGGAAGGAACTAAAAACAACATTCTTGAGCAGGTCGGTCTTTCATGAGCTGGATGGGGGGGGGCGGGGGGGGGGGGGGGGGGGGGGGGTTGAGAGTGGGATGCTGAGGTTCTGAGGTATGTAAAGTGGGGTACACAGGACTCCACAATGGGGAGAGAGAGAGAGGGAAGGGCCACCCTGACAGTCTTGGTGGTGCAGTTTTTTTTTGAGGGGGGGTTGGTTATGGGTTATGGGGGGTACTGCAGGGAAGGCAGTTGCTGGGGGGGGTGTCCCCCCTCTTCAAAGCCTTTCCGCTGGTTCTGGGCCCCTGTGGGGGGGGGGGGGGGGGGGGGTGGAGGAGAGAATGGGAGAATTAGGGAGCCCTCTCTTTGTCTGCTGGCATCAGGGGGGTCGGTTAGACACTGAACACCTCAGGAAGATTAACCGGCCAGGCCTGGTCGGAAGCTGAAGGGTAGGTTGGTGGGTGGGTGGTGGTGGTGTTTTTTTTTGAGGGGGGGTTGGTTATGGGTTATGGGGGGTACTGCAGGGAAGGCAGTTGCTGGGGGGGGGTGTCCCCCCTCTTCAAAGCCTTTCCGCTGGTTCTGGGCCCCTGTGGATGGAGAATGTAGGTGGGGGGGGGGTGGAGGAGAGAATGGGAGAATTAGGGAGCCCTCTCTTTGTCTGCTGGCATCAGGGGGGTCGGTTAGACACTGAACACCTCAGGAAGATTAACCGGCCAGGCCTGGTCGGAAGCTGAAGGGGGGGGGGGGGGGGGGGGGGGGGGGGGGGGGGGGGGGGGGGGGGGTGTAGTGGGAGCCTGCTTTGTTTGTAGTCCACGATAGGATGCTGGAGAGAAGAGATGGAATGCAGGAGATGGAGATTGATTGATCGGTACAGTGTATAGCGATGCAGGGAAGGAGGGGAAAGGAGAGGGAGGGGAGGAGGGATGTCAGCGCTAAGCCGCAGGACGCTCTGCGGTTCTCATGAGGTGAGAGAAAGGGCTCGCCAGTCGGCAGTTTGAATATTTTGAAATATGGGCGAAATAAGGCGCACACGAATTGAATGGTGGGAAGTAAAAAAGAGAAATGGGGAGGCTGTTAAGGTGGAGAGGAAGAAACGAGGGAGGAACTTTTTTTGGGGGGAGGGGGGCTTCCTCAATGCGGATTAGTGGAGCTCCACTGTAGGGCTAAGGAGGAAAGGGTGAGAAGGAAAGGAGGGAGGTGAGGATGAAAGTTGGGGTGGAAGGGGAGGGTGAGATTGAAGAATTGCCATTCGCTTCACTCACTTCAGTACACAGGAACAAAGCATGATGGGAGGTACTTGACATAACACTCTTCCAGGCCATGTTGGTGTGTGTATATGTGTGTGTGACAGATAGTCCAGTACCTAAGGGGTAGGTAAAATATAGCAGTTGAACATGGAGGGTATTCCATTTAAGAGTTTAATTTAATTTAGATTATTGTGAGAACATGTTTTACTTTTAGAGACTTGTCAAACACTAGAAACTAAAAAAAAGCTTGGAGTAAGATTATTTACAACTGTGGGCTAAAACATATTCCTTAATAAAGATAAAGATAAGTAATGTTCGTTCATCTTCTACCACTTTATCCTCCACATGAGGGTCGCAGGGGGACGCCAGTTGACAGAACAGATCATCAGGATCAATATACAGAAACGAACAACCATTCACTCTCACTCTCACTCCTACGGTCAGTTTAGAGTGTACATTTAACCTCTGCATGTTTTTAGACTGCGGGAAGAAAATGAAGAACCAAAGAAGAGTGCCAGCCACATGATCCACTGTGTAACCCAGATAAGCATTAATAAAATTGAGTTCTCTCAAGCAAAATAGTCAAGAATCATACTGTATGTAGCAACTTGTAATCCTCCACTCTAAAGTTACATCACAGCAGAGTTTCATGCACTGAAGAATCACCTTTGATTTGACTGATTAGTAATGACCAATCCCAATAAATCTATTGGCAATCTTCATTTCTCCTCTGCTCTCACAGCAAGTCTTTGAAATTCAAAGCCCCACACAACAGCTGAGAGCAGAGTAGCACTTTGCCGCAGTTACAGTATCTCTGCCTGTGGCTAATGACCCAAGGTGGAGTTTCAGAGTCTTCATTAAAGCCTCATTAATTACAGGAATGATAGTGATTATCTCCACAGGTGAGAGCCCACCAGGGATACAGTTCCCTGTAGGGACTATAAATACTGACTCTGCTACAGGTAAAAAAAAGAAAACAAAAACTTTCTCTTATTTAGATCTTATGGACTTTAAGCCTCCATCAAAAGCACAGGACCATCTACGATTGTGTGCCGTGTGCAGTGTAAAACTGTGGCCACTAGAAAAGTGGAGGCATATTTGATGGTGTGAGCAATCAGGTGTGTGACAACCTTTTTCCATCTGTGTTTGGCAACACAAACTGTAGACATCCTGTCAGAAAACATCATTTTCAGCTACCGCTTGTCCAAAACAGTCTCACCGAGGAGCAGAGTAGCTGGACGCCCCGAGCCACTGTCAACAAAAGCAATTTAAGCTGAAGAGAACCCATTTGCCCGCTTCGGGTGGCTTGAGAGGCCTGTTTTCATTTGAAATTCTCCCTTCCCATTTTTCTCCCTCTTCCCCTTTCACTCCTCCCTCGTTCTTGCTGGTCCATATTTACTCCATGATGTGTGTTTGTGTGAGTGTGTGTGTGTGTGAAGACGCTGAGAGCTTTGTTTAGGTCCTGTCAAGCTGACAGCCGAAAGTGGAGTGGGAGGGGAGGGAAAAGAGAGGTGGAGGCATTGTGGATGGATTAGACCAGAACCAAAAGTGGACCCGTCACACACACACAAACTCACACCCCAGCTCCCTGCAGGTACAGTACCCACCCCGACCCCCCCCACCCCGATCAACGGAGCTGAAACGAGGAGGCCAGGAGGGGCCTCTGGTTCCCACATCAGACCCCACTGTAGCCATTCTCTTCTCACCGGTCCCCCCAAAGACCTGTACTGTACCCCAAACCTGCTATCCAGCACAACACAATCACATGCTAAATGATACTGACTCCTAATTAGAGGCACTTCACAGAAACAATGCACCAACTCATGCAACCACATGTAGGGCTGTACCGTTTACAAAAAATGATTTAAAATAATACATTGTATAAGAATTATTGTATATTGTGTGGTGCACAGTAAACCAAAAACGAATGTACCGATTTAGACCGTACAATGAAATTCTTACTTTGCCAGCCTCCTTCTATTCAAAAATTATAAAGGTTAGCATAAATTAAATTAAAATTAAAAAATCCCAAGTTTAAAATAAATAAAATTGAGGACACTGTCATTCTTAAGTTTGGGGAAACACCAACCAACATTTTCCTTTATTTTCAGCATTTTATTGATCAAACATGGAAGTTATTAATCATAAAAGTTTATGAAAATAGTTGTTATTCGCAGCCTTGATATATATACATTTGTTTATTTCCATGTCAGTGCACGACACTCCTAATTTACTCCATGAACAAGTTATTTTGCTTTTACAGTGAAGAAATCAAAATAACTGACTTTTTTTTCTCTTCTTCTAGACTTCCTTTGCAGAAGTGGTTAATCAATGTTTCATATGAAAACAGATCACCCACATTAAAAGGAAAATCAATATTGTTTTCTTTTTTACGTGCACGCATAAAGGTTTTACAAGCCTCATGTTAATTAAGCAGTTAATCAAATGATTAATTGTTCCCAACTTGATTTCTAGCCATTTGCAGAATCAAATTGTCCTTTAATTGATTCATTGAGCAAGACGCAACATTTTCTGCATTACACTTTATACAATAAACAAATTTTAAAAATCAATTGTTTACCCTTGAATTGCTGTTTTTGAGTCATATGTCAGAACAACCCAGTATGTTCATTTGTGTCTCCTTTTATAAAAATAATGGTAGAGACACATGCTCAAAGCAAGTGTATGCCTATACTTGGATGATAGATACATCTACTCAATTGTTGATACTGTAGTAACCCCACTATGGACACACACCAGCAACAAGTAATTAAGCAGGAATCTGAAAGGCACAATAATCCCTCCAACTTCAGCCATTAAGAGACAGAAAGGAGAGGAGAAGAAAAGCAGGAAAAGGAGACCCTTGCACTAAAAGAGAACCCTTTGAACTCTTGCAACAAGCCCTTTCACCTAAACAAAAACAAAAAAAAAATCTTCCCCTTATCTTTCCTCTCTCTCTTCCTCTCTTGTTTCTTTCCTCTGTAAAGTCAGTGGTCCGACTCTCTCAAAGGCACCCAGAGCCCCCAGCTTGCTCCTATTGGTTCCTCCCTGCTCTCCCACACTGAGTGCTCATGGCTCCTGAAGTGATGCTCTTTGTGCGGGGTTCAGGGGTCGTGCCTATTAGCGTGAAGAAAGCCCTGCTGGGTCTTATCCCGACCCGGAGGAGGACGCAGGGCTCTTCACCCCAACCTCGGCCTGGCCAGCCCCCTCCCCCGGACGGGACACTTTCATCCTTTGTCAGAAGGTCAATGAGCGGACCCCCAGGGGGAAGGAGGGCCCCCACCAATAATGATATGCATGACAGTCATTGTATGACCCCCATGGGGGGGTCATGGTTGGTTGCAGTGGGTGGGACAAGTGAGGGGAGGCCTGGTTGTGTAAGTATGGATGGTTATCTTATCCAGAAGTATCTGAGTTACAGAATGATGATGAGGGTGAGAGGTCTCCACTGGATCATAACAGATCATGTCCAGGATCATATACAATGAGAAAAGTGTAGGTCCATTGGAAAGTCAGGAAATCAGCAGCATTTCCTTGTCTTTTAATCAGCAAAGTCAAATATTAATACAAAATGTTATTGTGTTGTGTTTATCTGTTTTTAGACCCCCCCCCACACACACACACACCCACACACACACCCTGCACACTCACACTCACACTCACACTCATCTTAACCTCTAACCTACCAACCCTAAAGCTTTCATTCGAGAGATGGATTTGATTTGGCTTCGCTTCACTTCCACCAAAAAATGTCAGCTATTTGCCTTGATATGCAAATAAGACATTACATAATGTCATCATTAGCAGAATATGTCTGAGCAGAGATAAAATGAAAATCCTAATATAACCCTCCTTTAAATTATCTTATAAATATTCAGTCGGACAGTGAATGTGGAGCATGTGGAAATTCAAATCAAAGTTCATCAAAATTTCAGTTCAGAGTTGATATAAAATGACTCCAATTATTATTTCTACTATTTCCAAACTCATTACTTGATCTAAACTAATTACCAAGTTAGTAAGATTAACATTTTCTGAGTTTTCTGTTGTTTTCCAGGGTTATTGTTAGTTGCCCTCTCATTGGTTAAAATGAGCTGGGACCCGTTTGAAAAAGGATGATGTCACTTATCTATTCACCAATCAGAATGAGTGTGATTCTGAGTGGCATCAGAATCACAATCTCACAAAAGGCTGTGGGGTCCATTACACTCAGAGAGGTAACAGTTTGTGAATAGATGAAAGCTCAATGTGAAAACATGCAATGGAAACACAACTGATAAATAAAGGAAGACGTGTTACTCATCCTTCTTCTGCGGTGACCTCAGCACTTACCTTGATGAACTAACTTTAAATATTCCCTCAACAACCTAACTAATGTGAATGTGCTTGTCTCTGTATGCTGGCCCTGCAAAAGGCTGGCAAACTGTGCAGACACAGCCACTTGCCCAACGTCAGCTGGGATTGCCTCCAGCTCCCCCCAAGGATAAGCTCTAAAGATAATGGATGCATAGAAGAGTGAAGGACTCCATACAGTGAATGTGTGGGAGGGAAACAGTGAGTACAGTACTGTACTATTGGGGGTAAAATCCACCCAACACAGGAGCTTTGGATATATATATATATATATATATATATATATATCTGTGTCAAATATAGTACATTTTGCAGAAAAAGAAAAACAGAGGAAATGATCAGTAGTCAACAGCACAATGTTCAAGAAAATATAATGAATAGAATAATATGCAGTGAATCAATTCTTAGCACTCAAGGACCAACATTCCCGTGGCTGCACTGTGGTCCAGGGCTAAAGTGCACAATGTTCTTTATTGATTCCGGAATATGCCATCACATCATGTTCAGGAGCTATTTAGCAGCTATCAAGACCCAGACGGTGATGATGTATTATTAATATCCCGAGCAGTCCGTTATGGTCAGCTCAATAAACATGAAAACTGCAGCAGACAGAAGGTGCACCTCTGTGCATTCCAGATGGCACTTTATAGCTCTCAACTTGCTCTCAATCAGAACACAAGGATTAGCACAGAGTACAGCTGCACTCCAGAAAACATTATGAAGATTTAGCTGAAAATATTTCCCTTTATAGCCATAATTGCCTGATGACAAAACCATGCTGCTAGAAGTGGCACTGAAGAATGGAGTGGTTGAGATACTGGGAAACAAAGCATAAACGTCTTCACCAACGTCAATAAATCAGTTAACCTTGATACATTTAAATCCTGTTTAATATTTACTTACAATTTAAGCTTTGCTATGCTGTAATTGCATAATTACCTTTTAGCATAATCATCTGACTGACAGAAGACTTGGACCAATAACAGGGTAGTTCAGAGGGAAAGGGGCGCTCCAATAGGCTGTCTTACCAAGTAGCTTCACTTACACAGTTTTTCAGTGTTACTCCCTCTCTGACATACTGGCCACACAGCAGAAAAAAGGAAAAATAAACAGAAAAGAGAGTCAGATAATCAGTGGAATAAAATGTGTACCAATATTGTCAAAGTGCTTCAGAAATGGAGAATTGCCTCAGGTAATCTGATATGTATGAAGCATCTGTCTCTTCTCATCTGGTAAAATTATTGTCACAACCTGGGGATTAAACTCAACAATCAAGTCTTTTTCCTGCCTACTACAGTTTCAACCTTGTTTTCTCTAGGTCAAATCTCCAAGGGAAAGAGTCTCATAGTAGAAAAATTAAAAAAGGAAGATATGTCTTAGTGTTGAATTTAAAGGAAATCGCTGACTTTCACATGTCACAGCTTCATCTTAGACTTGGTTTCCTCTTATGTACATAAATGCTGCCAGCACAACATCAGTCCCCTGTAAGGCTCACACAACCAAACTCACCAGTTCACATTTCGCTACCAGGTACCAAGTCTGGAAATCGTCTTCTGACTGTTTGCCTGAGAACTGGTTGAACTCATGACAGACTCGCCAACAAAGTAAGAAGAGTCCAGAGAAGATTACTCACTGCCTATCAAGGGTTTCCTTGAGGAAATTCCACTGACTGGTAATGTTTGGTTCAGGTTGGTAATGTTCTACAATTATCAGGCGTTTCAGCTATTAAAAGTTGTGAAGGTTGGTGTACAGGAAATCATCACTTCCTGGCACTAATGGGAGCAAAACAATTCCATTACAACAGACAGAAGCTTGAAGTGGACAGCATTGTTTACTGTGTTGCATTCCTGTTTGGGTTTGCCTTTCAAAAGTGTACCAAGGCAAATGAACTTCACTTTACGGCTGAGTGAAAATGCAGCTTTAGACTGTTAATACATAAACACGTCCAACATAAATTAATTTATGAGTTGTTTTGGGAACGTCCAACATCTTTTTTTTTTTTTTTTTAGAATCTGAAAATACTGTGCCTATTCCATCCAAAGTTCAGTTGCATACACACACACACACGCACACAAGCTGTTAATATACTGCACTGCATGTGCTCGGTCATAAACTCACAGTGTAAGCGTTATCTTCCTCCCAGCAAACACACTCGTGGCTGTGTGTGACTGTGTTAATTAGAGCTGCACACACAGTCTGCGAGGGACCGGCAGACAGGAGGAGACAGACAAATAAATACCCTTGACCCTGACAGCTTTTTGACACCTTCAGCCAGCCAGACTTTTCTTTTTTTTTTTTTTTTTTAAAACAGATTTTTAAACCCAGCGACCACACTGTCCACTCTGTCCGTCCCACTGCTGCGTGTCACCATCTCAGGATAGACCCAATACAAGAGCCTCTGTGTGTGTGAGATGAGGATGAAGAGTATTAGCCAGTTTCCCTGCTGTTAGAGCTGTGAGTATGCACTGCCAGAGGAGAGGGGGTAATTATGGGACCTGTTGTGTTGAAGGGAGGCCAGGCCACCAAGGATGGATTAGAACCATCCATCTCTCTCCCCTCTCCTCTCCCTGTCTGCCTTTATCAACCTCTATCATGGTTAAGTCTCTGAACCATTAAGTTCATTTAAAAATAATAATGTTAGTGGTCAATAAATTAGCTGGTCAACTTAGAAGACATTTCACTGATTCTAGCTTCTTCAATCTGAAGATTTTTCTTCTTCTCTGCATTTTATCATTAAAAAGGTTTTTAATTGAGAAAAAGCATTTAGTCCAAAAATACTTACTACATTTCTACATTATTCTTTTGTACACGATTATATTTTATATTCTCTCAGGAGGGCCCGTTTCTTTCGTTAAACCAAAGCTCTAATTAAAGCTCTAGTGTGTAACTTCTGTTGCTCCCATGGGGAATTCTGACAAATTACCGAAACACTGCCTGCAACTCTCCACGACATGCTCACGTTATCTCACACCACCGCGGCCCTCAGCCCAGTATCAAGATGCATTTATACAATCAAACAGCCAAACAGCCAGGTTCTTTTATTAGTAGAATCCCCTTCTGAAACATTTTAATAAATAAATCAATAATAAATATGTGGCATGGAAATGTTGTTGGATTCAAAAGACGGCTGTACTAAGAGATGTTAAAAGAGCAGCTTGGCACGGATGGCTTTATCAGCATTGAGTGAACTCATGTGGAAAATGGCTCAAATGTAACAGACATTCAATTTGATTTGAAGGTTACTTCAGCTTTAATAGACCGACTCAAATCGATAGTGAACCAATTCATTTTTGAGCATGGAGACTGATACTTGAACTTGGGAAACCCTTAACAGAAAAAAACTGAATTTAATTAACGTATTCCTGGAACTTTCTGATCTCCTGTGGGATATAAGGCTGAATTGTAACACAAATAATTCTTTATTTAAAAAAAAAAAAAATCACTAGAAACATTTTAGAAGACAAAATGGCGGTCTATGCAAGGCAAACCTATACAATAATGGTGCTGAATAAACCAGACACAAGGCAAATGACCTTGATAGCTTATTTGTCTTTCATCTGTTGCGTCCCTCTTCCTGTATTTACATACGTTAACATTCTCCAAGGCATGTAGAGACCCTAACGTTGACCTCTTATCCCAAAACCTCACTCTACATACATATAGCACACACACATACCATTGTGCTGTGAAAGGGGAGCCCTTTGACAGCTCCATTATAAACGCTGCACAATTATCTGTTTTAGGTTGATTGTCTGCCGCCCCCAGACTCTCTTTGATCCCCCCTCATTCCTCCTTGTGTCACTGTAGATCTGCTCTGCAGGTATAACATTTCCACCTCAGAGCCTGATCTCGTCTTTTGAATCATATTTGCTGCCTTTAAAGACATTGGGGTGGTGGTGGAGGTGGGGGGAGGTGCTTCCTCTTTCTCCTCAGGTCCTGATGAATCATGGATCATTTCTCCTCTCATCATCCCCTCTCTTTCTCTTTCTCCGCTGAATAAGACACTGAAGATAGCTGGTATCTGAATAACTCTGATTGCAAGTGGCAGATGGCAATTAAATGGGAGTGAGGGAGAGGAATAAAGTAAATGTAGGGTAAAAAAAAAAACTCTGTGCAGTGAAAGAAAAAGATCTAATCCCCCCAAAAAATTTTTAAAGTGGGAAGAGATAAAGAGGTAGAGGAAAGGAAAAGAAAGATAATAGATTGAGAGAGAGCATGACAGAGGTCTCTGCTGGTGGTTTGTTTGATCAGGGAAGAGTAGTACTTATCTGGGTGAGTCATGTACAGTTCAGTCATCAGTGCTGATTCATCCAAATGGATACCAGAACACCTCAGTAGCTCATAGTACAGTAACCACCTTATATCCCGCGACCGAACCCTAATATAAACCAGACCCACATAATCACTCACACACTGCACATACAATCAATCTGTCAGCTCGGCCCAAATTTCTTAAACTATTGTGATTAGGCCATCATAAAAGCAACTGAATAGGACCAATTGCCAAACATTACGGAGCAACTTCAGCGTATAGAGTAATTGCAGTGCATGTGTGTGTGTGTGTGTGTGTGTGTGTATTATGCTATAGCATCAAAGGAAAGTGCCACAGACACCAAAGCAGTGTGGGGTAACTTTCACTCTCTCTGTTCATGACTGTGTATGTCCCTGAAACTTGGGTGTATGTGTGTATGTGTGTGTGTGATGATCATCAAAGGGCAGCAGTGAAGACACCAGAGCGGCAGGAATCAGAGCAGACACCAAACCAGCATGTGCATAAGGACAGCACACACAAAAAAAGAAACCCTCCTCCTCTGAGACACTGAGAGAATATCATGCCTCTTCCTTCTGCCTGTAACCTGGGCAACACTGGCACCAACCTGCACCCCGTCCCCGACCCACGCCTGCCTTACCCTTCTCCCTCGCCCCTCCCCCCCCGCCAACCCAACCTGCAGGATCCTTTACAGTCTGTCCAGCGGCACATCAAGTTCATCCCTCACACGCTGCTTCCCAGCGGGCTCTTGACTCGGACTGGCGCGCCCCGGAGGCTAAAGGGGGCACTCACGCTGGAGATCCACTCTGAAGTGGGGTACATCTCAATCAGCAGGGACACGATCCAGAGAGGCCCCTTCTTTCCATTCCAGCACCATTTCGCCACCACCTCTCACTGGCATGGACGCCTTCATACCCTCCACTGACTGGCATGTATAAAGTAAGGGATGTCCCCTCCTACTCCCCATTCTTCCGTCCCTCCCTCCTCGCCTAAAATGCCTTTTCATTTTCAGTTGCTCCCACTGTCCTCATGTGAATGGAGTGAATCACACTCTGCTCGCTGAGTTCCTCTCTGAAAATGAGGAGAGAGGAAACAATGCCAGGCTGAATAAACACTTTGATAACTAGACAGAGGGTGAAAACGACAGACGGCGCATGGAATGGCAGGGCTTAACACTGAGGGACACTGATGGCTCTATAGACAGGAGAAGAAAGTGTTCTCTCACACATTTCTTGTGTGATGTCTCTCACCCCTCCTGGCTGCATCGTCCCTGCTGTCACAGACAGAAACAAGAGAAGTTAAAAGAGAGAGAAACTCACATAACAGGAGCATGGGTCAGAAGAGTTTAGGAGATGGAGAGGATGACATGAGACAAGGTCAGGACATTTTCACAGTGGGAGGTGGGGACAAGAGCAGAGGCGGTGATGCTCAGTTGTGCCGTGCCCATCTCCTCTCATTACTATTTCATTCCTCCTTCTGTCTGCAACTCTGATGCTCATTTCCCCTTTTGTTTTCTGTTCTGTGCACCCTTTTTTCACTGCTGCTCAGGGGCAAGTCAAGCACAGCCTAACGGACAAAAGAGAGAGGTTTACCACTGCACAAAATGTGGCTCTAGCACAGACATGAAAGTTCCTATAGCACCCAACATTGACACAGTGTATCTCATATCTCATTTCTGTTTGATCAGAAAGTTACAAAATACAGCTCGGAATATAGACTATAGCTCAGAATTGAGCACGTTTTAAACTTTGACTCACTTTGAAAGGTCCACTGTGTGAGAATTTGAAACATCTAATGCAGATTTTAACAAATTGAGGACTCCTTCACCTATTCCTCCCTGGGCCATGTGCAAAAAGGAGCTACGGTGGCCAAAACTTTCTTCTTCTTAAGCCACCAAAACTAGGGTAATATATTTACTTTCTGCCAATAAACTCTCCTTAATGTTACACACTGGACCTTAAAGGCTCCTTGTTATATAGCAAAATTACAGGTTTCGTGTTCTTTTATTATTCAAAGCAGGAGTCACAAAAGTATGTGTCAATACAGTTTTGATAATTAGATTATCTATGTCATTTGTCAGCGAAAATCCTGAAGTTCAGCCTTTCCAATGTGATTTGTTTCCTCTGAGTCTTGACATTTTAAAGTTCCTCCACAGATCATTTTCTCTATTTTTTGACATTTAATAGGGCGAAAAGTCATCATGGAAATAATTAGCTAGTAAATCAATAATGAGAAAATAATTTGTTGCACTGAGGCAAAACAAATCAAACAATCCAGCACCAATAAAAGACAGAGCGCGTTTCATAGAACTGAGAGATGATGCAAAATGTTGCCATTATATCAGGGTTTAAAGAGTTTAGCCTTGCTGCAAGAGCACACAGAAAATCAAGAAAAAGGTGTGTTAGCAATGAAATCCTGTCAAGCTCATTTAAACAGCAACTTTGTTGAAGTTAGAAACTTAAAATATGACAACATACAAAGTGAATAAATACATGGAATAATCTCAGATTAAGATGAGTGGTGTGCATGTATTTTAACAGCAGCATCTTTTCATATGGCACTTCTGAGATTTGTAGCATTATCCTCTTCATGTTACATCAGTAAACCAGTGCTTTTGAGAACAGTTCTGTCCTCCAGTCAAAAAACAGGTGAGGAGCATCATTATGCCAGCGTTATTACAGCTGAACTGCTCGGCAGCAGCACAGGCTAAGCACCGTCTGGTCAAACCAGACATGTCAGCAGTTTTCCAGGGCTTAATTGCCACTGTGTGTGTGTGTGTGTTTGAATGAATGAGTGAGTGAGTGTTTGCTCTTTTAAGCCTCTGCCCTTTCTCTCTGTGATGCATAGAAAATGAAAACATTCTGTGGTCCAAGGTCATGAGTTAACATTTTACATTATTCTGTTATCGATCTGTCTCTGAAAGTTTAAAATAAGTTTAGAGTTGAAGTGATACCAGGTAAGACTCCAATCTTCAAATGTTTCCAAGAATAGTATGATGGTGCATCAACCTACAACCTACTGTGTGAGCAGCTCTGCATTAAACTTGTGGTTACATCACAGCAGCTTGATACAAGTTTTTGTGTCAGATGCAATAATAATAATAGTCTTTAGTCTTTTAACTCTTTTAAACTCTTACCTTTCATGTAATAGTTTTTTATGCAACTATATAGGATTTACAGATCGCATAGGATTTAACTTTTTCTTTTTCCAATATTGGATCTTGTGAATTTGACCAGTGTCAGACCAGTCCTCTTATCACTACATACAAACATGATTTCTCTTATGTGAGGGAAGTGGCCAGATGGTATCACACTCTCTCTCTTCTCTGCTCTCTGTCTGTATCAGGGACATGCAAAGTGCTGCAGACCTGGATGTTTGCTTGAACAAGTGTCTCAACTACACAGGCGCACACACACACACATTGAGCAGAGTGGCCACAGCAGTCAAGACATGCATGTGCGTCTTCTGCATTCACAAAAACACCTGCAATGCGGCACCTTGCTACCCAGTTCTGTGTGGCTCTTTTGTGCTTATTTATTCTCCCCCATTGAACAGAGTCACCTTTGAATGTTGTGTTTACAAACTGCAAGATAAAAATCCTGCAAAGAATTACTGTGTGTATGTGCTGTATCTCCAGGAAACTGGAAATGCCGCTGCTCTATCTCACAAATAATCTTTCCAGATAATCTGCAGTTTATGTTTGTCACAACACACTTCAAAAACAGACACTTGCAGTGGTTAACTTTGCACCTGCAGGAACATTTGAGGTGAAGTTTTAATAACTAATATGCAGTGCCACTGTGCAATTTATTATCCCATGTGCAACTGCTGCTATTGTGTTTTTCTTTTTTGGATGTTTCCTCTTGTAAATAGTGGGTTAGGGTGTTTATATTCTGTATTTTTTAGTATATCTATATCTCCAGCTCTTTTTTATGCTTTCCTACATTTATGTAAATTACCCACTTGCTGCTGCAACAATGTGAATTTCCCCATTGTGGGACAATAAAGGAAATCTTATCTTTTCTTAAAATTCACATGAAACCATGCTGCTCCACATTTGGTACAGAGTGTTAATAGTTGTATAGCATCATTTCTGCAGTATAAACTATCTTAGGTGCTTCCTGTTGTCGTTTCCCCTGAAATCAAATTAGAGGACAACTTTTCTACTTGTGAAATTTAATTTCAAGGTTAGTTTGAGTAATATCCAAGAAAACACATTTGTACCAAAGAATATTTCTTATAGTGCTGATACGAGGCAATAAAGCACACAAGCCTCATGCGACTGTTATTATATAATGTGCCAATCACCGACTCATGAAACCAATTTCACACAGTGACTAAAATTCCCGCGTCTCTGTATCACTACACAGCCTGTTATCAGCCCCTTGGGCAATTTGCATGTGTGTGTGCGTGCATACAGTCTGTGTGTGCATTTCCACACATTCTGTTCAGTCGCGGTGCTGGGCCCTCGCCGGAGGAAAGAGGCTTGGCGTTCACAGCAGCGCTTCACAGCCAAACACAGAGAATGTTCTGCCAGCTTTATCTAATATCTTTTCAAACACTTTGCATTCCCTCTTAACTTGCACAACAACTTCTGCTCAGCCCACTCTTACCCCTGCTGCTCTGCTGGTTGTTCACAAACACTCTATTGTTCCTTACGTTTTTTACTTATGTCTAAAAATTTTAACAGTGTACCTTTTAAAGCCTGTTTGTCCTTAGGGTAAAGCAGAAACATGACTTGCAGTTGCAGAGTGTGAGTGAGAACATCAAGTCTGCATTTGTTTTTTTGTTTTTGTCATTCTTATTAAACCATAACTGAAAATGCTGATTTTTTTTCTACTATAATATTGTTGTGTAGTCATTTTGCAGTGCTGAAACCAGTAGAAACAGGACAAATAAAATAGATGTTTGTTTTGCTACATGCTGTTAACGGTTTTTAGTTAGTCCTACTATACTTTTTCAAATATTTGCATTATTTATTGTAATATTCATGAATAGATTTATGGGCTGAGAGACAGCTGCAGGGTAAAACACATTTTATTGCCCTTTATTGCACTATTTAAATGCACGTGACACATGAACTTGAAAGTGTTTGTTTAATATTTACACACACTGTAGACTGAGATCTCCTTGGAGTCATGTTTTTTCCTGTATAGCCTTTTTTTTTGTGTGTTTCTAGAGTTTGAGGCAACTCATTGTGAGAAAAGTACAGGAAGTTTAACCCAGTTGTCCCCCAGGGGGTTCAAGCCGTAAATCAATCAACCCTTCCCACCTTGAAAAAACAGCTTTGGGCTCAGATCTGCCCCCATCATCATTCTGTCACCCGCCCCATCCAAGCGCAAAACCCTCCACTCCCACAGCCGCCACCAAAGAGACATGCACATCATTGCTTGAACTTAGTTTCACTCTTTCACTCTCTCCCCCTTTCTTTCTTCTCGTCCTTGTCTATTGGACCCCGATCCTGGAAACCTGGAATCCTTATCAGATCGGTGGGGGTGGGGGTGGGGGTGGAGGGGGGTGGACTTCCGTTCAGTCGAGTGTGACGCCTGGAAGTTGGAAGCTGCAGGTGTGACGAGTTCTTGGAGAGAGTTTGTGCATAGCTCTCATCGCCCGCAGGACAGAGTTTACTAATCGGATTAGAGGAGATTATGACACCGACATATTACAGCTTCTTGGCCATTTGTGGGAACACAGTTCCCCAAATATTTTCACTTAAAAAGTAAATCTTGTTTACACACACACACACACAAATTAAAATTGAAGCAGTGTGTAGACAGCCACTGATGTAAATGTGCAGCCATTTGTCTATATGGGGAAACTGAGCTGCAAAGAGTTCACACATAACACTGCATAAGGTAGGTATGCAATATGGAATATGAACATTGCTCAACTCCTCCACCCCCTCCTGCTCTCAGCACCTTGTAATTGCAGACCATCCGTCACGTGCATATCACTTCATTCTGAGTTGTAACTGCTGTGAGCCAACGCTGTTGAGAAACGCCGCACTAATCGGTGGGGCAGAGGAACAAACAAGTTCCTGTGGCAGAACACGGGGCTCAGATTGGCAGTTCCTGCATAAGCTTTATACTTGGCTGCAGGTTAATGGGGTCTCTGTCGCTGATCCCTCTTCATTTCAACCCGTCTGGCATTCACTTCCTCTTGATGTCAGATCTTGTTCTTCCGATTTTTTCCACATATCTTTCCGTCTGTCATCCCCCTTGTTTCGATTAAAAAACGATGGGCCCCTCCATCCTTCCTATCAAACAAGTCTCCCCTCCTTCTCTTCTGTGTCTCGTCCTCACTTTTTTCTCACACACACCCACATACCATCCTCAGTGTTGGCAAGCAGCGGCCCATCCAGCCTGTTGCATTCTCTCTTCTCAGCGGTGTTGGATGATCAATCACATGATTTGATGGTTCTTATTACAGGCCTACCTGTTTGAGTCAGGATCTTTATAGTAGCAGATACGGGCAGCTCCAAAACCCCACATCCTTTAAAAAAGGAAGACAACCTCAGCCAGGTGTGATTTATTATCATTTTTCTTCCTTCTGAGAAGACTGTCAAAAGGCAGTTTTTTTCTCTCCCCCTTTATGAGAAGGCGCTCATTCATTGCTTAATTTACAGCAAACATATGTGCAGTATATTTGTAAGGATAAATCAAATACAATAATATCTAAGTTTAAAGGCCTTTGCACACCAGACACTTTAGGGAGCAATTAATTTGCAAACTTTTATCCAGTCATTGCAGCTCTCCCTTCAGTCGTGGAATTTCAGTGAGCAATATTGCACCTTTTGTTTTCATAACAAGGTCTATTTTTTCAGAGTTTTGATTTATGACAGGGAAACAACTAAGCAAACAGAATGTGTGTTGTATATAACGTTGCATTACATTAAAAATAATCAAATATGCAATCTGCCAGACAGACATCCCTAGCTGTTCTCAGGCATTTATTTTCTATTCTTTTTAGTCAGTAACATGACTGAGCATCAGCTCATCATCACTAGACACTGAGGCCATCTGTTTCTTCCCTTGATGCAACGTTTTTCTGGTCCTAATAATTTATCTGCTTAATCATGTCTTGCTGGTGTGCATGCAAATGTGTGTCAGAAATGATCTTTGCACTTTTGTGCTGCATCTTCATGTCCCAGTTCACGTGCAAAGGCGTGTGGAGAAGGAAATGTCTGATCTGAGGCATAATCTGACAAAACCTGTCGTCAGCCCTGCAAATACAAAGCAGTAGAAAACTGAGAACATATTAAAACTTGGAGTTGGGACTTTGCTGTAACATGCAATGGCATATTTTTGCATTTACCACATTGCAAGAGATAAAAGCAAACACAAACTTTCATGTTTGCCAGTTCTCTGACTTTGGATATTTTACATTGTCTCTTTGCCCTCTGCACTTCAGTGCTTTCAGTGCAGATACACGTAACACTTTTGAACACACTTCCAAAGCAAATGCAGGGAATCTTAAGAATGCATACGGCAAACCTTGTCCTCTTAGCTCCTGGGGAAACTGTAGATACCTGCATACACTTAGGCCACCAGCGCACCTTTTGTCCCTCGCATGTCAGTTAATGAGGAACATCACCTTGTCCTATTCATAACAGCCTTAAGAAGTATACTCATGTTGCATCTCCTTAAAGAGAGACATTTTTCAGAGCGTGGGTGCAAGTGCTCAGCTACAACAGTCACGTTGCCACCACAGCCCAGGTGAGACACTGTTTGGGAATGCAGCCCACGATGCAGGCTCATTCAGCTCCTGCAGACTGTGGTAGCAGGGACGTGATTGATTTATGCTGCAGCGCTAACAGAGCGTTGATTTACATTGCAGCGTTAGGAGCATGGCTGATGCCTGAGTCTGTGCCAGCACACATCCGTCAGAGAGAGAGAGAGAGAGAGAGAGAGAGAGAGGCCTATGTACAGAGCCAGAGCCATGCTACAGCCAACCTCAATGGTTTTTTCCAGAGCTTTAACAACCTGGCCACCTCTCCTACCGACCATTATCACTGGATTCCTGCGGGCTAGTTAGTTTGTTTTTGTATAGTGAACAATGAACTCAGTATTTGGGCCAAACAACATCTATAAGGATGTTTAGTGGATGTTTACTCAGCATATAATAGCACATTCCTTACTCTATACCTGTGGGTGTTCATGTTAAGCCCAGTGTAAAGAAGGTTAATGACAGAGAGATATGACTAACCACAATGTTGGGCTGTAGCTTGCAGCTCTTCCGTGGTCGAAATGACACAACACCTATTTTAGGCGCCCGTTTGAGTGACAGCACAACTCTTAAGCCCTGACCTTTACACAGCATGACCTCCACAGCCCAATAATGGAGACAGGAAGGTATTAGGGGTGGGGAAGAGAGGAGAGGGGTTCAAGGGGTGCAAGGGGTCAAGCCCAAAATGATGCGTTTTTCGACGGACAGTGGACAATAAGGCTGCTGTGTTCCGTTTGAACAATAAGGCCTCAGTTATTGGTCTATAATTTGACCAATTGATTACCCCGATAATTGTTACCATAATGAAGTGGTGTGGATAGCTGGCTGTTAGCTCAAGTGTTTGCAAGCATCTTTTATGCCTGAATGACTCTATGTGAAACATCACAGGTGCACGTAGAGCGACAGCAGCAGTGCATATGTGCTCATGTTTGCTCTGCATGTTTATGGAGGCATCTGTCACACATTATGATGCCGTTAAAACATAAATAGGATGTCATCTCCTCTACTCCTAAATCCTTCTGTTAACCTATATCCTTCCATCCATACAGACGTTTCCCAGTACTGACTTATCTTTTTTTTCCAAATAATTAATAAATCATTTAGTGAAATGTTCAGTTAAAGATTTCCAAAATGATATCTTAGCAATAATGGAAAACATACAGTTTAAAAAGATAGAAAATTGATAAGATAAAATTGATATGACTGTACTGTGATCTCAACCTCTGTCAACTCATCAAATAGCTGAATGACCATAAATGACGCAAAGTAACAACATAATGTGCATACTTAACCGCTTATCGAATGAATAATGACCTATTGTGATAATCCCTTAATCTTTTTTTTAATGAATAAAACAAATGCACAGATTTTCCAGTTTGTTAAATGTGAAAACTGAACAGTGATAGTACATTTGATAGTAAATCATGATTCTGACATTTGGAAATCACACATCAACACATTTAAACATTTTCGGATATTTTATGAGCCAAAACCCTAATAGATTAACTGAGAAAATAATCAACAGATTAACCGATTATTAACTGCAACCCTGACAGATATTTTACCAATCATAAAACCAACAACATATTCTCTAGAACTTCTGAGAATCAGGATTTCTTCACATCTTAAGGTGGGTCAGAACCATTTATTTTTCTATTTTTATAATTCTTAGTTTTAATAATGAATCTATACTGAATATGAACATTAAGTGTAGCATTTTCAAAGCCAGAAGTAAAAGCCACACTTTGAACACAATACAATTTTAAATTTGCAGTGGCTTTACGGAACAAATTATGAGGGCCTCTCTCTCAATGCAGCTCTCTGCTTATGAACAACACTTTATTCACACAGCCTGCATGGAATCTTAGTTTATGTGATCTGTGGCTGCATCGGTTGTACAGCCCATAAATGAAAGAAGTGCTTTTACCCTAGAGGGTCCTGGAGAGGAGCTCAGCTGAGGGTCAGAGAGCCCACAGGGGCGCTTGTGCTCTGATGGGTAAGTACAGAACCAGAGGGCAGTCGAGGCAAATGCTGAGGTCGGCTTAGAATGAATCAGATGACACAGATGATATCGGGGCCGATTAGCACGGGAGCAGCAGTGTGTGTTTGCATGTGCATGTGTGTGTTGATAGACTAGGTCAGTGAACATGTCAACATTAATAGTAGGGGGTTGTACATAGGTCACTGGATTCTTCCGGAGGGGGTGTGCAAGACTGAGTGAAGAGGGTCCAGACTTTAACAAACAGGATTTAAATTAGGGTGTTCTATGAGAGCTTTATCCAAACAAAACCATGGTGTTTCCGTAGTTCCATTGACTAGACACGAAGTGCAATTCTTATATACACAAATAAAGCACAGGTTGCCAATCTTTATGTCAAATCACATCTGATCAGTGACTGTGGCCCTCTTTGTCTGCTGTTCAACGCTCTTGAGTTCCTGAAGGAGCAGGAATGCCCTCTCATATCCAGATTTCCTGCTGATAAATCCAGGTGAGTGACAGGGATGACACAGACGTATCCCACTATTACGGGAAGCTCCCGGAATTCTGGCCTCATCAAAGCATTGTGAACTTCCCAGTTTCACTAACTGCTGACCCCAATCATTGCTCCCAAGATATGAAATTCCCATTGTTCCCATCCAGGGCACACTTATGACAAAGAAATATGCAGAGGCAAGCAATATATTAGAGCTATAGCCTCTGTTTCAGCCAGCTTATGGACAGAAAAAAGAATTTGATTGAGTTTACATAGCTGATCACTGGAAAATTACTACTCAAAGCTTGCTGCGTGGTATTACATAGAATTCCAAAAACAAGTTAAACAATATTATTGCAATAATAAATCATTTAGTGAGGAAAAGCATAAATCATTACAGACTATTTTAATGATCAACTAGTCTGTTGCTTATTTTAAAGTTACAGTGTGTTGGATTTATAAAGATCTGAAAATTCACCTCCTCACCCTCACTTTTCCTGCCCAAGCATGCAGGAGAACCTCATGCAGGATGTCCAGTTACACACTGGATCTTTAAATTAAAACAAGATCTCTGAGTTCGGCTTCTGAAATGTGAAAATTATCTGTCTATGTCTGTGGTTTACGGGCAAAATTAGATGCTTTCTAAGGTTGTTTTGATGGGTGATGACTCAGTTACAGATTAATCACTAATTAAAATAACAATTCTCAAACGTAATATAACTGTTGAACGGTGCATTGCTAAAATTCACCTAAACACCAGAGCAATGACAACAAATGCACCCAAGCATGCCATGCATACATTCATAAAAACCACATGCATCTTGGGGCTCTGTCTTGAAACCTGACTCCAGAGAACATAGTGTCCTCACACATACATGATCCATAGATGAGAAAGAACACAGTGTTCTTTAAAATCCCTCTAGAGCACTTGATATTTTTCCCAAATACTTTCCCTTAATTTAAAAACATGTTCCACAGCAGTATGGTTGAAAGGTACATTTTCCCTAAATCCAAAATAGTGGAGTTGAGGCTTGGTTAAAAAAATATTTAAAAGGTAGTGAATTAAGTAAATAAACAACATTAGTGTCATATTATTTATTTCCTTATCCTGAAACAGCCACACCACACGGTCTTCACCACACTGTTTTCCAGGTCTTTATTTCTCTTCAATAGTTCAACAGACTCCCTGTATCCTAACATGTACTCATCGTGGAGGAAGCGCTGTGCTTTCTAGGAAGATGAGGTCACCTAATCAACACCAGAAGCTACAGCCAGTGAAATATTAAACAACATCTTTTCTATGTGGAAATTACTATTTTGTAAAAAGCTCTTCTACAATTTGAGGTGCTGATATTTTTTCATTACTTGTAGGTTAACAACAAAGGGGCGATGGTACACGGGCATGTGTAAATGTAATAATTCACTCAGAATATGGCAGCGTCAGCCGAGGTTCGTAGAAATAAAAGAATCAATAACAAGAAGTTGACCATAATCTTTACAACAGTTCCTGGAAGTCTCTTATACTCTTATCTTCCTTGAACAAAATGCTCCTGAGTGAATGCCTAAATTACACAGTATATTCTAATCCAGCCAGCTTGTGCATTCATTGGTAACCGTGGAAACAGATGTAATCTGGCACTTGTTGTGTGTGTTCTTATATGGGTATCTTTGTGAGGACCAAAAAGGGAGTGAGGACATTTTAGGAAAGGCTGGTCCTCAAGTTCTGTCCCCCCTCAAAATGGCTTTTTCAGGGTTAAAACCTGGTTTTAGTGTTAGGATTAGATTTGGGTTTAGGTTAAGGTTAGGGGGCTAGGGGATGCAGTATGTCTGTCAGTGTCTTCACTACAAATGCTAAAAATGTAAAAGTGTATGTGTGTGCGTGTGGTCTATATTGCTTGGCTTGTTAGGACCTAAATCTGCTCAACAGTCACATTATGGGACCATGTGAGAACAAAAGGAAAGTGCTATTAACGTGAACAACTCAATTTGAAGGTAAGCGTAAGCCTTAATATAGTAATTTTGGGGGGTGGGCTACCGGAGGGTCAATGCAATGTCCTCTGAGGTTAGTGAGACACGGATGTGTGTGTGTGTGAGAGGGACAGCGTCTGCATTCAAGACTGGGGGCTCTAGCCACACACAACCAACCACCAGGGAGGAAGTGCTAAATGCTCCACTTCCTGTGTGTCTGGGTCCGTCTCCATAGCCGTGGCAGACAAAGAACAGGCCAGCAATGAGGTGGCTCTCCCGAAAGGCCATGAAATAATAGTTTATTCTTAATACACCCCCCCCCCCAACACACACACACACACACACCTCACACAAATACATTTCTTCCCTCCACTACTTCTCTATACAGTCTCTCTTTAAGACGCTCCTGCATACCACTGCACACAGGAGTCCCCCCCACTAATTCTCCCTGTCCACACTGCACCCCATTACTTATAGAAAAAGGCCTTTACCTCACCCTCCTCCTGCCCCCTCATCTCCCTCCCTCCCCCCCTTTTTTCGTCTTTACTATCCTCCCTCCTTCTTCAGTAGCCCTCCCGCTGCGATGCGGTTGGCTCCTTTGATCTGGCCCAGTGCTCTAATTAGAAGGAAGTGAAGTGTAGGCCAGTGAGGTCACCATTACCCGCGACCCCTCTCATCGACCACTCCAAATGTCGTTAGAGAGCAAGACGTTCTCACGGCGTTGACCCGCTGGCCATGATGGCAGGGTGATCTGGATCGCGTTAGAGACCCCCGTAAAAATCAGGCACAATTTACATCTAATTTGAGCCGCTGCAGAGGTCAGTGTGCAGAGTCTCGTTAGTGTCCAACTGGGGAGAGCAGGGGGGAACTATATTACTGCTGGACCAAAGTGGCTAAGAAAGGTTAGAAGTTCACAATAAACAGAACAACCAGGTTTGAGATTGAGAGCTTGCAATAAACGCAAGAGAACTGGGGACCAAAGTTCCTGATTTATCATGAAAGCCAGGATTGGGACTTGAAATTTTCAACCAAGATGAAAGTTGGGCCCGACAGAGTTGAAGTATTTATCTAAGAAGCAATAACTTGGATTTTAAGATACAGAATACTCATAAAAGCAATGACTGGGCTTAGTTAGTGCATAGGAGTGATGAAACAACATGTATGACTACTGCTTTTGATCATGGCTGTAAAGTAGCAGGGGCTTACTGTGTGTGTTGAGGGATAATGTGTCATTACTTGAGGGATGTGAGTCACCAGAACAGGCTGGCGCACACATAAACCAACAGAGTTGAGGAAGAAATGAATGCTAATCACACTTTGACTCTGCTTGTTAAGGGTATTTCCTCTTGCTCACTCAAACTCCCAGAGCGATTAAATCTCCCAAAGCCCATCGAATCACGGTTGTACCATGGTTTGAATAAAGGGATTCTGGCAGGCAGCACAACCTACATGGCAGCATGTATACTCATACACACGCACATGTTTGCACAGCTATACTTCTTAGGGCACTCCAGTGACTTCCATTCATTTGGACAGTCAAAACAAAGCTTTATCCCTAACCTTAACCATAACCACACTTCTAATCTAACCCTTAAACTTAATCAGTTCCTCTGAAATGAGTTTCTGTCTTATTAGAAACTATGCTTTGGTCTCCATGAGAACTGTTGGTCCTGACAAGGTCGGTGTTTATTTGAGAAAAAGTCCTAAAAGGGTAATACAAAGAGCACACACACACACACAATGTAAATGCACGTCAATGACTGCATGTATACCTGGCCAGATACCAAGTGTGTGTGCGTGCGTCTGTGCATGATTGCTCTCAATTTCCCGCAAAGGGAACCTAAAAAGGGGGGAGGGGGTTTTGAAGGTAACACCATCAAAGCTTGAGGGATATTTCACTTTAGTTAGAGAAAGAACACATCAAACGACAGACCCCAACCTCCACCCACTCCCCCCGTCCCTCACTCTGCATTGTGTTGTAGTAAAATTAAGGGGGTTGGGTGAAAAATCCATATATCTAGCAAGAAAATGACAGCTCGCTGACAGTTCAAAGACAGTGTCAGAGTGGCACGGCAATGATTTAATACGCAATGAAAAGATACACCGTGGGTACATCTTCCCATAGGCTCATTATATTCTAGTTCCTCAATTGAGGGCAATATTACCAAATTGCTGGGTGGATTTTCTGCTACTTTAGCTCCCTGAAGGTGGTGAGAGATGTTCAGGCGCATGCAGGTGTGCTCACGTGTTAAAAGAGCGACAACGTTGATTTATAGAGCGAGAAGGCACTTCATGTAATTATCATGTCATAGATTTTTTTTGTGTGAGCTGAAAAGAAGGGGATAGGGAGGGGGTTAAAGTACAACGTATGCATATGTACATGTGCTGCTCGGTGTCTGGCTGTCATTCAGAGTTGATTTAGGTGGATTATGTTAATCCATACCTTGTCTGTGTCTGTTTCTCCAGATGATTTTTCAAGTCGACCTAGGTCTAGAGCGGGGCCACCCTAAGCTGAGCGTGGAAGTCCCCTAAAACTGAGCAACCAACGGAGCTTAAAAGATCTGTTTCAATACCAGTGGAAGAGGGGACAATGTTGCATTTTAAAAGCCAAACTATTCTTTTCAATTTATCAGAAATAATATATTTCAGGGGAGCAAAAGTACAATCATTCTCCTTGAAATGTATTGGAGTGAAAGTACAGGTGCTCCTTTGTATTTATGTGCTTTTTTAATGCAATGTATTCTTTTAATTTTTATGTTTTTATGTGTTCTATTTCGGGCCAACGGTTGGTGTAGGGGTTAGCACTCTTGCCTTTGCAGCAAGAGGTCACTCTAAATTGCCCGTAGGTGTGAATGTGAGAGTGAATGGTTGTCTGTTTCTATGTGGCCCTGTGATGGACTGGCAACCTGTCCAGGGTGTACCCTGCCTCTCGCCCTATGTCAGCTGGAGTTAGGCACCGGCGCCCCCCGCGACCCTCAGTGGATAAAGCGGTAGAAAATGAGTGAGTGAGTGTGTTCTATTTCACTAATTTTTATTTACATCATCCTGCACAGCACTTTTGTCAATCTACATTTCACATTAACACGTGCATTTGTAGATAAGCCAATGATACGAAGTGAACTCAGGACTCCCAATGTACAAACATTCATGTTTTCAGAGCAGGTACAGCAATAGTGATATGATAATCCATGCATCCATTTATTTTCTACCACTTATATGAGGTCGGGTCACGAGGGTCGCAGCTTGAGCAGAGAAGCCCAGATTTCCCTCTCCCTGGCAATTTTGTCAAGCTCTTCCGGGGGGGGGGGGGGGGGGGGGGGGGGGGGGGGGGGGGGCGTTCTCTGGCCAGCCAAGAGACATAGCCTCTCTAGTGAGTCCATACAAATATGATTGCCTTACTTTATTTTTCAAGATATTACAAACGAAATCTAACCCTGAAAAAAAGGACAAAAGAATGACAGTGCTTTAGTTTGCATTTTCAACCCAGCTTATCTAACCTATTGCTCAAATGATCTAGGTATAGATGACAAGGAGACATTTTACACTTAATAGTCCAACAGTAACAGGACCGCTGTGTCATGTTTTTTCCTTCCTAAAGGTTTCTCCGGAGTGACTGCCCTTCCTCTGGGGACCCATACACAATCAGCCACACACCCCTAAAGGAAAGCTTCTTCCTTTAAATAGAGAACAAACATATTTATCAGGGATGATTTACTGGCAGTCATTCTAGAACAGTGGCACCTCCGTCTATTCATTATAATGGTGCAGAATGGAAAATCACCAGGCAGTGGTATCCTGAGGAAAGGCGATGGATTGGAAGATGACTTTTCCTGCCACAAAGGGAAGTTTGGACAGAGAGGTTCTCTCTTCTTCTAGTGATGTCCTTTGGGTTACTGTCAGTGGTGTGCTCTGTGTAATATACTCTATATGTATATTCACCATATAGCCACAACAAAAGGGCCACGATAACCACTTACAAATGTGACAACATTTTGTAACAGAACTTGCACTAAAGCAAACTTTCTTCCAAATAATAGGTGAGGATGTTGACACATTTTCATCAGAAAACTACGTAAATATAATACAATTAATCATATGCCCTCAGCTTTTTTCAAATGTTGAGATATACACTTGAATGTGCGTACAGTATATGTTTTTATGTGACATAAAGTTGGGTAGAGTCAGCTGGGCTCGACATGCTTGACCATAGCACTTAACCCCAAATCCACAGCAACTTTAGAGGACCAGTCTGAAGGAAAAATTTCATATACTCACAACAGGAGACTGCACTAGACCACCGGCTACTCTCAAGCAACAGAAAAGCAACCAAATCAGCCTGTGTTGTTTTAAGTGTTGTGGGTAGGGAGCGTGAGACTAAGGTGGGTGAATTCCCTTCACCAAATCCCCGTCTTAATGTTTTTTCCTTGAACACGAACACCACCGCTGTCGATCCTGATTCTGCATGAACAGAATTATTATCCTTGCCAGTGCAGATAAAAGAGCAGAGGCCTGTGCGGCTAATGCCTGAGCATCTGTTTGATCCAGATAAAAGAGACCCGTACCAGATAACCAACACAGTCACACCGCCACTCTCTCTCTCTCTGTACCAGCAGCAGGAAGTTATTCATTCATTCTGATAATCAGAGCAAAACCGCCACTCCCTGCTTGTCCCTTTCTGCGGTAAGTGAGGGGAAGAAAAGGAAAGGAAATGTTGAGGAAAATTGATACAAACAAGAGTCTAATGTTAATGGTGTAAGACTGTTGGCTGATTGATGCTGTACTTCTGAAAAGATCATTACTATTAAACTTTGGGGAGGGCTTTGGTATGACCCAAGGAAGAATTTTGGAGTAAATCCAATTAACACAGCAAGTGTAGGAATGGAGCACTTCCTTATCTCTCTTTACTTCTCCTAAGTCCCTTCCCTTTCATCCTCCCAGAATCCCTTTACTTTCTGCTTTTATGGGCACTATACTTGATCAAATTGTTTTCTTTATTGTGCATTTTTCAGTTTTTATGCAATGTGTGTAAAATGTATTATATTTAAAGTTATTCAGCCTCTGTTAGGTCTTCATGAGCTGAAACGATTTAACATTATTTGTCTGCGGCATCCTTCATCTACAAAGAGGCTCTGTCAAGAAAAATTTTTTAAATTAAACCTGGCTGAGGGAGTGTATGTGTGTATACAGCAGCAGGGCAGAGGTGGTTTGGTGTATCCTGTTCATTTGCTGAACAACTGAAACTTTCCATGGGTACTTGTTTTTGAAACTTTCCAAGGGTACAGCTGTCTCACAGGAATGTTGCCGGGCGACACAAGATCGCAACATCACTACATGTATTGCTTTTTATGGGTTGAATCGCATGATCCTGACACATGTAAGTGTTTGGGAAGATGTGACTGCAGTCCAGATCATCAGAGCCCTTCTTCCTCTCTGGCCCACAGAAGACCTCTGCCCAGCAGGCTCTGAACTTCGACCCACGCCTGTCACATCGGGGCCGGAGCAGCCTATCAGATCGCTCCCTGAGGTGGGCTGCCATTAAGCACACCAGTCACCTGACAGAGGTGAAGCCAATGATTTCTGTAATGACCCTCTTGCACTCACTCCCACACACACATCATCTCACCTCTGATCCCTGTGTGTACACACCTGAACACCTGATACTGTTGAGTCTGGCCGTCACTTACATTCATCGCTTCACCTGCACCATTTTTCTTTCTGGTCTTTCCCTTTCTCTTTCTTTCTCCCATTCTCTTTTTTAAGGCCTTAAGGGGCCGGAGAGAAAAATCACAAAGTGACACCCTTGACAGATGCTTTTGTGTTCTTGTACTTTTATGAGATATAAACAGGAGGAGAGGGAGCTATGTTTGAGAAACGCACACACACTGCACAGATCAAACCTTTCTTGCTGTATCATAAAAATTACTGCACCCTTATGAACGAGGAGGCTAATAAACAACTAACACACCCATTCAAACATCCGTTTTTAGGTACACAGCAGCACACACTGGGGAGGAGAGAGAGCGAGAAAGGTGAGCGTGACTGAAAGTGTCTTGTGCTGCTAAATTTAAACCTGAGCTCTAAGTGGGTCTCAGCTTTTTATGTCTATCGCAGCTTTGTCACAAAGCACAAAGTCCGCAACAAACACACACAAGCACATGCACACTCTCCCCCTACCACAAACACACAGGAACATGGCCTGTTTGTGTGTTAATGATTAGGAGAAGAAGCCATTTGCTGGCAATGGGAATGTGGGCAGTGGTTTCCTAAGTGGTGCTATCTGGGTTACAGGGCCAAGGCTGCTGCGTTTCTATCTGAGAGCGTGACACTCTCCTCTGCTTTACATGGAAATGATGCAAACATGGAAAACTGATAGACTGACTCAGTGTGTTCCTATGTTCAGTTGTATGGTCTAAAATATACTTTTTACTGTCATATTTTTTTTCTTATGAGAGACTAATCACCTTTATATAAACAACTATCTCTTAGACTGTATAAATACATAATGATTACCAAATATTACATTTAAAAATGTCACCTAATAACGATTCCTTCATTTTAAGCCTAATTATTTGTGTTATAGCAGAATTTGACCATATTTAAAGTCTGTTTCATGGTTTCTCCATTCAACCTCAAAAAAAGCCATCGAAATAAACCAGGTATTATCTGATATTTTTATTTACCGTTTATTGTCACTCTCCTTTGAGAAGTGCAAACAATCTAAAAATGCCTTGTTATAAGCCCATAAGCTGGGGATATAACCTGTGTACGGCCATATATCCAGATATATCTTGTATATCGGGTTGAAACCTAAAAATATTGGAACATTTTTATAAGCCAAATGGCCCCAGCCTTTGGCAAAAGCTGAGCTTGGAAGTGTGATGTAAATGTGATGTGATGACTAATGGACCTAAATGTTGAACCCGATAAACCACAACCAAAAGTTTTTACTGTTTTGCATACATTTTAGACTTTATTTGGAATGTTGTACTGGAAGAATCAACTATAATCATGTGCCTACCAAAACCTGGGTCGCTGTGCATGTTACAGAAAATCTTCAGATACCGTTAGAGGTTGTCATCACAAGTGCTGTGAGATCTGATTCGACTAGGGCCTGTGAGAAGCGGCCAGTGGTAAAAGGATGCATCTGCCTGCAAGCTCAGTTTCTGCACTTTTGCATGTGTGTGAGTGACGGCTGTGTCGGCGCCGAGTGACAGCGACCCATGTGAGTGTTGAATCACAGTGACAGTGCTTTGAGGAAAAGGAGAGGGATGACTCCTGTGCACAAGTGACCTATGACCCCCAATGTCAGAACTGAGGCATCCCTCAACAATAGCATGAGCAGACCAAGAGGCCGAGAAGAAGACAAAAAAGTAACCGGCTTTGGGGTCCTCTCTTCCTTCACTGATCCAGTTGTGGAGCCATATCAGTGTGTCCATCTCTGACACTAATGCTGTTCTAATGAGCCACCTGATAATGCCGGCTTAACCACGGGGATATGAGGGGAAGGGCCAAGTGTCAGGGGTTAATGGGGAGGAGGGAAGAAGGATTCGAGGAACATCAGGATAACTGAGCAAGTGAGCAAGTGTTGGAACCCAACCACAGGTGTGTGTGTGTGTGTGTGTGTGTGTGTGTGTGTGTGTGTGTGTGTGTGTATAGATCAGATAACACTTGAATCCAGTGTAAAACCCTATTATCAAGCAGCTTTTAGTTCAACTTTCAGCATCTCTAAGTTCACCAAATACACACTTTCATAATGCAGTGTGTGTAATTACTGCTGTTAAGGATCTTTCAATCAAAACAATTCCAAAATGCCTAGTTGGATGACGTCTGGAAGCAGCATGGGCTCATGGGAATAATTGTCTCTCTGACTCGTTTAGTTCCACTGTGTGCTTGACCTTTATGGGCTTTATGGATTCACTGGCAGAACATGTAGCATATGGCAATGGCAATGCGTACTTGTGATATTTCTAAGACAGGTGAGTGGATGACATCCTTAAAAGACGGTCCATTACTTTGTATAGAAATACTTATTTCTATAGATTTACCGAGTGTTGAAAACATTTTGGCTAATCTAAGTAAACTACTCGAGAAAATATTTAACATTATTCTTTTTTAATATTGTAATGTAACATATTTAACTTAAATCAAAGCCATAGGTTTATTACAGCTGTAATGCTTTTCTTGGCCATGCACAAATAAGACAATGATAATAAGATGTGTAGCATAAAAGGTGAAATGTTAAATTGATTTACACTTGTGGTCTCCAGTGTACCTGGTTTACAGCTGCATTTTACAACTGTATTTTATTGCCTTTTTTATACGTGTACAGTAAGTGTCCCTCATCATTGTGAGGCTGCATTTTAATCCCATACCCAAAAATCACAATAACAATAATAATAATAGCGTTTACTTCCTGTTGTCATATAAAATAACAACAGGAAGATTTACCTTTGCACATTAAAGAATAGCCATAATAAGCTTGGCTTAATCTCTCATCATTCCATATAATGTATTGCATTTTCACTGTGTGTTTCCGTAAATGAGAGGATAATGGGAACTTTCCTGGATTTTATGTACGTGGCAGTCACTCACTATTCTGTACAGCTCAGAAACGCATAAAGGAAAGCATAAACACTGAGCACTGAATTTTGATTATATGACGCAGAAAACCTCTGAAAAAGACGTGAAACCGTAAACTGCACCATTTCACTACAGCAGACTAATCCCTGCGTTGGCACTTGGCGAATGACAACTACACATTCCCGTTTTTCTGTCTCACAGCACAGCACTCACAGAGAGCGTACTAACCAGGCTTTTGCCATGTTTCATGTTGGCCTACAGGCAAGTTGGTTAGAGACTTCATATTAATTAAAGTGAGAGACGTGTGACTCTAATGTTTAAGAATATGTGCTATTATAGCTGCAGTGATGAGTTATGGAAAATATGTCCACAACATTTCATCTTTTAGACATCCAGTGTCTGGTGTTTTTGTCCAGCTGATTCAAACCTTGCTGTTTGGTTCACTGCTCACCTCTCAGTGAAGCCTGTGGCTCTGTAGCCATTAACTGCTCCTGTTGTTTATCGGATCTGTTTTGTTGCTGACATAGACGGGCCTAATGAAAATAATGTGAACAGTAAATAACCAAAAAGACACTAAAAATACTGTAGAGCTGTGCAGAGGTGGTGATAGTTCTTTGTGGTCTTCTCACTATGAGAAATTATTTTTGCACTTCCAATCCATTGTTAACGAAATATTTATTAGTGCAGCATCGAAAAAGTCAATAAGAATCTTTGGACATGAAGAGTGAATACAACTATCTTTTACCAGTCAAAACACCAAAAATCTAACCTGTGAATAAAAACTAAGCAACAAGTACCTGCTTACAGATTCCCTCATCTGCAATAAACATACAAATGGCCATGAACACAACTTCACTAACCATGTTTGAACCCAAGCAACCCTGCCCTAAAAACTTTAACACAGCAGAATGACATGAAGTGACATTGTGTAAAGGGCCTTTTTCACCTGTCTATCTCGGCCTGTGTGTGCCTAAAGCAAACTCATTGCTCAGCCTGGAATCTGCCCTGTCCACACAGAGCCTCTTTGAGCAGGGAGAGGCTCGCGAAGACAGACCCAAGGCTGGAGTATTGACTCACCGGCCGACAACCTTATCATGGTGAGAACCTACACACTTGATGAATGAGTCTATGGTGCGGCAGATAAGACGACACATAAGCGGAAGGGTCACGGGTATAGAGGGTAGACTGCCCTGCTATTACAGCAATATATAAGCTGAGCATACATATCTGCTTTTGTTTCACTTTGGTTTAGGCAGAGGTCACATATGAGAGACTGAGGGAGAAGGCCACAGAGAGGAAGCTCAAACAGGTTAATCTGCCTTTTAAGAGTCTGTTAACCACATACAAGCTGTCAGAAACACGTCCGGGTGCTCTGTACACACCAACATGTGTGTGAGCAGAGAAAAGACACATAAACACACAAGTGTGTCTGCATACAGAGACACATATACACACGGGGCCACTGAGTGCAGGGCAGTAGGTGTGAGATTACAGGAGCGGGGCCATCCAAAGGGCCGCCTGCTACTATCTTTATTTAACTGCTGATTAGACTTACTCTTTGAAGGCCCCTTTAATTGCCACAGTGATGGGGCTCTTAAAACCTGGAGGCCTTTACACCTCTTTTATTGATTCCTCCTCTCATGACACCAATAAAAAACGCCCACACTCCCATGGAAATGCCTTTCTGTTTCTCCCACTTTGCCTTCTTTCTCCTCTTCCTGTTGCGCTCCCTCTGCTGCTTGAGTTCTCCTTTTTACCGTGTCTCCACTTTCCCAGTGCATTTGCGCCTCAAGCTAAAAAAAAAAAGAAACAGCAGCCCAGCAAAGGCTCAAGACAAAAATTTGGTTTCCTGTTGATTTTTCTGTCTCATGTTTCATGAACTGTATATGAGAGGCGACATGTTCCAACAGAACAGAAGAAGAGCTAAAGAAATGTGATTAAGAGATAGAGACGTCTGTATTGACAGTGTGAGGACTCGGTGTAGAGCAGGTATTCAGGTGTTTGGTGTAATTCTTGTCATCATCTTAGATCCAGTTTCCCACAAAAGAGGAGCTTCGGACGAAAAAAAAAAAAAAAAATCCCTGTTTAGTTTCTGCCGAACAGGATCTGTGTGTGAACCCACTGGCTGCCCTCAGTTTCATTATTCACAGATTTTTATCAGATGAAGTCACCTCATTAATTTTTACAGCCATTTTAACAACACGTTTGTTTTAGACTTGCTTTTGTTTTTACAGAGCAACAAATACCCATAAAAACAAAGCAAACGCATTGAGTTGGTGTTGACAGGCAAACAACCACATCAAAATGTGTCTGATTCACACACAACTGTTTCATAGGTAGACAATCTATCACAGAAGAATTTATTGATTTTTTCCATACAAATTAATCTGTTTATCTTTTTTTATGCATTTTATTCATAACTGTCATTCAACTAAAAAAACAAAATCTAAAACTAGTTAAAACGTTTGGACCTTTCAACAATCCAAAAAACCAAATTAGTTATTAAACAGACATAAACATCAAATATTTAAAGCTTGTACATTCTTCTTTTTCATGCTACATGTGACACCAAAAATCCCAGATGACAGAAATAACTTCTTGCAGAATAACGTCGCACTCTGGGTCTATCCAACAAATGTTTCCAATAATCATTTTCCACTAAATATTTTGTTTGGCTTTTTTTTATTTTAAATATAAATAATGTGTGAAGAAATATCCAACTTGAGACCTTCAAGCATCTTAAATATCAGTTCCTCAGTTTTAAGTTGCTGGAACCAGATAGAAAGCAGAATTCTTGTTCGATGTGTGACACGTTACAGACACCAAGTGAGACATCCCACTCTTGACGGCCATTGTCATAGTAGGTCACGACAACCGCGATTCTGATAATGAAGGACAAAGTTTACAGCAGTCTGGAGAGCAGAGGGACACTGGACGAGGCCTTCGCCCTTGACCTCACTTCCTACTTGTTGTGACCCCTGCTGATTCAGATAGCCACCACTGCCTGGCCACTAGCTCATTTGCCCATGACCTGTACTACAGCTGAGTTCCACGGGCACAGGCCTCCCCATTGTGTGGTCCTTTCATCAAAGAGCGTGACACTGGGTAACTTTGTTTCGTCATTGACTACCCAACCTGGCATTAGTGCCATTTCCCATAAAGCTTTGTGTTTAATGCATCATTAATTCATTGAGCAAATTTTGCTTATGATGCCTCAATTGGTCTCTGTTGAGCTACAGTTTTGATCGACTGAGAAGCAGATGAAGTTGGTCTGAAGGAGTCAGGAGGAGAATGCGAGTGTGCTATTCAGCATGGATTTAACGCACATTCATTATGTCTTTGGTTCTCTTTTAATTGTAAAAGCCACGGAAAACTTGATGTGACTGATACCCAAGATGGAGCATCTCTAATGCGAGCAGATTTGGTCAGCTCACACCCCTGCGTCTGAGCTGTAACCTTAGAGGCACCGTAGCAACGACTGGTTCTGATCCCATTACAGACTCATTGATCCTTGTCTGGTTCCTGTTCTGCAACATCAGTCCGGGGATTGTATTGATTCCAGGTAGAATCAACAGAAGCGCTGACCAGCAATCATCGACTGTCTAGGAGGATAAATACTGTGTTGCTGTGATTCCATCGGGCCAAGAAAACTCAATACTGAGAGCAATTCCCCACTGTATAATTGTAAACAAACATAAATTATAATATTAAGCCATTGCATTGGAGTCAACAATGTATGGAAGCATGCATGCTTGGGATTAGAGCAACCTGTTTTCACAAACTACATAACACAATGAAGATGAATCGACTCAGGTGTCACAAGACTGCACAAAAACTTCACCCAGACTCAAGTGTTTTATCTAAGACAGAAGTTAATGGTGTGCAAGAGTTAGGATCAGAGAAGGAAAAGAAAAAAGGTGGGGCTCAGTGTGTGCTATGTTTTGAGAGGGTGGTGATTGTTTAATGAATGAAGGTATGTTAAAAAGGACTAAAGTGCACAGAATAAATATGAGAGAAGAAAGTTACTCCGCGTTTGACTGCAAGATGACGACCAGACCGCCTAAAACCTCTGAATTTTACTGTAATGTCATTTTTGTTAAAACTCGTTCAATAAAACTGGTATAATTCAAGATTAGTATCAAAATCCAAATATGGATATTAATACCTTACCATTTTTTAATCAATACCCAGTCCTATTTGTGGTCAATATTTTTAAGTCCTAAAACCCCACTACTTCTCCCGTTCATTATGTCACTCACTCAAAGCAGATGGCACAACAAATAAGCTGTTGACTGGCACCAAGAGACAGATTAGACACATGTAATTAGGAATTTGTAATCAACTAATTTACAGCACAATCTCTTGAAAACCTGTGACCTGACCTAGAATGCTCAACATATTGATGAACTGTAGTGGCAATGGTGTTGGATATCATTTAGTGTATTTGTTCTGGTTCCCATACCAATTCTGCGTATCATTTCCAGTTATCTCTTCTAATTTTCAATTCCAGCAGGGAAAAATTGGGTTAAATATTAGATAATAAAAATAATATTCTTCTAGCACTGAGTCAAGTTTAAATAAAAAAAAAAAAAAATTCAGCAAGACAACGATAAAGCAATTATTTGAACATTTAAGTGCATTTCATGCAGAACACGCACCTGTCTGTTATGTTGATGATGTAAACAGACACTGTAGATGCAAACCACTATTTACTCAACAGGTCTACTGGAAACAAATCAGAATTTTCCAGTAGTGCACCTGATCTTGTTATGGGTCAATATACATATCTAAGATCACATTTAACAGATTCAGGGGGGCCACAAGGTTGTTGTAGGGTTGTAGTGACTCTTAACTTTGGCAGCAAGAAGGTTCGCGAAGGGCCTTTGTGCAGGGAGGTTGCATGTTCTCCTCGTGTGTGCGTGGGTTTTCTCCAGGTTCTCCTGTTTCCTCCCACAGTCCAAAAACATGCAGATTTGCGGGTTAGGCCAATTGGACACTATAAATTGCCCATAGGTGTGAATGTGAGAGTGGATGGTGGTTTGTCTCTATGTGTGGCAATGTAATGGACTGGAAACCTGCTGGAAATGAGCTGAGATTAGGCACCAGCGCCCCCACGACCCTCATGTGGAGGACAAATCGGTAGAAGATGAGTGAGTGAGTGAGTGAGTGAGTGAGTGAGTGAGTAATAGATTAAGAATTTAACTTTTTGTCTTCGATAGCCAGTTCTACTTCAGTTTTGATTTAACCCTAAATGGTGATGGGCAAAAGATTGGTAACGTAAAGGGGTGAATTGGGGCAGTGGGGTAAAGGGCAAATAATGAATTCAAGCATACTGGGGAAATAATGAATTCAAGCATACGTGCAGCTGAAGCAACCATCAAAGCTGGGTATCATCAAGGTGGTAAGGAAACAAGGCAAAAACAAATTAAATATAAAGTAAGTAGTAATTATGTAGGGGTGTAAGTGAACCACAGTGGGGAGGGTGGGGAGTGGGTTACAAGGCTTGGTTTACTAATCCCAACATTGACCTAGTTTTATAAGGTCAAATAATGATGTTGTGCCAGCTGACTTTTTTAACCAACACACTAAAAACCATCCCCCCATTTAGACTTAACCCAATCAGCTGGCTACTCACTCAACCAACCCCCCGTCCAAACCACTCACCTCAAATGATTCATGCAATTTACAGCCACTGGCAAAATGAGCGATATCTGTAGTTAATCCAACAACACAGAACCCAAATACATATCTTTAATTCACCCCACAAGGTTTCCAACAGCAGCAACATGTTCATATAAAAATGACATCTCTCTGATGACGGTTGCGTTATCAGTGCCTTGACGCTGACTGCTTACAATCAGAAAACAGGATCTTAAAATAATCCAGGGTGAGAAGCAACATGACTTCAGCCACTTTTTTTTATCCCCAGCTCAACCAGGTTCAAGTCTGATGGCCATTTGGCGTATCAGGTCCAGTATGCAATGTAGACATTCTTGCAGTGAAGACAGGATTAGAGAGGCAGAATGTGGGTTAAAGACACTGCACAGTCCATCTGTTGTTTTGATTTTCACCTCCATTGACCGCAAGCAACGTAACCCCCCCCATTGCCTTAAATCTTTATTTCACCAGCGTAAACAGGCAGTGTAAATACTGAAGAGACAGAGGCATGCAAGCTGAATGTAGCAGAAGGAGAGTGAAACACACTCATAATGATGAAAGGGAAGCAATGTGGCATAGTGATAAAACTTAAGGCATATTGTAACTTTTGCTTACAACATCTCTAAAAGTTACAAGCTTGACAATTTCTCTCAACTCAAGCCCCAAAAAAGAAACAGAATTTATGGCTAAAATGTATCTATTTGGTTTCCCTTTATCTCTTTCTCTTTCAAGCTCAATTGTTCTCTCCCTTTCTGAACCCCTTTGACTTTATCTGTCCTCTGTGTATCTCACTCTGTGGCTGTTTCCCAGGCTCCTACAGCTGATAACCCAGCTTAGTGATTTCCACACAAACACACACTTCTTACCCAGCCACAAGCATGCAAATACACACATACACACACATGTCTGCCTCAACTCTTGTCTGTCTTCACACTCTGGCTCCTTATGGCTACAAACACAGTAACACCTCTGCAGACTGAAAGCCATGTTTTATTCAGGCCAGAGCCATTTTACTGGTAGTGCTTCACAGACAAATGTCTCCTACCGCATTTCCCAGCAATACTTAGCATTTAAAGCAATAATTCAGTTACAATCAGATTAGAGTAACACTCTAACTACAGTTTTTTGTGTGGGAACACCCTTGACTAATCTATTTAACCACAGTCACTAATAATCAGTATGAGCATAAACCCATTATCACACATCATCTAATTTCATTTCATTTTGAATTTATGTTTGCGCCATAAAGGTCACAGAGTGTAATGTGCGATTTCTATAAATAACTGCATTACAAGTGATGGTGGGAAATGTAATATCCATGAACCATGTCCAGAAATGGGGAAAACAGTATCCTACTTTATTGCTTCACTTTCTGAAATAATTGTTTAGAATAAATGCAATGTGCAAAATTTTAAACATTTTGCAATTATTTAATTAAGTGTACAAATAGTTGCAAATAGCTTTAGGTATTTGTCAAGTCACAGACATTTTAGTAAAGGTCTGGCTTTATAGCCAGCCCTGACAAATTCTTAAAATTAAAAAAAAGACAAAAAATTTTTTTTGAGAAAATGATGGACCTACAGGGACTTTAACTTCAACTAATTATTATTTTTTTAAAATCTTTTTTAAGGTCTGTCATCTGTAAAGCAAGGGTCTTTGTTTGACTTATATAGTTCTGTTCTTGAGCCAGATAAGTCAATTCCCCATTGATTACCTATTAATTATGTTATTACCACTCTCACACTAATTAACTGACATGAAAACCACTGCTTTTTTTGTTGGAAATCAGCTCTGAAAGTTGATAGCCAGAAGAAGCCATATTTGTTTTTTGTTTTTTTCACTTAATATCAATGAAAAACAAGCTGATTTGAAAAAGATACAAATTCCTTTGGAGTTTATGTTTCACCTTTTAACTCGTTTAAGAAAAA
Source organism: Brachirus orientalis (assembly GCA_016785285.1). Classification (NCBI taxonomy): domain Eukaryota; kingdom Metazoa; phylum Chordata; class Actinopteri; order Pleuronectiformes; family Soleidae; genus Brachirus; species Brachirus orientalis. The sequence continues at coordinate 1,060,734 of JAFBJR010000160.1, read as the reverse complement.
TGATGTGCCAACTGTGTCATCAGCTCGTGAAATGCAGGCAAGACACAAGTATGTTAAAGGACTTGGAAATGTAATGTATAAATTGCTTGCATCTGTATGTTGGGAGCATAAAAATGTGTGTGCCTATGTATGTATGTGGCCCTTCAGTAATGTGGCCCTCCCATGTGTATGTTCAGGGACCATGGACCCAACACAGGGGCAATTTTATACCACTGACATAAAAAAGGAAATAGGGAGTAAAAGAAAGAAAGAAAGGATAAATCAAGCCCAAAGAAAGACAAAGGCAACTGGCCAAAGGGGCCCAAAGTGTCATCTTGCCTCCACTTGGGGTGAAAAGAAGGGAGGGGAAAAAAGGAAGTCTAGAATTTACCAGAGGAAAGTTCTCTTTCTTTTCCTGGACAGCTGAGTGTCTTATTATGGGATTAGATTTAACCAGTGCCCCCCTAGGAATGTGGAACAGAGGGCTGGTGGTAATGGGTGGAAGAGTTTTAGGGGATGATATGGGTCGGGCGCTGAGCTGTAGGGGTGGGCCTGGATGTGGGGTGGGGTGGGGTGCCGTTTGGTGGTGGCAGAACGGGTCAGGGAGGCAGTGTGCGGGAGGGCTTGGCAGCCTGCCCAGGGTGGGGGGGAAGCCACAGCACTGGGGCCCACATGGATCCTTGCCAACAGTGCAATTACTCCTCATTCTGAACAGCTGGCACATAATGGGTATCCAAGCACTTGTAGTCCTTCGATAGGACATGGAGATCCTAGGTCAATGCCCCTTGCATGTACAACATGGCAACTAGAGATCATCCCACTGAGGTGGTATTGGGGATTCAATCATGCCGGCAATGCCGATGCACACAAGTGTCATAATGGATAACCCCACTTAAAAATAACATGAAAAAATGCTGCTTTCAGCCTGTATTAAGTAGGCGCAAATGCAATGCAAGCACAGACACATAAATGCATCAAAGTGTAAGGATAGGCCTCGCCTGTGTTTGATCCACAGTAATATGCTAGCAGGCTGAGACCCGCGAGTAGAGTGTGGGGGAATTCTGTGTTTATAAGTTCAGTCTGTTTGAAACTCAGTCCAAGTTTATAATCCACCCACTGTGTGGCGGCTTTGTGCTTTCCCTCAAAGCACTCACACAATGTAAACACAGTGTTTAAAAGGGAGATCTTTTTTTTTAATCTACAGTCTAAAACAAAGGGAGCACAGGAAATGGACTCCATCTTGAGGAAGAAAACAAACAGACTGCCTGTCAGTCAAGCTCATATGGCACAGCGATGTCGTGAAGTACGAGATGTGGGTACCGAGGAGTTGGCCCCATGCGTGTTCCTGGGCACCAGTACCAGTGGCCGGGAACATATGGCGAGTGAACGTGCAGTCGAAATGTACGTTAAATCCGTTAGCAACACAGCTGACATCTTCTGCGTAGAATCCCCTTTGTCAGGTGGTAACGATGATGATGATGATGATTGATGTCTTGTGTGCAGTGATGGAGCAGTGAATCAGCCGGGCTCCTGGGTAGCCTCACCACAACCACTCCAAGAGTCTTTGTGACTCTCAGAAAGCCTCATCCCCAGTTCCCCCGTTCAAGGGTTCACATACAGGACTCGCAGAGACCATCAAAGAAGACGTGTAGGTTTCGAAGATAATGTCAATACTATTGAGTCTGCACATGTGAACGCACAGATTACGCCTATGCAACTGTGTGGGGTACAGAACAGATGACAGCCTTATGCCGAAAATTATAAAACACTCAGGCCATCTGATAGAGTTTAACTGGCATGTTCCACTTCACTTAAGGGGCAACAAACAAGAGAATCTCTGTGTGCTGCTAAGTCAACACAGACCTGGCTCCACATCCCTTTAAATATGATTAAAGATTTGTTTGTACTTTATATCTGCTCTTAATTTTATCCCCTCTGTAATTTCTCTATCAGTACTCCATCACAGATTTCATATATAGGGTGAACACGTGTTAATCATTCTTTTTTTTCTTTCACAAATGTTTACCCAGGAAAGAGATTACTTAGCAAATATACAGGCCAACCACTGAGGAGAATCACTTCACTACCTGCTTTGTGAAAAATAACTGATGAGTAAAGAGGTAATTTCCATCTTGATGACCACATTTTCTCAGTTTGTCCCAAGATTCGATACCATCTTATAACCTTTTCAATGGACTTACAATGAAGGAGCATTAAAAACACTTCCAGGAATTCAATGGGGGGAGTTAAAGGTCCATTTGTGCTTTTGTTGTTCCACCCCCACCACATGTCAAGAGCCACATTAGGCAAAGAATAGGCAAATTGGCCTAATAACAGATTTTTTAAGATGTTGAAAAGAGATGTGCAGATGTACACTGCACTGCAAAGACCCATTGCCTCCTAAAAATATAAGAATATTCCCAGTATTTTTAGCACTGTATTGCGTATCTGCCTTTCAACAAATAAAATGGGAACCCTCTGTTTTGTTTATCATGCTCTTTTGTTTGCTTAAATCTGTAGTTTGTTTGTTTTTCTCTTTCAGCCCAGGAACTAAACCCGGCTTGACGCAATAAAAATTTTAGCCTTATCAATACATTATCAGGCTGAATTCATTGACAGATTTAAGCTAACTGCAGATAAATTAGTAAATTGATAAGTGCTGAAGCTATTCCATCATTAACAATAGGCCTATTAACCAGAGTATATGAACAACAGTTTATCAGTAAATTCACTGCTACTTTGCAAAACATTTAATTACAGTTTCACTGTAGTATTATAAATTAGTGGAAGACAGGGAAAGAGTCCTTAATGGTCCGCCTGCCCTTAATGGCACGGTGTGTGCACCTATAGAGATTTCCTTCAAAAATATTACACTTGTAATTTGTCTACATACACTATTCACAATAAGTTAGGGATACTGTGAGAGACTCAGTGGATGTTTTACCCTTTTCAATGTGGCATCAATTTCAACATTATGTGGGTATAAAAAGCTGGTATTGCCAGTAAGTCATTCGAACTTCATCATTCAAACAGCCATGAACACACGACGTCACTTACGACGAGTAGCGCCACCTGGTCATAGCGCGCCTTCGGATCGGTGGCAGGCAGTCAGATGTTGCTCGCGAACTTGGTGTGTATCATTCATTATTAGTAATATCAAAGGGAACTTGTACTTATTTCATTAAAATTCAGACCAAATAGGAAAAGCACACATGTAAATAACAATATCCCTAACTAATTGTGAGTAGTGTAGTTTAATGTGCATGTAACTGTCCAACAGGTGATATTAGAGGTATAATATTATAAACATTTGTTTAACTAGATGAGCAAATGGAGCGAAAGCTGATTTAGACCAAATCTTTATTTAAAAAGTTGTTTTGTAGTCATCTGCCGTTAAACACCACTACAGACTATCAGTCAAAAAAAGTACTTGTTATTCGCAGCGTCAAAGTGACACATGGCAGGAGAGTGATGCTGTTTTTTTATGACGTGAATCCTTGCTGTTGGCCATAAAGCAGCCAGTAAAAGATGAAATATGTGTTTGGATGTCACCGATAGGGATGCGGGCAGAAGAGCAATCTCCTTAAAGATGTCAGTCTATTATGTGTGATATGTTCATATCGTTCAATTTCAGATTTATAACATATATCAAACTAATGGTTCTTGGAATGTAAAAAGTTCCATCACCTTACCCACTGCTGGGAAAAAAGGAAATGCCGCTAGTATTCCTGCTTACATCATTCCAGTGTGGGAAGCAGGCGGTGCAGTGCTGAGGGTTGAGTTTAACATGCCTATCAGCAGTGACCATACCATCAACATCAGCTTATGACTGACTGTAACGAGATTAGAAGCACACAACATTAAGTCACCGCCTGCCTCGGAAAATAACCATGACTTCCATTGCTCATGGGCAGGATTATGCTAATGTGGTGTGTGTGTGTGTGTGTGTGTGTGTGCATAGGAGGAAGAATGAAAGAGGAAAGAAATTGATGACCAGTGTAAAAAGACAGACAGCACTTATAGTATTTCCCATATGTTTTTCTTGTCTAAACACTATTGTTTCTGTCTGCTGTTTTCCTCACCTCCGTTTCCCTTTCTCTTCCGCTCTTCTTGCTTTTCAGACTTTTCCTTCCACATCAGATGGGATCGGGCCTCCGCATCTGCCCTGTTGGCAAAAACCCTGCCTGTAGCTGCCAGCGAAGGCTCAGCAGCCTGCTGATGTCAGAATAGCACTCTTTCATCTAAACCTGCTTCATTCAGCAACTCCGCTCTTTGGCCTGCACTTTGTTCTGAACCCTCTTTTGTGTGTGTCTGGGTGTCTACGTGCCTTGTGCATGTTTTTTCTGTGAGCGTACTTTTCACCATAGGGTGGTCCTCAGTTAGGACTTACACCTGTTGTTAGCAGAGGAGGAGAAAAGATGTCCTGGCTGCATCACACAAGATGGATTCAGAGAGCGCAGCTGCCAGGAGGACAGAAACCAGTCTTTGTAGTAGAAGCAGAGGCTTTGGTATTAGTATAAACATTGGGGGAATACACAGTCATTTAGTACAGCCTAGATATTCTTAATCCAGTATCTCTAAAATATAAACCTTCTGCTAAACAAGGCACAATCAAACGACTGAAATTTGATGATGATCCAGATAAATCACAAATAGTGATATGCAGCCCACATTATGAAAATATGGAATAAACATTGAAAGAAAGACATAAATAGTAAAACAGAAATGACAATTTGATTCCATGTCCTTGGGTATCCCGACGAGGTCAAAAAAACAAGTGCCTTTTGACTAAATGATTTACAGTGGAGAGGCCGAAAAAATACAAAGATATAGCATTAGAACCCAGTAATTACACAGGGTCAGTCTGAACCATCAGGATACCTCAGTATTTACATAAATCAATAATGCTGTAGAATAAAAATGCTGAACATTGATAAAGACTTGTATCCGCCAGTACAGATTAGCGGTACTCAAGGACGTGTCTCGTCTTTAAGGTCACTGGGACAGGTTGATAGGGTTGGGCAATGGGTGCACCCCCCACCCTACCATGCACCAAACAGCTGCTCCTGTTCACATAGGTCCTCCCTGGATTTAGGAGTCACAAATCAGCATCTAAAACAAAGCCCCAGTGAACTTTAAACACCCAGTGTGACACAAAAAGACTGACCTCGAGAACTGGATAACTAAAGAAGAAAAAAAAAAATCTAACAACCCAGCGACGTCCACCTTGGGGTCAGCAAGGCCAAGAGCAACACTGGCTCTGTGTCTGGGGACATTTATGACGTCTGGGTCCCTGAGCAGTGGTGACTTACAGCACTAATCTCAGGAGTTATTCAACCTCTTGGGGCTTACAACCATACAGGCTTTGATGCCATATATTGTTATGGCATCTGACCGCATACCATGGCTCGTAGACGTGATTAGATTGTGTTGTTTGCTACACATCTGTGTGTTTGCTGCGCAGAATTAATGACTCATGGGTCGCAGTTCAATCTGGGTGTTTTCCTTGTCTGACCGCGGTGGATTTCACATAATGAGAATTTCTGTCAGTCTAACAGATTGTAAGCTATACTGCATAAAGCTGGATTCCAGTCAGCTTTCCTACTCTAGTCTGAATTCACAGACATGCAAGCCTTTATGTGACGTTCACATTCACACCATGAAAAACTGGAAGTATGAGAGTCCTTGTCACAGCTGTCACAGGTGACAGGGTGCTTTCATCACATGTTCAATGTCAACTCCGCTGTGTAAGACCTCAGCAGTCATGACTGTGCTGGGTGTCTCCCAGTAGTGTCTTGGCCTGTGTGAGGTTTGTCACTTCACTGCTGGCCTATGGTGATCTACAGAGTGGTGGTGCAGAAACAAGGGAACTCATTTTCATTGAGCTCCCCAAGGAAATGTAATTAAATTTCATAATTACTTTGGGGATCTCAACTCTGCCGCCTCATCCAAAACAATGGGAAAATAGGCTACTGTGTGTGTGTCTGTTGGGGGGGGGGGGGGGGGGGGGGGGGGGGGGTTTCATGTGCTATCATATTTAATTATTTATTTTGTAAGTGACAGCACCTCTGCTTCCACTTCATTTTCCTCTCATCTTTTTTTTTTCAACCCTCCACCTCCTCTCTTTGGCCCATAAAGTCACAGGCCTTGGGGAGTTCCTCTACTTTACCATTTCACTGGTGTTTCATTGCTCCCCATTGTGTGTACACACTGCAGGTCAAGGGTCACAACGGGAGGTCATGGCACAGTGTAAGTGTCCAGACAACTCACTTTATCGCTTTCAATTGAGGGACCCTTGAATCTTTATGGGGCCGACGTTGGAAAATGATACATATCATTTTGGCATCAAACGGCTCAAGTGCCATTATAGCTCCAGGAAATTAAGGAGCACTTCCAGAACATAAAAATGATATATGAGCATGAACATTCAATATGAGTTTAAGAGCAGCAGAAAAAAAAACTACACAAAAAAAATCCTAGATGAATGAAAAAATACTTTCTCTTCACTACTAGCCCTGGAGGAGTAATAGAGCGAAGCAATTAAGCCTCAAAATACACAGCAGTGCTTTTCAATGACCGGCAGTTGAAACTGCTGAGCACCATATGGACCAAAAACATGACAACGATAAAATAGACCCTGTGTGCTCAGCAAAAAGATTCCGCTGGACGTAAAGATATTTTATTATTACAAACTGGATTGGCTGTGGGATTAAGGTTGTGTAATTTACAAACCCGCCTGAATCCCCAGTTGATGTGCAGCTGGCGGTGCAGAGGTGCCAACCAGAGGAAGGGGAAGTGCTGGCACAGTTGGGGCTCCACTAGATTCCCCTGTATTGAAGTAGAAAGCGACGAGGAAGTGATATAATCCTCCTCTGGACATCGGCCAACATCATCCATCCTGTGTACAATTCTTTCGACACCTCTCTCTCCAGCGAGCATGTACACACTGTGTGTGTCTGTCACCGTTTTCCTCTTGTGCCTGTCTTGTTTAATAAGTGCAGAGATTATAGGGGCATATAGGAAAGATAAGGAATCATTTGAGGGGTGGTGGGCGACAGTGGAGGGGGGGGGACCTCAAGGGATTGGGCTGCATTCCAGCACTTTTTCTTTTCCATGCATTCCCTTAAGTGCCTACACACACACATATACACACACCTCCCTTGGGCCTGCACGCGACAGGTGCTGACTTAAGAGCCCCTCTCCTTCCGCCTCACACATCCACTTATGCCCCCTTCACACCCATTACAACATGCACTGCCACCCTCCTTCCCCAGTCCAGACCAGTACTTTAACTCCTCTCTGTATTTGACACAGATTTAGAGATATGTTTTTATTACCCAACCTAAACACACACACACACACACAAACACACACACACACGCCCTCCATGGCCAGCTGCTGTCAGATGGGTAGATTTATCTTCTCTGCATTGCAGATGAATTTTACCAGGATACAAAAGTACAAAACACTCAATTTCAGGCTCCATGGGCGCCTCATCAGTGTCTCCTCCTTTACTTTCCCTGTCTTTCTCCCCTTATTTTCTGGTTCCTTTCCTATTGTTTTCTCACCTCATTTGTCTTCATATCAACCTTCTTGTCTGTGTTTTTCTTCATTTATCTTTCTTTTTCCCCCCCTTTCTTGTCCAGTTCCTTTCCTTTTCTCAAATCCTTATTCTAAATCCCTGAAGGTCCCAGAGCATCCTATTGTCTCTCTCTCCATCCTTCTCACTTCATCATTCCATACAGTACCTCCTCTCTGCATTAAATTTTCCCTACCTCCTTTTTTTCTTTGTCCTTTTTTTTCCCCGCAGTCTATTTCCTTCCCCTCCCTCCTTTCTTTCTCACTTTCCTCTTTCATTCTCTATCTCTCTTCCTCCCTCCCTTGTGTCTACTGGTGTTAGCCAGTGCCAGACTATGGTAGAGAGAAGGAGAGAGCGTTGCAGACTCCAGGCGGTTGGTGTTCATGTTAGACTCACACAGAGTCAACGAGGACAATGTGTCTGGGCTGAGGAGGTAGGAAAAACACATGGCTGCGCTGCCACCCTGAGGCAAGTCAAGGTATAGCTGCAGAGGGAGGTCATCAAGGGGAGACAGAGAGGATGATGAAATACTGGCAGCTTTTCAGTAACGGCTGAGCTGAGCAGAGCCGGGTCCTGGTGGGCGGGGTGAGCAGCTGTGAGCTCATTGCTGCTGCTAGGACCTGCTCCAGGCTGAAGCAGCTATTATGCAAGAGAAAGATGGGAAGGGGAGGGAGAGAGAGGAGAAAGGAGCTTTGCGAACAACAGGAGGTTCAGTGAGGATGGTACACTCGCTGAAATGATATACAGAATGTCTTCAGCGTCGGTGCCTCAAAGCCACACACTTGGTATTTCACAGCTCCTTTGTCTCCAAAAGCGGGGACTCCTTTCTTTAGACGGCATTCCAGAGAGGACTCGCAGGCTTTTTCTTCTGCCCTGAACAGTAATCATCACAAAGACAAATGATGATGTCCTTAAGCGCAGTAGGGACCTTTAGGAGATAAATGGCTTTAATTAATCTCGTTGAACATAGCTTGCAGATATGTTCATCAATGAAATATGATGAGAACATCCTTAGCAAAATAGATATGCAAATAGTCAACTGCAAGGCAAATCCATTCAAATTGGTACCGTCTCTGCATGTCGAGAGTGAGTTCAAAGAGGGACAATTTACTGCATGTTAGCTTAGAAAACACAAGGTGACCCAGACAGGCTCTCTCATGTCCAGAGACTGTGTCAAAGTGGAAATATTAACACATTTGTATGTTGCAGCTTAAAAGAGAAAAGGGTTTGATGAGAGTGGCATTCAAGGGTGAGCCAGTAGTCAGGGTAGTGTTACACAACTCTGAAGAAGACACTGATGTAGGCTGATTATTGTGCTGAAGGGTTCACCATTCATGTCTCACAGTCAGACTCTTACAGGAATGTGTTGCACTCTTACACTTTTTTCAAAACATGGGCAATCCTCATACCTCAAGCACTCAATGTGGTTTGATCAGAACATTTTAATTTCAATTCTGAACTTGATGCATGGTAAATGAATTCACTCTGACCCTGGAGTTCATGCACTGTCTTGTTCGCCTTTGTTTGTGCTTACTCTTCGTTTCTGTATCATTTCACTAGAATGGCCCCCTCCCCTTCATATGCACACCTGATCTCAGACTACAGTAAATGCTGGGGTGACCTTCAGAAAGCAAAGTGGTGCACACGTCTCCTTACATTTCTAGTCTATTTTTACCTCTCTTTGCAATGCATGTGAGACTTACTCTGTATAACCGTTTCTATGAAATCACAGGGACACAATAAAAACATACTCCCTATTTGCAAGCCGCGTGGCTCTCTATAACTCTGAGTCAGTGTGTTTTCCGCTTTAAGATATTGTTTCTTGTTACACAAGCGTCAAGTCAAATTTCTATTTCTCTGCACCAGCACCTTCTCAGAACCTTGTCCGTCTAATCATCCCTCAGCCCATCAGAAGCATGGGAAACTCAGTGATTAATATGAACCTCAAAGCACCATTAATTAGAAGACAATCAAGGACTGCAAAGACAAAAGAGCGAAGACAAAAAATGAGAAACTTTTTTTCACAGCCATCCAAGACAGTTTAGATGTGTAAAGTTTCGTGGAATTGAGGCCGACAGGCTTCTTCAAGCCCAGTGGGGTACTTATAATTTGTTGGGGGAGTAAGGGAGGGAGGGAGTTGGGAGAACAATGGCATTGTCCTTGTTGCACTAGAAACCTTGGCTGTTAGTATTAATTTGCTTTATGTTGAGTAGAAGCAGGATCCAGGATGAAGTGAAGCATGTGTTAATTTCTCTGCAAGGATCATATGCCCTTATCAGTCCCCAATCACAACTAAATCACCAGGGGGTTACATAACCCTTGATCTTGGTGCACTGTAATGGCGACCACCCAGGGCTAGTTTGTGCCTGTGCCAAGTTGGTGAGATTATGAGCAACTGGCATAGTATACGGTAATCCGCCAGAAGCAACACAGGATCAATATGATGAGGAAAGGACAGGGTTAGACTTCTTCCCGGCCAGATTTCCTGCAATACTCAAATGGCTCATACGTCTTCACCATAGCAGAAAGAATACAAGGATTGATTTTGCCTGGTTGTGATCAATAGCAGACAAACAACTGTCTCAGCATAGCGTGAGCAAAACAAAACCTTAATCCAACAATCAATTAGGGAGAACTCAAATGAAATAGAAAATTAAATCACACACAAGAATAGTAATTGACAAGTCTGCCCACATGTGTTGAGTGGTCTGATGTCTTCCAGCTTCATTCAGCACGACAGGAGTAATGACAGCAGTGAGGGAAAAAGAGAATGAGAGACCAAGAGACAGACAGAGCAAGCAGAATAAAAATTAGACACAGCTAATGCAGTGGGACAGTAGCTTTGTACTAGTCATTGTGCTGTCCAGTGTGTGATAGCTTCCCTCAGGCCTCTGTGCCCTTCGCTGGCGGTAATTTGCTGTTGTCACATTCGGTTCATATCAAGACTGTTCTACAGGCCACATCATATGAAAAGACTTCTTCAGTTTCCCTATATGCTTTCCTGTGGCTCCTGATCAGAGGCCCAGCAGAAGGGCTCAATAGTTTAGGCAGCACAGGGTGACAGCTTAGTGGGGTCCTGGAGTCTCAGAAGGTTCTCAAGCCAGGGCCCTGTGGTACAGGCAGCTGTGAAGGGGCCCGGGGACAAGAGGTGGAAGGCCAGTGGGGAGGAAGTGCATTTTTCGTTGAAGGGTGTATTGTCACTACCCATCATCTCTCATTGCCCCGTTGAGAGTTGAGGGGCTCGACTCACATTTTTCTTTTTAACTGCTTTTCTTCCCTTCTCCTATATCACAAGGAAACTTCACAGAGGTATGAGAACTGTGTTGTAATTCTGAAAACAGCAAAAGCCCATGGACACTCACAAACAGCAGCCACACTAATGGTCTCATCAACTACATTCATTAACTTCATATCTGAGGAACCAGGGCCCCACAGGGTTTTCTTCTGCTCATCATTGATATTGCAAGCCAGACACTTTTAAACACGATGGTCCATTCTCCAATATCCCATCGGCTTTGATCTTCCATTTTCTCCTGTGCTGTGATTGATAATTACATTGCATTACCAGCAAAACACACTTGCATTAGTGACCATATGTGCATATACACACACACACCCATCCCAGAGTGGTACTGACACCTCCCAGAGGGTGGAAGACATCCTGCACATCAGACCGCAGGGTCATTATTAGAGCACTATATGGCAAAGAGCAGACACCATTACTCAGACTCAAGTAACTGGCATGAGAGAAAGGAGGAAGAAACAGAGATGTGAGTGTGCCAGGTCTTAGTGGGATTAAGAGACGATAGTATGGCGGTGCAATAAAGTGGGTGAAGGTAAGATGGCAGGAGAAGGGAGAGATTGGTGAGAAAAATTTGTAAGAAAAACAGAAATTATCACAGTAAAACAAAAGAAACAAAGACAAAGGCAAAAAAAGGGGCAACAAAAAAGGTAGACTTAAAGACAAAGGCACAAAGGAGTTGGGGGTGAGACAGACAAAGGGAAACGATCCACTACCTAAGCAGCCTATAGCAAGTAAATCCGTCTGGCCTCCCCTCCCCAAGCAGAGCACACTCGACTATTACAGTAATGAGTGCAACCGCCAGACTGACGTCATGCATCTATAGCATTTACTGCATGCACTGATGTATAGGACAAAGAGCTGGAGGGAGATAAAACAGGGGAGGGGAGGCAGGGATGGAGAGGTGGAGATAGACGGGGTGAGGTGTGATATCAAAACAGGGGATGTGTGGGGGATCAGATGGAAAGGCAGCGCTGTATATTTGAATGACAAATAAAAAAAGGGGGGGGGGGGACAAAGAAAACAGTGATGAGGAAATTAATTTGTGTCAGCCCCTCCTTCATTTGCCTCACTTTGTTATTTATGCAGTTGGAAAAATCAGCTTGAACACATATTAGATAACAGAGCATACCTCCCCCACCCTCCTCTCTTTCTCCCTCCCTCTCTCCCTTGTCACACATTCAATTCCGCTCCACAGTCCAGTTCACAAAAACAATAAAACACTTATTGCACACATATGCATGTTAGTGGCTCCACCACCCGCCATGATTAGGATAATGAACTCAGTGATAAAAGGAGACCACCAATTACCAGGTTCTTAAATCCTAATTGGCTGGGGATCACTATAACTCACTAATCTGATGCACAATGCTCTAAAACTGGAACACACATTCTAAAATGACAGTGGAGCTTGTCCTCTATTCATGCAAATGTGAAGTCACTGTTATGTACATTCCCAGAGTCTTATGCACTAACAGCTGGGAGCTGACCAGTACAAGCAGTATTCATTTATCGACTACTGTGGAAGTCCTTGCAGCTGGTGGTCAAGTCCCTTGTCCAAGGTCACCTTGATGATACACTGCAAAAAATGGTCCCACATTCAAAAAAGGGAGCAAAGCAAAACATTTATGCCAATGTGTTAGTAACTCGAAAATAAATCTTCCATAAGAGGAAACAAAAACGTGGATAAAAAGGTCACTGAATAATCTGAATATTAATCAGTTGATTTTAAATTTGATTACTGAATAAATTCCACATAATCTATTTCTTAACACCTGATTGCAAGTTAACCAGAAAAATGTACTCCATCATCATGATTGCTTTTCATTTGGTATATCTCTCGCAAAGTCTGGGATTTGTTCAGAGTGCTCAACTGTACCTAACCCTAAAATAACTACAGACAAATTAAGTAGAAAAGTCAACAGACAGTAAAGCAAGCAAGTTAAAAACATGTGCATGACAAGATTATTTATCACAGTAAGCTCCTAAATTAATATACTTAATTGACGTTCTTGCTGCAAATCTTTAGACTGAGCAGACAAATCTTTGAGGAAATGCAGTGCAAATATTTATGGTACTTGTGTAGAATATTGCTTAAAGATTCACAAACAAACTCTGTAGTATTAAAAAACAAACATCTTTATATTGTACATATAGACTTGTCAACCACTAAGAGTTATGATCAAAGTCTGTGTTGGCAGCAGAAAAACAAGCTACTTGGCTGAAGTATATCACTTGTGTTTCCAGAGCACAAAGACAGAGAGGCTCTTTATTTTAGACAGGCATGGCAGGGGGGCGACCTGAGGAGCTATGAAACAGGGGGCCTCTTGAATGCGACCACCCCAAAGACAGCCCACTGCCTGCGCTGACACTGTGAGAGCTGCACAGGAATTTACCGTGACAGCGGAAACAGCCTCTACTCAGGTGGACATTCATAAAGACAGAGCCAAAGTGCACACGCACACACACACACAAATGTCCAGACCTTGGCAGTGAACCCTGTGAAAGCTCACCTCCCTGTAACCTTAGTGGTTAGATTCTAGGAAACTGTACGCCTTTTCTCACCTTTTGATCCTCAAAATGTTCTCAGCTTCTCTGGTAGAGGGCAACCTTGTCAACACATTGTGACATTAATACTCATATTTTCATTTTTCTCAAAGAGCAGAGCATGTCCATTAAGTTAAATCTGTAATCTGCCTTCCTGCAACCTCCAAAATCTAAACAAGACGTTTCTGCCCCAAATGCATGTGTGCAACTTGATGGTTCCTAGAAGCCTCATTTCCCGAGGGCATAATTAGAAAGGGGGGGGCACTTCCTGTTACAAGAAGAAGTATTTCAAAAGTCGTGGTATTGGAGCCATGACACAGACTAAAGCAGGCCTCTTTACATCATGGTACAATTGCTTTGTTGAGAGTCCAAAAAACCATCACTTGGCAAAACTGAAACCATGGGAGCCATTATAACATCCAGTTTCTGTCGTCAAACGAAAGGCTGGGGTAGAAGCCAGGGCAGGCCTGTGCTTGATCAGCAGGGCCCCTGCAGCAAGCATCCAACCAGAGACAACTTGGTTGTGCATTAGTAACTAAGTCGATCTACTGTACCTCAGGGCAGAACTATTCCTTGGTTCAGATCCAGATCAATCAGAAAGGTATGCTTGTGAAGAAAGCCTGAACTCTGATGACCCGGCAGCACAGAATAAAACAATATGCACTATGGTCCTACTTCCAAGTATTTCCGGAGTGCACCTTGGGCCCACTTTAGAGTGAACCCACATATCAGCTTTCAAACTGAAAATAAGTGGATTTGTGTGCATAAGAGTTCATGTATGTGCACGCATGTGCCTATGTACGGTATGTACCATTTGCACATATGCACGTGTCTCGCCAGCATGTGTTTCTGATGAGTCAATATAGATCTGCATTTCAAATAAAGATAATGGGAAGCAGAGCAGGACTGAATGAAAGAAACAGGGGGTGGAGTATGGTATCTATAGGTGGGGGGGGGGGACATTCCTGAGGCCTGATGTCGGAGGTAAATTAAAAATATCCCCGGCTGCTTGGAGGGGGTCCAAGGCGGCTGACACACACCGCTCAGTCAGGGAGCTCGCTGCTGATCCAGTAAGCGCTCACTCACGGCCAATTATGCTCCCTGTGATGTGTGTTCCACCTCCTCCACACCCCCCCACCACCCTTCTTCCCTGCCTTTGCCCCTCTAGCAACGCTGACCAAAGAGAGAAAGCTGTCAAAGAGCCAGGATCAAACATCCAATCAAACGCTGGCTGTCACACACCCAGGTGATGATTAATGGCTTGTATTCTCTGACCCAGAGAAGAAAGGAGAACAGAGAGCAAGCTACAGATGGGAGTTTTCAACTCATTACAAAAAGCACAGTAACATGTGTTGAGAAGACCAGGCATCCTCCCCGTGTTCGTGCACTCCCACAACTGGCACTGGCGAGCAATTATGGCACTGAGAGATGAAAGCTCCTCTCCATTTAGAAAGCATGGCTGTCAAGATTTCTTTGCTTCCAGGCAAATTAACAAATTAGATATAAGGGGTTTGCTATTCACCTGTGTCTCACAAGCCTGTACAGAAGTCCAGAAGTTCTCACACATACACACTAGCCACTGGCATCCAACCGTGTTCAGTGGAGGAAACCAAACACTGGCCTGTTTTGACTGGATGTGATCCTTGTTTCCGGGCGGAACGGTGCCAAAGATGGATTGATGGCTCTCACCCAGAGGACGACATTTACAGGAAAATCTTCCTGGTTGGAATTCTCCTCCTTTTTATAACTAGACTTGAAACACAGGGTCCCAGTTATGGCTGCACCGGAGCAGTGCTCCCCAAGTGATAATGAAGGCAATGTGGCGGTGCGTATCAGCACACAGACACACATTTGCTCTTAGGTGCTTGTGGAAGCCATCATTGATATAAAGGCTTATAGCCCATAGCCCTGATCTTTAATCACGACGACACACCAAAGGGCTGGGTCATACTTTCTTTTTCCATGTGACGTAGATTTCGTCATCCACACATTCCTGCATTGGTCCATGCAAAAAGAAACTGGAGGTGTGCACAGACCAAATGTGCCAACTGTGCATGCTGTCTGTAGCACAACACTTTCCACTTCAGTTGGTAGCAAATTCTTGTTTTGGACAAGAGATAACAAAGAAGATGGTAACCATGGAAACTTGGTTAAGGGCATATGAGAAAGTTTGCTGGTACCCAAACATTCAAGTCAAGGATTACAAGGAAACACAAGTGAGGGTGAAATGGAATATGAGGTAAATAAAATGCTAGACTGGTGCGGACCCTTGTTTACATATAAATGAAACCGTGTGTATATATACGCATGCAGAAATGTAAAGTTGCTCTCTACGGGTGTAGAGCGCAGTAGGTATGACCAAGTCCTAACATTAAATCTAACTTATTTTATAGTTTTAATTGTATGTGTTCATTGTGACGGCTGTACTTCTCAGCAACATGACTAACAAAGTCATACACGGTAAGAAACATCAGGAATCAAGTGCTGATACAGTTATTTTACTGTATGCATTTAGTTTGCCTTTCAAAGTAAATACATAAATAAAATCTGGACCATCATCTGGGTGCTCTTGTTCATTTTCAACTCGCTTTTAGCAATGGTATTGTTAACTGCGGATATTGTTTGATATCAGCAATTAACACTGTGAAACATATGACTGACGAACAGAAATCTAAAAATAGAACCAGAGTTCTAATTAAGGTCTGACTTTAAACCTGAAATTAACCCGCAAGCAGCTGTTTACGAAAGTGAGGACCCTTCACCTTTAAAGAGGTCCTCACAACAACAATGGAGGCACAAGCTAAACAATCATACATACACAAACTCTGAGACACTTGTACAAGTAAGACTACTCCCCGTCTTTCACACACACATCTGACAGACATGTACACATACAAAGAGTTCTGCAAACAAACATGATTTACAGTATGTGCTGCAGCCTCTGAAGTGAACTTGTGTACCAGTCATCTCACACACACACACACACACACACACACTAGTTGAATCCATATGAGTGGAAATGCTTCCCTGCCACATTTATCATGAGCTGCAGGGAGACAGACCAGTTGCTTCCGCAGTGGATCAATAGAAGAGAAAGAAGAACACCGATATTGCAGTAGCAGAGGGAGGAAGAACGAGAGAGCGACAGGGGAAAGACAACAAGAGATGGGGGAGGGTGGGGTTGACGGGGTGTGGAGGGTGAAACGAAACAGCAGCATTAAGAGCAAACACATTAGCATTCCAATCTGAATATTGTGCTAATAATATAAACACTGAAAGTGATACTTTTCGAACAGTGCGATTTGAAATTGCATTTTCTTGTGTCGATCTGCTGACAGGGGATATATATATACTGCTAGAAAGAGATGGAGAGACATATTGTATATGATGATGAGACAATGGGAGCTAGAAGGAGACAGAGTACAGAGGGCGGAAGTGAGAGAGACGAGGAGTGGTGACAGTGATAGAGAGCGAGCAGACTCGTGGGACAGCAGCAGAGGCGAGTCCATCGATCCGGGACAGTGAGCTGGCTCACATTTCACCTTCTCAGCACTAACACCGCTTAGCCATGGAACTGAGACCTATATCCCATCCGGTCAGGGTCACCTCTACTCTAAATGCATTTGCGTGTGCGTGTACATTTTCATCTGTGTGATAGTAATTCAGGAGATCCGGGAAAATAGATCTTGCTGATGGTAAAACCTCAGTTTACAAAAAGTGTCATCTTATTTTAAGGATTCAAAAACGCAACATGTGGTTTTAATGTGATAAGCCATAACAGAGTCCACAACTGACTTACAATGAAGGTCATCCAGGCCAAGCAAGATTTTGAGTGGGACTTTTCGTTGTGCTGATGCACAACCACATGGCGTCCAATTTGGCTCAGCCCCCAAGTCACATGCCATCCTCATCAGGGGGAACTGATAGCCTGAATGAATCACAGCCATCTGTAAGTGGTGGGTTGTGGGGATGGGGGGGGGGTACTGTTTCTCAAAGCAATCCACTGTCATTTGAGATGACCAAGTCATGGAACAGATGACCGAGCATGTGGCATCTCTCCGACCCCTGGACCGGAAACCTTTGCCCTATCTGTCCCTGCCACAGCTAACGGACGGCCCATGAGCTTGGAGACCAATAGCCACTGGGGATCTTTTATGTGAGTGGCCAGTCACATCAAAAAAGGTCATGCAGGGGGTCAGATCAGAAACGGGTGAACTCTGACCCCTTGTTACACTGGTTGCAATTTTGGGATAAGGTATGTAGGAGCTCATTTTTAAGGTTCAGACCAATAAATGGATACACTATTTTAATAAAATGTGTAAACAATAACAAATAACATTACAAAGTGCAAAACATTTTACACTAATAACATTTTACACTAATAATATTCATGTATAATAAATCTATGTATATGCAGCTTAAATTAACACACTTTTGCATTGAAATGTATTAAACACAGCCTGAAACAGATTCAGCAACTCCACAGTCCGCTTTCCTCTGCAAGATGTTCTTCTGACAACTTAGTCGGGGGTTACTACTAAATTCATTTAGTTCAATATATAAGATATCTTTATAATTTATATAACATATATGATTATTTATATTACAAAATATGAACAAACTTGATCACAATTAGAAGCTGATGATAAAAGCCAAGAATTATACAGTAGTAGACCAAGCAAATTTACTGTTACTACATTTTTAGTCAATAAAATGTAAACAGGGCTTGACGTATTTCTCAAAATGACCTTAGATTTTTTGTTTTGCCCACAAAGCAGATAATCAATTTACTGGCACAAAGTTGCAAAAACGGTATTCATATTTGAACAGAAAAAAAATCTTTTATGAAATAAATTCCGCAAGTGTCCAGTCAGAATCTGATTTAGAGGCATCTGATGTAACAATTACTGCTTAATTGAGCTGTTGACAGGTGTACTCAACGCTTGCACGTGTGCCGTTACACAAACTGCATCAAAATAAAGAAAATACTGATAGCATGACAGTCCCATAACGTAGTTGAATGAAAGATGGTGTGGACAAATTACTTGCATATTCCTTTTTCTAGCCACAACAGGGCAAGAGAGAATCCACCCTTGTTTCTGGCCAAGCTTTTCATATCTTTCCACGGATATGAAAGTTTAAGGGCCGTCTAAGGACTGTTTTCTGGACGCGTCCCAAAACCCTTCTCAGTCAGCACCAGTTGGGTTTATAACCCACCTGACAAACATGACCACCCAGCAGGCCGGCAACATTTACAGTGAGCCGTTTCAGTCCATTAGCCAGCATCAGATCCTCATGCTGCGGCACCTCGTGAATGACATGACCAGCGGCTCCAGGGTTTAACTGAACCCCGACAGCACCGCTGCCGTCACCTCCTCTGCTGGAACAATAAAAGCATGGTACTGTAACAGGAAGAGAAAATATGGTTCCCCACTGATTCTTTCCCGCTGTTACTCCTGCTACTATTTCACATAAATTCCCAAACCAAATCAAGACGGATGAAATGACAAAGGGAAACTGTTAACAGCTCCCATCTTCTAAAAGAGAATATGCATGTGTGAGTGAGAGTGGTTTTCCTAACACAAGGGTTTGTGCCACATATGCTTGGAAATTATATATGGATGAAAAAAAGAGTTGGTCCTTAGAGTAGTACAAAATATCTTCATACAATCTACATGGCTGAAGTTAATGTCCTATATTTCATAATCTGAATTTCTGATTCTCACACTGACCAGTCAGAGGTCAGAGGTAAAACCACAAAGGACCTGTCACACTGGATCTCTAAACTCACAGTCCTCTTGTCCCACGTTGGCTTCAGAGCTCAGGGGACAGATCTACAATGATGCTAAACTAACAACTCTCTGGTTTCGGGTCAGAAATGAAACACAAGGGAAAAGAGGGGATATACAGTAAGGTTCTGGCCTGTGGCAGATACTTTCCCCTGAATGTTTATTTTTGTCCAGAGTCATACTGCTCACATGCAATCAAAACATCCATGGGCATACTGTCGCTGCTCATGCACATTTTCAAACATAAACACACAGCTTGGTGATTAACGGGGAAATTCCTTTGACTCTCATTAGATATTTTGTGCAAGCATCTTGCACAATCCCTGATGTTACGCTTATTTATACTTGTACATCATACAAATGATGACCCTTCGTATAGCCTCCACTAAATTTATGACCTTCTCCAAAGTGTAGCATGTTTTTCAGTAAAGTTACACCACCCCCCAACCACCACCACCACTCGCTAGCCATCTGGATGGTCAAATGGATAGTGGTCTCAAAGGTCAAGGCAGCTATGGTCCATTGTGACCCTGTCACTATCACTGCTGCACTTATCTGAAATGGAAGACACTTTGTGAGGCAGACAGTCAGGTGGGGGGTCATGGATCGGGTGCTATGTGCAAGTATGTGTGTGGTTGCGTGTGTGGTCATACAGTATTTGGGAGTGGTGAGTGGTGTGCTCATATGATCTAGGTCTTATATAGACAGATCCCAGCCAGTGCTGTGACCTTGAAAGGCGCATCTGTTGGAAGGGTGCGTCTGCCAACTGTGTGCGTTGCTGTGAGTGTTTGAATACACTAGTGTGTCCCCAGCTCTGGGATCCAGAGGAGTAACACAGGAGTAGCAGAGCCTATAAAAAGCCGTGTTGGAATGAAAGCTGGGGCTGTCCTCTGAGTAGCAAGCTGTGATAGCTTGGACGCTCCTGCATTGGAGCCAGATAATAATGAAACACTGGTGTCAGACAGGAGGCAGAAGAAAGAAGTGGGCCCGTGGAACAGTGGGCTAATAATAGCAGCTGAAACAGTGCTATTCTCACCACAGGCTGCGGATCCATCGTCACACTTACACACACAAGACTCAGACACCCACACACCCACACATTGACTTGGCATAAAGTTTGAACAGTAACCTGATCACGCCACCGCAGAAACCAAAGCAATCAGGAATCACATCAAATCCAGCATGAGTGGAGTATGTGTGTGTGCGTGCATGTGTCATACAAATTAGAGCGTGAGCGGCTGGGTGTGTGCGCCCAGGGTAGAGGGAGCGAGCAGAGATAAATGGAAGCAGAGTTCGATGGAAACCACTTTTTCCTCCATAAAGCGGAGGAGCGCATGCCTCTGATGTGCCCAACCAGAGAGGAAAGAAGGCCTTTCATTCCACAAGAGGAGATCTGTCTCTTCTCTTCTTGCCCCTCATTTCCCCCCACGTCTCCACTCCTAGAGAGCCATCTGAAGCCCATTCTCTCCCTCTCCTCCCCTCTCCATCACCCGCAAATATAACGTCTCTCTCTCTCCACGACAAGACGAAAGGCTCTTTGCTCCTAATTGTACCCAGCCGTCACTGAGACTAAAGAGGTGAGGAGCTCTGGAGATGAGAGGAAGGGAGAAAAGGGAGAGGAGAAAGGAGTAGGGCAGTGAAGAGGAGTCAAAGCAGGAGAGAAGAAAAGAAGAAATGAAAGATGTATTTGTTCAGTACCACAGGCTGACACATCCCTCTTATCTCTTGCCCAGTCAAACCATATGCCCTTAGGCCACAGGGAGGGAGGGAGGGAGGGAGGGAGGGGAGAGAGATGAGGTGTAAGTGTGTGAACGGGAAGCTGAGGGGTCGATTAAAATACATCTTTACAGGATGCGGCAAAATCATAACAGCGGCACAACGTAAAGTTGGTGAGAATTATTTAAGGTCAGCCAGGGATGGAGACAGAAATGAAGAAGATGAAAAGATGACGAGTGGATGGGCAGATACCTGGCAAGACACTGACTTCAATCGTCTTCTGCCTTGACCCGCAGCGCTCACTCTCCTGCGGCGTCCTCGTCGCCTGTTGACCACACACGCCGCCTGGCACCACTAAGACACCAACGCCACACGACACGGAGCTGCCGTCAAAGCTTCAGACACTCCAGCAGCAGGAGCCATCAGGACTGGCTGCAATTAAAGTGGAAGAAGAGGAGGGGAAAAAAATATTTGATTATACAGACATTTACACTCTGGAAACAAAAGTGGACACGAACAGTGGCTGTCAAACACCATTTCCCCTGCTACCGTGTGGGGAGGGGGGAGAATTGTGCTTGGTTAGTTTCGTGTTACCAGCAGGAGTCTAAAGGCGGCAGAGTCATTAACATGGAGCTGAGGTTTGATTTGTTAAGATAAATGCAAAGTAAAATGTACACACAGATATCCTGAGTGGTGAGTGGGGTGAGGGAGAGAGAGAGAAAGAGAGACCAGTCCCACATGTTCAACTCCTGCTGAACCATGCGTCCGATCCTCCTGTTTATTGACTGGAAACTGATACCTTTAAGGGTTTCATTCATGCCACATAACTTGAAGTAAATTCAATAGCCCCAGCATCATGGCTGGGTCATTCACCTTCTTGCCCTGGGTGATTTTTACATGTTGGTTGTCGGCCCCTTTTTGTGTTTCTCTTCACAGAAGCCATTGTGTTTCCACTATACAGTACATGCCCAGAGGGACGGTGAAGTTGGTTTTATTTTATTCAGTGTGAGTTTTACACGCTTTTAATAGGAGCAGAACTGTATGCAGGAGGGGGATTTTATCTGCGAGATTCCAATGTGTGACTCCACATTACTGGAGCACCATTAAAATTTTAACTCCTGGAAAGTGTGCAGCTTCTAGGAACAGATCCAAGTGTGCATGTGTGTGTTTGTGTTTGTGTGTGTGTGTGTGTGTGTGTCCTGCTATCAGAAGCTCATGGTGTGGATTTACAGCGTGACTCCAGAGTATACTTCCGACCCGTCTCACACAC
This sequence comes from Brachirus orientalis, assembly GCA_016785285.1. Lineage (NCBI taxonomy): Eukaryota > Metazoa > Chordata > Actinopteri > Pleuronectiformes > Soleidae > Brachirus > Brachirus orientalis. Next base: position 1,038,553 of record JAFBJR010000160.1, on the reverse strand, counting down.
ATACACAAACACACGCACAGCCCTGGGTGCGGAAGGTGCGCTCTTTATCACTGTGACATTTCCATTTAAAACGCAGCCCAAGAGCTCTCACACTCACATCCATGTTTCCTGTGCCCCATGCTGTGGCACAATACCAGCCACTTAACATTTAGCAATGGCAGATCAACCGCAAATTCTTCCACTTCCCAACACTTCAACGGGAAGGCTCATTATTTATCTTTGATTTAGAGCAGCAACAGTTATGAGGGGACCGAAACAAAAGAAGCATGGGTCTACTGCTGGTTTATGGCGCAAACAGTTGTATCTACTCTGAACGTAACTGCTGAGCTGTGATAAATGAAAGTTATGAGCAGACCAAAAAGCATGTGCCGCTCTGTTTAAAGAGATAATGAAGACAAAAAACATGTTTCTGCTACACAAAATGATATTGATTTATCTTGGAGCCTCTGAAAATCCATGAAACACATGGAACAATGTTAGACAGAAAAATCATTTGTGTCTACAACTAACAACTACAATGTAGTCTGAACCTATTTGGGGGGGGGTCACATGAGTGACTGCAACAGACCTGTTTTCATTAGAGCAAGGGTTCTTAACATTTGAAGGCATTTTCTTGGCTTGAAAAACAATCAAATATCGTAAGTTTCTGCAGAGGAATTGCATGTTAATCAGCTTATTGTTCAGCAGACTCACGTTGATTTAAACTCAAAAAGTCAAAAGCCATGACGTTTTCAGAGGACACACTAATGCAGCAACCCCTAAGTTTTCTGGACATACTGTACTTTTGCTGCAGTAAACACACCCCAAGGACGGTGTCCCAGATAATGTCCCACTATTGGTGCATTCCAGTCATAGTTGGAAGTCGGAATTTCCGACTTAAAGTGCCGCTCCTTCAACACTCCATCAAATCATATTTCCAACTCGGAAAAGTCAGAGTAACCTGACATACCCAAAACATAGTATTCCAAGATTGTTAAAATGATCTGGAAAATTTCCGAACCCAAGTGTCTGGACATTACCCAGAGTTTATATTTGAAAAAAAGACTTTAGTCCAAGAACAGAGTGAGAATGTGAATGAAAATTAAGAAACACACTTCTCCCTGTGACAAGTCAGAGACCACACAAAAAAATTGAGCTGCTTGCTTTCAGTGTCTGGTATGCAGGAAGGTTAATTTGCAGAAATTTAATCAACTACCCAGAAGTGAGTTTGCACAATTAAAAGCAATTGTACACTTTTAATAATATTCTGTTTTTGTAGGATTAAAATTAGCCTTATGATATGTACATAAGGGCCTTGCTTTGCTGAGCCCCCCTCTTGTGCAACGTCATATTGCTACAACAACTGAAAAAACCAGCATATATTTACGTGTTTTGAAGCAGATGCTTACTACGCCAAAGAACAACATCATTTCTAGTATGCAAATGCCATCAAATGGCACTTTTCCACTCAACTTGCCTTGATTCTTTTTTTTTTTCTTTTTGCTTTCAAAATGTTCTAAAATGCGATGTCCACCGACTGCTGGCCACTGATTGGTCAGAGAGTCATCACTGAAAGTCATGAGCGTGACACAAAAACCAAACCGTACTGTAGATCAGTTAAAAGCCTTAAAAAATCCTGAAAATATTTGGTAATCTCTAACATTTAACAAAAAAAACATTTCTAAAATCTCAATATTTAACAGAAGAGTCTGGTGTATTGCCAAAAGAACTGCCGAAAGCCGCCGTCACTAGTTTGTGTGTCATGGATAAAACAAGGTTCCGGCAGTTTCGTTCAGCTGTGCTATGAAGACCGCGTCCACGGTGAGGAGGTACTGTAGTAAGGAAAAAGGACGTACCTGATACCAAACCGAGTAGAACCAAGCCACGCTAGAACTGTTTAGTGGAAAAGTACCATTAGTTAACTGACGCATTTAAGAAAGGGACAATCAAGCGGAGCTCTAATCCATTTGTTGCAATTTTTAAAATCTTTACAATGGGGACATGAGGCTGGGTAGTACATTTGTTAGTTAGTTGTTAGTTACTTGGTCTCCAACATAGTGTGACTTTAATACCAAACAATGGAAATGCTGTAGGTTTATCTGTGTTTGGGGGAGATTTATGGAGAGAACGAGTCTTGATGTAGATAAACATGGTCTTACATCCACAGGTTTAGGATATATTTGATATTAGGATGTCAGTTAAGAGGCTACAGGTTAACCTCTGGACTTAATTCATCTGTCAGCCATCAAACCAGGGAGCCACATAAAAGGAGAAGCTCATGAAAAGTATGTTGGACTTCTGTTGGTGGCTGCATCTCACCTCTGTCCTAATGTAAACCAGATGTTGACAGATGACGACTTCTCTCCACTTTTTATTTTGCTGCCGACATATGCTGCTGCTGCTGCTGCTGCTGCTGACCCGGGGGAGCGGCGGTGGCCCGGGGTCTCTTTCGACCTGCCGCCCGCTCCCTCTCCATCTCTCCCCGGGGGAAAGGAAGGGCGCTGAGCTCCAGTGTTCAGCGCGGTGATTAACCACATAGGCAGCAGCGGACGTGGTGTGCACGGGCAATCACCTCCATTAAAGTGGGGGTGGATTGAGGGGCTTCAGCTGACACAGAGGGCACTTTGTGTCGGGGAAACATGGGCGATTGTCCTGCGCGACGCCCGGCCCGACGGGGGGCATGAACGGAGACCTGTGTGGGTGTTTGTACAACCTCGGTTGAAACCCCCCCGGAAATATATTTCCTGTTTCATATCCGGGTTTAGTCACCGGAATTATTTGGGATTATGTCAACAGATGAATGTTTTGTGTTTTTAATCTTAACTCTGATCAGATGGACTAAATCACTGACACTTACCTGCAGTAGGGAAATAAAAGTTTTCATGAATTATTTACAGAGGACTAAACCTACAAGCCAACAGGCCCGTCATGAGTGAATTCACTGTTGATCCATTGATCATATGGATGCCAGTGTTCTTACGTGGTGACTACCGCCCCCTATAGGTCATCTAAATACACTCGTCTCATCATCTCATAGATAGATAAATAGATATCTGGCAGACTGGATGCTTATGGAGTGGAGCAGATCAAGAGAGCTGTCAAAGAGGCTTTTCACAGCCCCACAGGAAGCTGGACAGAAGTGTCTACGATGAAGACTCTTCAGCCTGGCAGACGCACAGGCGGGCAGAGCCGGGTGAGCGTCTTGGCACTGGAAGTGGAGCCGACATTCTGGTGGAGCAGCGTCTGGCACCGGCAGCAGACTGGCCTCTCCAGTGGCAAAGAGGAAGATCACACACACAGACACACACTCTGCCACACTCCTGCTGAGGAGCAAGCAGAGGTTGGCAGGGAGGGCTGCTCTTGAAAGGCTGCTGTTGTCTGGAGATGGCTTTCACGTGAATGGGAGCCTTAATAGGCATTGTGTGACGGATCTCGTTGCATGCTGAGTGATCCTCTTCTGCTGGGCTTTAATTAATAAACAATGTTTGAAGACCACAATGCACTTGGAGGGACAACACAGCGATTCCTCGGTGGCCTTGATGCTGTTTGTTTTTGAGTTGTACTCAAACTCCCACTGAGGTGACCACATGAGCCGGGAGGTGTTGACATTTGTCATAAGCCGTTTTCCCTCTTTGTTAAAAAAATAAAAAACAAAGGAGACAATATTTACCAAAGTGCTGAGATTAAGTTATGATACTGGAGCAGGGACTGTTTATAAAAGAAAATATCAATATTGGCATAAACTTCCTTAAGATTTTAACTCTGTGCTTATATTAAACTTGGATTGATACTACTGCGGTAACCCAAACCTAACATTCTATGTCCAACGAAGTGTCAAATGCAGAAGGGTCCCTCTGCCTACCAACTGCCCACTGATCAAAGTATACCTTATGGCCTCTGCTGTAGCTATATAAAAATTGATTTGCCAAATTGCCAATTGCCAAATAATCACAAAGTAAGAATAGTACCAAAGCAGTTGTTAAAACAGTTGCATCAAAAGATTAAATATATTCAACATTAAGTGTACTGTAAACTGAAATTCAAGGTTAATTGTACTAAGACTGAAAAAGCCAGTCCTCTTCAGAAACTATTATATAATGGTGCCACCTGGTGGACTATGCAGATATCAGCAGCTAATCGCCACACAATAACATGGAAGTCAGTAATTTGCAATGTATCAAAATTAAATATGTGAACCCCAGAGACAGTAAAAAGATGATGGTCCACTGGAAAGGAATGCCTTTTACGGTATAATTCAACATGTTATAAACATACATGGTTTCACAAAAATAGTTAAACCTCAAAAAAAACCTGTTTCACTCAAATGTTTACTATATGGGGATTGGCTTGACCTGTATTTACTGATACGGTTTTCACTTTTTTGTGCAGCAAAATAAACCCCAAACTGATTGATTAAAGATGCAGCAAAGAAACACTTGAGTTATCAGGACAAAGGGTAGTAGGACATCTTACAGCAAAGATCATTTTAATGGTCCCAAATATTCTGAACAACTAAGTGTACACTCATGTAAAAGAAAAAAAAAAAGAGAAGATATGACAAAATTCATCACATCTAGAATTCCACTCAATCTTTAATCAAGACGGGATTACAAATTCTCCAAAAAATCTGCAGTTTCAAAGGGCAAAAAGGGTAAAACTAGCTCACCTACTGAGGTCTTTAAAAACCAGTTCAAGTGTGACAGAAAACGTCCTGAACATTTAAAGGCAGGTCTTTTTTGTTTGTCATTTACAAAAACAGGAGAAAGACTGAGACAAATAAAGAAAAAAGGAAAGAACGAAGAAACTGCTGGCTTTTTTCTCGTCAGAGAAAGAACGTCAGGTGAGGAACGACGACACTGATGACATCATCAAACGACAACAAGGACAGCTCTTTGCCACATGCTGCCTCCCATCTGGTCCTATACGCTAACATAAAAAGAGGGATAGAAAGCAACAGATAAAAAGGAATGAGGAAGAGCAGAGGAGAAAAGAAGGATTCTAAGGAGGGGGCTGGGTGCAAGTTGTGGTTCTGGGTCTGAATTGGCTGACCCATCTGGGCCGCTGTGATGTCCTTCCCTGAGTAGGGGGCGGGGGCAGTGGGTTATGGTCCAAGCCTGCGAGCTCTCTGTGATTTCAGTCTGCTTGTACTTGTTTCTGTATGTGGTCTCTTCCTCCAGTTGCTAACTCATCCAACTCTAACCTGTCTCATACTATCGAGGTCTGCTGAAGATCTTCCGAGTGCAACCTTCCCCCCCAACATTTACACGTCTGCTCCACTTTCCAGACGTTTTTCACTCCTGGTCTCCTAATTGGCACTTGTATGAACGAGTCGTGGGCTATTCAGAGGAGGCTTTGAATCCGTTCACAGTCTGCACCTCTTTAGGCCACCCACTGACGTAGAGTGGGTGGCTTTCATTCATTCAATTTGTTTACAAGTTTGATCATTCTTGTGTGAAGTCTATGCACTGATACTCTGAGTAGAGCAACAAGCTGAGACAGTGATGCTTCTTTAGGAGCTCAGTTTGGACTTCTTGGAGGGTGGTAAAGGTTCTTCTTTACTCTCCCCATCCTCCTCCTCCTCTTCCTCCTCATCGTCATCATCAGGATAGTCTACCAGTCCCACTAAGCCTCCCTGAAGAAGAAATGATGCATATTAGGTCAAAAGTAATGTTAAATAATTGGTATGATACTATAACCCATTTGTTAGTAATTGTCTGCATCTAGCAAAAACGTGGAAGACATTTTGGTACCATTGCACAGCAGCCCTGTGACATAATGAAGATTATCATTAATGATAACTCTCACTGTTCCATAAATAATTCTCATTTCAACACTTAAATGTCTACATATTTTGTCACATTTAGTAAATTGCTGTTCATTTTGAATTTCTGTTGTATGGATCTTATCGCACAGTGATATTGTATCTTGATGAACAAACCACAAGCCTTTTAAATCATCTTTTATTTTTAATTGCTTGATTAAATAAAGCTCACATGTATAAAATCTGTACAGTAAAGTGTCAGTAATGATGACCATTCCTCTTGAATACAAGGATTCTAGGAGGAGTGTGAAAATTGACAGTCTGAAGTGTGAAGTTCATAGTTAAGGCTCAATTTTCACTCAGTGTGCAAAATCTTTTATATCATCAACACCATCACAACAATGTAGAGCAAGTCAAATCTGACATCACAAGTACCTTTGTGGTTACAGTAGTGGTGGGGGGTGAGCTCCGTGCCCCTGAGCCCGGAGACCCTGGTGATCCTGGAGACCCTGGGTTCAGTGAGGCAGATGACGGAGGGCTGGACAGGCTGGTTTTTGTGGAGCCAGAAAAGGATAGTTTGAAGCTGGGGTTCTGTCTGCCTGACAAATTAGACTTTCCTAATACTTCTTTGTCCTCTGTGTCTTTCACTGCAATTAGACAAAAGACAGACAACAATTGTTGAGTTCTCTCCACTTTAAGTACTTTAAGTACAATGCTTTGCACTACCACCTTTCAACAGTCTAACCTGCATTTCCTGTTTAGTTACAACCATGCAGCACATGCAAGTACAGTTTTTAATTCCTCCTTGTGTAAAATATTATCAGTTAGACATCTGCTGTTTTTAAGAGAATACAATGAAACTGATTATGTACAGGCTTTTGACTCTTGCTGAAATGTTATCATCTTAGCTGCCTTTTCACAATCTTTTACTATCTTTTCCTCATTAATCGGCATGCAACCATGCAACACCTAAGAGAAAAACTGTCTTTGTGCTAGTCTTTATAATACCTTTCATAAATTATGGCCCAAGCAACGGTGAAAGCTTATACCACACAGAACAGTCATATTACCAACATCAAATCAAAACTACAATATGTAATTAAACCCAGAAAAGTTTCACTTCAAAACATAGATTTTGCAAAACAATGTTTTCCAATACATACATTTCTTTCTCTCCATGAATTTGCTAATAGGTTCCATGAGGTCCTCCTCACTCTTCATCTTGTCAGAGGGAGGAACCACTGCCTCACCGTCCTCAAGGTCATCCTCATCTGTGTTGAACCACATCTCCTCTTCATCTTCCAGCGTCCGAGCATCACGGCGAAAGCGATGGTTCCTCAGAATGGAGCGCATGCTGTAGAGAATGACAAAGATTGTTTAAAAATATACATACAATCAAATATAAATGAAACATGTAAAGCAGATTTCCTCTTTGCACCCCTTGCATTGTGATGTGGCTTAACTCATAATTCAATTTCAGTTAGTATGTCTCCCATCTCGGAAATGTCATAGATGAGTAACTGGCACACATATTGCTTAATACCAGTCATTAGTACAGGACTCACTGCGTTTAGCTGATAATACACCTATAGTTAACACCCGTTGAGTTATAAAAGACTATGTCTATAAACAGTAAGAACTTGAGGTTAAAATACACCCACAGATAATATCTACCTCCAAAATAATGGACAAACAATATACCAATAATTTCATCAGTATAATGTAAATGAGATTTTGCTCCTGTGGTTAAGTGGGAGACACCCTCAAATAAAGGATTGTCTCAATAAGTCAATGACAGTGTAATCACAGTAACAGTATTAGTAAGCCTTGGGTTTCTTACCTATCCAGTTTGGGGTTGTCTTGTCTCTCTCTTTGCTGTTCATACCGCAGTTTAAGGCCTTTAAATGTCTGGACATAATCCACATCTTCCAGAGCCTTCCAGTAGTTTTCAACTATATGAGCTGTAAGAGACTTCACATCCTCCTGGGAGCAATGGGAGAGGAGAGAGAGAGGAATGTGGAGACATGGCAGAAAGGGAAAATGAGGAGAAAGTATAAATGTGGAAAAAAAGAAAGTTGAGATTTTAGGGCAGAAGAGGAATGAAGAAAGGAGAAAATGAGAGACAAGAAAAAAGAGAAAGAGGGGAGATCACACCAATCAAGTTAATAATAATAATAATAATAATAATAATAATAATAAGGATATTAAATGGTCCAAAGGCTTTTGATGATGTATCATAATTTACCTAATGTTTTTAAAGCTTTAACACAAAAACAGCATTAATTAAATAAATAAAAAAAACATTTTATTGATGATTCACATTCATAATTATTGCAACTGATCACATTGAAAAAAGTCTACATTTGAGATGTTATCAGTATGACAAATCCCTGCCATTTCATAATAATAAAATAGCATTTTGAAAAGCAGGTTTGAAAAGATGACAAGCCAAACAAGCCTGATAGTGAGCTGCAAGCTTCTCTGTCTAAACTGTTTAACTGTAAGCCATTAATGATAGGGGTGGAACAAAATATCGATTTGGTGATATATTGTAATCCTTCCTTGTGCAATAATCGATAAGCAAATTATGACACAGCCTCATTATGAGCGATGCTAAAAACAAATACATTATGACGGGGGATTTTTTTGAGGGGGGGTCGCATTATGGACTGTCTGTGTTTTTGTCTCTCTCTCTCTCTCTCTCACTGAAGCTTATTTTACACAAATGTGCTACAAACAAGGGCAATGCATGAGCCTCATACACATGCTTTTAAAACTGATTTGTTTACATAGTTTTTTTATAGTCCTGTAATTTTTACAGACTGAAAAACTCCTGCTGCAGGTCTGCTGTGTCCTTAAAGTTGGGAATTTTGCCAGTCTGATTGCACATTTTGACAATGACAAATTGTGTGTTTGTACAAGAGGCAGGTAGAGTATGACTTCAGGCACCTTGTCGCACTATGATATTATCGGTATCGCGGGTAAAAGCACACTCACCACACGGATGTACTCAAACATCTCAATTATGGCCGAGTTCATGAGATTGTAGCGTGATCCATTGTTGAGGAAAGCCTTGATTACAGGCTCAAAAAGAAAGTTTCTCATGATGTAGCGATTGTAGAATTCATCCTTCAGACCAATGATCCTTCGCATGAAACGCAGAGCACCTGGACATACACATATACAGTATATTAAGATCTAAAGTCTGCTACATTGCCAGATTAAGATTAACAATGAGATCTATTTCTGGTAATATGTGACTCACATAGGGCCAGGAATGCATGCTGAGAGGCTGTGAGCACCAGTACCCTCCTGAGAATGTCTTTGTTGATGATGTAGTTCTTGATGTGATAGGTGTGATGCTCAACGCAAAATGTCAGCAGCTCCAAGATCAAGGCCAGCAACTGGGATGTTTGAAAATCATCTAAAGAAAGAAGAAATGTACAAACTTAGGAATAGAAAATAATTGAGAAAACACACATATCCAGACCTCTTGCAGATATTTAATACCTTTGCTTGGCTTTTCCTCTGTGGTATTGGCCAAAAGTGGAGCTGAGAGGACGTGCATACAGTGCTTATAGAAAAAGCTCAGAAACTCTGTCTTTTCCGTTTTCTGAGGGTAAAAAAATTACAAAACATAAACACGTAAACACTGAAAAACACGGTGCAAGATCAGTGACATTGCTGCAAAGAGACAGTTAGTACTGCTAACTGTCTCTGGTAATGAAAAATTAACTTCATGAGAAGAAATAAATCAGTTAATTCTACTCAATTCAATCAATATTCTCTTAAGTCCCACTTATCTTCTGTTTTCAAAGATAAGCTTATACAGAATAATTCACATTCAGAGTGAAACTATAGTATGTGATTCTAATTAAAAACAACTCAATAGGATTCATCAAGCAAACACTTCTCTTGTGATAAATCTGGAATGACTTGTTATCAGGCTCACATTTACAGTTAAATCATTGGCAGTATAAACTGATGTACAGAGGATTAGTCAACACACTCACATTTGCTGTGGCCAGCATGTTCTCTGGGTCCACCAGTGTCCGTAGCAGGCCCATCAGCTGCACTGCCCCACCTAGTTCTGGGTCTGTGTCACAGATCATGTGTTCAATAATCAGGTTGATGAGGAGGATGTCCTGGTAGAAAAACAAATGAGTTAGCGAGAGACCACCTCTGGAAATCCACATGTCACAGATACATGTCATGTTCTGATATATTGCTACCAAAGTAACAGTTGCACAAAACTTATTAGAAATATATTCAGCTACTTTGTGACTGAATAATAGCAAATCTATACAAAAGCCATAGAAGTGACATATCTTACTTTGTGCATACACTTACATCATCATTTTGTTGAGACTCCTGCATGACAAACTCTCGTACCATGGAAGGGTTGTACTCCACCAGATAAGAGAAGATATCTGTGGCTGCCCCACGCACCTGAACATCATCCATTCCCTGTTTTGTAAATACACAACATATTTGTCAGTGAACTGTGTTTTTTTTTTTTTTTTAGTAATTTTGAACTCATAGCTTTCTTCACAAAAGTACCTTTTTTTCTGGGAACAAAACAGTTCGTACCATGGAAGGGTTGTACTCCACCAGATAAGAGAAGATATCTGTGGCTGCCCCACGCACCTGAACATCATCCATTCCCTGTTTTGTAAATACACAACATATTTGTCAGTGAACTGTGTTTTTTTTTTTTTTTTTAGTAATTCTGAACTCATAGCTTTCTTCACAAAAGTACCTTTTTTTCTGGGAACAAAACAGTGTGTACTTATGAAGCAACTGGTGTGAAAGTTAAGTGAGGTAACAGTTCACTTAACAGGTAAAACAGAGACTGAAAATGTCAAACCACAAAAGTTTAAAGGCACTGCAGCCTATTTATTTAAATATCACAAGTCAAATGCTAAGTGTGCAAAACTGCCTACAACTGAAATCTGAAGGAAATTCTACCAATCAGTGACCAGTAGACCCGTTTAAATTACTTGATATTCTGATTGGATTTACATCCAAGTGAAAGGTGATCAGGAATATGTTCCTGCCAAATGTACAAATATGAATCATTGTGTTGCCAAGAGCTGAGAAAAAACACATTGCTAAACAATTATACAACAAATGTGATTATGCACCAGTTCTGACAAGACCTTTGGTTATAATACTACCCTAAACGAGCAGATTCTAAAATCTCGACATCAATGTCATGACACTCTGCAGCATCCACCCTGATAACTGCCTTTTATTAGTCCTCAAGTACATGCATGGTAAATGCATGTCAAGCTTTAGGGTTTAACCCTGCATAGATACCCTGCATAAAACTAAAAAAACCCAGATAAACTTTTTATTAATGCAGCACAAGTTTGACAGAAAAAAAAGCTGTGTCATGGTCCAAATGAGAAGTTGAAAAATAAAAAATATACGTATAAGTATAGAAAGCCAACATTAAGTCAACTAGAGTTGCTCACTTAATTAACAGCTACACACAAATATATGCAAATCATAAACCTGTCTTACCACATGGTGTACAATATAACTCCACAGCTGATTCCACTTAGTGTTGTTATGCTGTACAAAAACTCTGCCAAAAAGTAGCTTGTGGGAACGAGTTGTACAAATAAAACATACACCCAAAAAACATCATTTTCAGTTCAGAGTGGCAGCCCCCAACCACCAAAAGAAAAGCAAAACACACAAGTGCTCAGACACACAAGAGAATCTTGTGTGTCTGAGCAGTCACCCGCTCCAACATTGCTGATGTTGCTGTGCTCACCAGTATGACCTCTAGTGCAGGTAAAATGCCCATGTTTGACAATGTCTTGAAGAAGGCGTCTCTGTTTTGAGGTTGTAACGTTTGAGAAAATGCACAGAATTCCTTTAGAAAATTTACCTATAAGACAGAAACAATCATGAATCCAAGAGAACAAGGAGAAAAACTAAAATTACTTAATAAATCAGATACCAGCATACCAGTTCGTGTCTTTTGTCATCATCAGTAGCCTCATCTGTTAGCTGTGCAAAGAGGTCTGTTAGGAACTTCTCATCGTCCTGGCATTAAAAATAGTAGAGACAAGATGGGATGAGTATCACAAAGGGAGCCAACAAATGAAGATGTTATAAAAAGAAAATGACCAGCATCCAACTGCCTGCTGTGACCTTAAGTACTTGTAAACCTTACACAGAAAAAAATACACTCACCATAATTACAATGTCTGTTTTAAAAGCAGTTATAATGTGCCATCATCTGATATTAACAGCTGTATACGTCCATTAGCAGAAATGAAACCAACTGTATTTACTCTGATATTCAACTAGTCTATTTTCCAGAGAAAATCTGCTGTACATAAAATATTTTATTAATTACATACATGTTATGAGAAACTTTACGCTGAAAACTGAGTTGCATTCAGTATTATCTGTGATCCAGTATATCAAGTGTTACTTAAAATGAGTGGTTTGTTAATATTGGTTTTTAAATGTGGTAAGTGAGAAAGAAAAGGACTGTCTGTGGTGTTCTACTTCACATTTCACAGTGTACAAGAGTTAACAGCGTGCCAGTTTCAGTTTTCCTCTACCACAGCATTACTGATTTACACAACACTTCTATGTCTCTATGGAGACAGCCATACATAAACACTGCTGAGTTGACACAGTACAAAAACACAAAGGTCACATGACCATAAAAGCCTGCCACACAAACTGAAATGGATAAGCACAATCAGACAAAAATATAACCTCTGTACAATCCTACAATTACTGTAATTGCCAGTTCTCGCTGCATGAACATGGTTTTATGTTGTTGGTGCATTCTGCTATTATGACATGATTTTCCATTTGTAAGACATATTAGGCTGTTAAATTTGATTGTGATCCATACAAACATTTGTGAAAAAGGGGAGCAAAGCCTTTAACAGCCAATATTTCAAGTGTCTGCCTATCTCACCTGTAGCATGCCCACAATCTCCACCTTGTTGAAGAAGATGAAGGAGTGCAGGGTGGACAGCATGTTTTCCTCAAAAACAGAAGGTGTGGGCAGCACCATGTCCTGAATATACTGCACCCGATATGTCTGGTGTATTTTCTGACGCAGTTCAGGATCAGAGATGGGGATCACCTCCTTAAAGCGGGCCGTCTTTGTGAGAAACTCCCGATGTCGCCGAGGCTGTGGGAGTGCTGGGTCAAACTCCAGACAACCAATGACGTCCATGATGCACTCATCAGAGAACATAACCTCAAAGAGTGCTGTGCGATTGAGCAGGAAGATGCCTTTGATGATTTCATACAGGTGGTGCAGTCCCTCTCGGTTCTCTAAATCCTCACACACACGGAATAGTTCCAGGAGCTTGCGAATGTAGCCCTCGTTCTCCACAGCAAGTGCTAGTTTCTCACGTCGCAGTGGTGATGGGAGTGAGGATGCCACCAGCTCAGCCAGGTCCTCTAAGCGGTTCAGTTCACATGGTGGCAACTCCAGACCCGGTGACGACATGTCATCAAAGCGTTCCTCCTCAGACTCATCCACTACATCCTGCGTGATGTCCACTGATGGGTCTTTGCCCTGCACCTTAACAATAAAACAATCATAAGTAAGAAGGGATTGTAATTAATGTATTTAAAGAAAACATAAAAAAGCACATTTAATACTAAACGCATAGACAGCTAGACCAGACAAACAAACACCCACACAAAGAGAAGTGCACTTACCTGGCATATTTTCTCCCAGATTTCATCACAGCCAGCCTTCTCTTGAAAACTGAGTGCCAAATCATAATTTTCTGCCTCTGACCATACTATCAATGTATCCTTATTGAGAGAAAAATAAACCAAACTACAATCACTACACATAGAAATGAAATGCATAATCTGTATAAATAAAAAAAGGTGCCATGCCAACCACAGACCTGCTGTTTCTGATATGCAGTGTTTGGGTTGATTTTTGATTCCAGCAGTAGGGAACCTGTCAGGTTAAAAGGGTAGTATGAAAGTAAATAGGACTTTAATGAGAGTCTATATTAGCTGCATACAATTAGAGTTATATCAGTGGTTCCAGTTGAATTTTTGACATGTGGCTTATAAAAGGTGGCCATAAGTACAGCAGTGAGCAGTGCACTTGTTTGCCATTAACTTACCATCACTTTCTGCTCGCACTAGCAGAGATGTGCCTTTCAGTCGCTCCACATAAGCCGAGGAGACGTGCCCAGTCCCACGGTCATCCCACTGTCTCTCCTCATTGAGGGTATAGACTTTGACTCGTCGGCGAGTGTCCGTCATCCTGACAGGTAGTGGTTCCTTCTTAGCTATTACAAGATGCCTGCCACACTTGGTAACGCCACAACTTCAGTACACGTTTTTTACACCTGTTCAATTCTGTAATATGATATTGACTTTACATGAGTCAGGTTGATAGTTCTTTGCGGGACCTTACAACTGAAACACCTGGATGTGTGGAGTGGAAAAGTCTGCGGTTGGTTCCGCGGTTTCAGCTACGGTAAATTATTATTTTTGACGAGCTGACAAGCTCAGAACTTAAGCTCCAGCGTTTCAGGCAACGCAACCCACAAAATCAGGTTTCAGACCATTGTATCAAGCTAGCAGCCAATTTACACTGCAGAGGGCAAGATGTTTGCTAAGGTGTTAATTGTAAGTACAAATAGCCGACATCCACCATTAACTCCCAAAATAAAAGTGAATGAGGGGGGTGAAGAATAAACCAAGCTGTTACGACCACTGACGACCAAAACACACTGCCCGTCTGTTAGTACAGTCTGTACGCTTGAGGGCAATGTTAGCTAGTTACGCTAGCAAATCTGTCGAGTAAACTAGTTAGCAATACGCTAACTACTTCAGCCCCACATAATCAATGCTCAAAACAACCATATGAAGCAATATGACCAGAGTGAAGCACTGATAGCATGATTTCACACCCGCGACCCGCAAACACCGTGTTCGCCCTCGACAGATATTTTCAATTGTGTCTGAATAATACGCCAGCTACCTAGCGTTAGCCGCTATTTCTGCCCCAAGTGTTCCGCCATGTTCTGGCTCGGGGCCGCGGAGAGAACACTCTCTCCATACTGGTATTCGTGCATCCCCAAAATTATGCAAACTTATTAAATTTAATCGCGTAATTATCTGAAAGCAGCGCTTTACATCATAATGCTATTTGCCATTCATTCCCGACGTCTTGCTCAGATAATTGCTAACTGGTCCCCCCGTGAGTATTCAGCCATCTTGGGTCCCTTCGCAGTCAGTACGGGGTTTCCAGCACAGCAACAACAGGGCAGTCCGCCAGATTTAAAGAGACAGTAACATGAAAATAAGACCAGGAATGGTTCGGCTTGTTGGTCATGCAACAGCCAGCATTGGTCTTTAAATATTAAAATTACCACGCAGCATCCACTAATATATTATATAGAATTTGAATTAACGGGCAAGCGTAATACTACCAAAGGTTGCATACTCAAGAATAAATACCAGTCAGAAAACAACAGTTTATTTGTTCAAATCAAAAGAAAACTACAACGGGGATAAATGAAATTAGTTGCAATGCAAAACTAAATCTTCACAATAATCAGCATTTTACATTTTGATTGCAAGCTATGGTAACAAAGAGAGAAAGTATAAAATGTCACACAATGGAATCTGAAAGCACACTACTAGTATATGACAACGGAAACATTTTTATCTAGCTCTTCTCCAAGCAGGAATCTCTCTCCAATAATAAATTAGTGCTTGCACTTAGTAGTGGACAAGCCTGCCAAAAACCATACCATAATTAGTCGATGACACAGACACAAACCACAGCCTTGTCATTTTTTAAATGTACCATTAGGAAAACATCCAGATGCTAACCGGTTTTTGTGTATTTGTAAATGTTTGTTTAATGCTTTGCTCAATGATAATCATTTATATTTAAGGATTTTGTGCGACTTGGAGGAGTGGATTTAAACCAACCTGACTTTTTTAACAGATAACTATTGAATGTACATGGCTGAAATACTTTCACTCTGAAGTCCTTCAACACCAGCTCCTGTTCTGTCATACTGCCAGGTTACATTTAAAGGTTTTGGATACACACAGTCTTTTTTGATATAGAAACATGATATAATCTAGTGGATAATCAATCTGTTGGTTTATGGACATGGATCTACGATATTATGTTTCAACCAAGTGTAAATGTCATACAATGACACCTCCAAAATTCTCATGGAACTGTTGCAGATTAGTCTTGAGAACATTTCTCAGATGCCCCACTCCAATTTACAATCATCATCTATATCCTCTTGATGTACAAACATTTGTATCCCACCAAATACAACTCCAATTCAACATAAAGCCCAGTCTTACCTTACTGTTTTTGAAACCCCAACCTTTTCCAATATAGCATGCATCGAAAACCCACCCCTTATCAAACTGACAATGTTGTCCATATACACAGATCTTAAAGATGCTGTGGAAATGTAGTGCAGTGTAAACTCCTTCCAGGTGTGTGTAGCAGGACAACCTGTCACTGATGCCTTTACTTTGCTGCCTGCTGAGCCTGACGTCGCAGTAGGACGTATATCTTCTCCTTGATCCAGTCTTTGTTGTATGGTTGGTATGTCTGGGTGTCAGCTCTGTACCTGTTTGTGGGATGTAACAAACACACCTGCTGTGAATATGGTTTTCATTGAAATACAGTAACTGGTTCACTGATCAGATCATACTTACACAAGACAGCTAAGATCAGCCAAGTCATCAATGAAGTCAAACAACTGGCTAATGTCATAGGTGATGGAGGGGCTGTTTGGATTCATCCTCTTCAGATGCTCTTCATACATTTTGCAAACACCTGGAAAAGACATTCAGAACATGCTAAACAGAAGCAAAACAACTTACTCAACAGTGTGCATCCAAAATGTTTAACATATTATAGAAAATGTTTCATTTTGTGATTTGAATTTTGCACCATTGTCAGCAGGGATAATATAAATTCATGCAAAGTTCCTTTCATTTTATAACGACGTAATAAAAAGTATCTCCATCCAGCATTTGAACTGAGGTATCGTAATGTAGGTATTTCTAAGAGGCATTTGCACTGCGACACATCCCAAAATATAAAAAGATTAAGCTCAGTGAAGACATTATACCATTAGAAAGCTTAAAGGTGAAATAGAATAATCAAAGGGCCAGACAGTTGGTGTAGTGGTTAGCACTGTTGCCTTTGCAGCAAGAAGACATTTTACACTAACCAGTCACTTTATTAGATGCAACTGCTTGTTAACACAAATACAAATCCAATCACATCACATCATGTCCAAACGGTCAAGACAACCTGCTGAAGTTCAAACCATGGTTGTTTGCCTAAGTATTTCAGGAACTGCTGATCTACTGGGATATTCATAAACACCCATCTCTACAGTTTACAGAGACCTTTAAAAGAAAAACTATCCAGTGAATGGCAGTTGTGCAGGTGAAAATGACATGTTGCTATTAGAAGTCAGAGGAAAATGACTAGTTCAAATCAATAGAAAGGCAACAATTATTCAAATAACCACAAATATAACAACCTAGATATGTAAAATAACATCTCTGAATGCACAACACATCAAAATTTGAAGCAGGTGGGCTACAGCAGCAGAAGACCACACTAGTGCCACTACTGCCACTTTATTATGTGTCCTGTTTAGTCAAAGTAATTGCTGAATGTATGTGCCAACAATTTAATGTGTTTCTTAGCTTTTACTTATTACACCACACTGTGATTTATTACCAAAAAAGTATTTTTCAAAACAGCTGCAAACTCACCTTCCATGCATTCGTTCACTGATTCGTAGTCAGCATATGTGCGGCCCTCGGGTCTCTTGGTGGGTTGGACAAGCAAAATTGTGTGCGACTGAAAACACATAAGTAACACGAAATTGCAAGTTGTAACCTTGTAACATCAAATACCAGATTTTGTAATCGATTTCTTTGATAAACTTTAAATAGCTTCCTCGATTTTCAACCAGGAGGTACATGTTCGTCATTTAGCAACATACTTTAATTATATCGTAATGGCTGATGTTTCGCAAAATACACCATTTGCCGAAATCATATGCACACAAAAAACAGACAAGTCATATTTAATTACGATCAAAAGGAGCTTGTAACCACAACAAGTGACAACAATTTAAGTAGTGGCAGAAGTGCGTTAGCCTCGGAGCATGTTAGCTTAGCTGTGAATGAATTAACAGGAGCTGATCTGAATTAAACACTTAAACATTAAAATTCAACGATAGAAAGAATACACTTACCATGTTTATATGGCCTACAGATGGTGTCTACTTCTTAGATACAAAAAACTGCACAAAACCGCAGACTGTAGCTTCTGATTTCCCCGTGCGAAATAGCTTTCGGGGTAAAAAAATTACAGAGGAAATGATACAAGTCTTGTTCCGGTTGTGGAAATGAATTGCTTTCAAAATAAAAGTTTGGTTTCATAATAAGAGTCTGGTAATCCATTTTATCTTTTGTAGGCTATATTAATTTTTTTTTTTCAGACAGAAAACCTGAACAGAAAAATATTTATATCATTTATTTAAAAAAAAAAAGAAAGTACTTTAAAAGTTAAAGTATTACATGAAAGAGATGAAGACAACTGAATTCTAACATGGTAATTATCAAAAGTAATAGTATTTTTTTGGTGTTGGGGAGATTTTCTAGGTACTCAATTGCCTCAAAGCCGAAATTGACTAGTGTTCTTCATTTTCCTAAGATTTATTTTAGATGGGGGGGGGGGGGGGGGGGGGGGGGCTACGATGCAATTTTGGGACTAATGTGAGAAAAAAAATAAACCACACATTTATTTCAAGGTTAACAATGGCTGGAAATTTATTAATTAAGTTAAGTGAGATTTGTATCTGGTATCACAATGACATCATTTTTTTTACCCTTGAACCATGAGGCAAAGCATAAATAATTATGAAGTGAGTGAATTTCACAAATAGAATCCAAACAAAAAGATCAATAGAATGAAATCTAATGTGTGACTATTGAATTATTTAAATTCTGAAATAGTACATGTGCTGTACTGTATACAGCACATGTTTATACAAATATGTAATTGTCATAAAGAGAACAACCTGATTATGTACTGGAGGTATAATTGTGTGCAGTGTTATGCCCTTGCTCTCAGAGCATCCATGGGTGACCCTCTTCTTGGCATTGCTCTGAGATGTGGGAGTTGGGGCTCCATCACAACATGCCCACACTCCCTCTGGCACATTTCCAGAGACACAAAGTTATTGGCATTTCCATGGCAGCTTCCATACCAGAACTGAGTACATACACCAGTGGCCAAGTCATAGTAAAACCGGGCCACCCATGTATCACAGGGCCCCTCATCAAGAGGCAGGGTGCACACATTACCAGTGGATGGAGTGACAGAGGGTGGTGAGTGCACCTGAGCAAGGAGAGGAGAAGGTGAGAGATCAAATCTTCTAGGTTTTAATTACATGCTCAGTTCTGTTTTAAAAGCATTTAAAATTATAGGGGTACTCCACTGATTTATTGTTGCGCTGTAGTTGTTTGAAAATATCAAATCTTTTGAGATCAAATGTCTTTGATGATTTAATGTCACCAGTAGATTTCAAGCTCCATACTGTTCCATACTCATACTCATGTCAGCACGAGTTATTTTCTCTCTCTCTTGTCAAAGTTTCTCCACAAGTCCTGAAGAGTTTATATAGCTGACTTTAAAGGCAGATTAGCGTCATTATTTTTAAATCTGTGGAATGACCCTTTAATCAATATGCATTATTTAACCTCGTGAAGACCCAAGATGAGAAACAGATGTGATTCCTACCACAGTTGTTTGATACTCTGGACACCCAACTCTGCCAAATCCTTGAGCTGGAGTCAGCCCATCTAAACAGCAGCCATACCTAAAGAAGATGAGAAATCCTAAACATTCATTCTTCATGCTCCGTACTGTGCCAATGAGCAAATAATCATTTTCATTGCTTGTCATATGTTGGTAACAGGGAGGTGATCCAAGTAGAAGAATTACCTGGTGTGAACACAGTCATTATAGGGGCAGCCTTCATTCCTGGGTCCAGTGGCAGAGGTCTGGCCATCAGGACAACAGCCATAAACTGAGTGTGCACAGTAGGGATCATAAGCCTCGCTAGTCTGTGGATCAGAAGCTAAAGCAAATAAACACAGATCAAGATATGGTTAATACATATACTGTTACAGTTCACACATAAAATACACCATTCACCCACAACATGGAAATAGATGAATGGTTTTACTGTTTTACTGGCTGATCAGTGTATAATTGTGGAATAAATTCAACACCATAAGTGATGTGCTGTTTCCAATATTCTCTATGGATTCATGTCTTCAAAAACTATTTTGAGGTTGCAGGAATAATATACAGCAGTAGCATTTGTCGAAATTATTTATTGCATAATCTTAATATTTTTTAGTAACATAGAAACAATTTGGGCTTTGGTTAATCATATACATATATAGAATAATTGCACAAATTATATCCTCCTACGTACTTGAAGGGTCTCCTGGAATATGGGGCACATATCCTCTTATAACGCTCTCATGTGGCCTTGGATCTTGTACACTTGGAACCACTATAATCAAAATGCATTTATTAACACACCAACAAGAATAAATAGTAAATTGAATTCTCAAAAGCAATTAGTTCAGTTTTGCTCACTCTGTGCTTCAGGGCATGCCTGTGTGTTGCATTCCTCCACAGAAACAGGTCTGCTGGCTGGTCCACACTGAGTCTCAGGGTACGGGTTCAAATCTGTGTCAAAACAGCTCACTCTCCTCTCCCTCACACCACCACCACAGCTCCGGGTGCACTGCAGACAGCAAAGCAGAGAGGCAGAGGAATGATGAGAAGATAATATGCATTTCTTAGCAGCACAAATGTAACGCTGACTATTATTGTGTTGTAATTAGAATTTTTAAAAATAATTTTAAATGTATGAATAGACAACATTCATTTTGCTGTTCATCATTTTTAGCTGACCTGTTTTTGTTGTATGCTACCCTTGTGGCTGTGATACAGCAGAGAAAAGGTGCATGACTTTTTCATCCCTCATGTTTTGTGCTGCACCTTCCCTTCCCAGCTCTTGCTTCTGTTACACAATGCAGAAGTCGTCCTCACTCACCAGTCCATAGTCAGTCACATGCCAGGTGATGTGTGTGTGGCAGGCAGGCCTTCGGCACGTCTTGACAGAAGGAGGTCGTTCTAATCCGCTGCAGGCATGGTCATCCAGATGTTCTAGTCCAGGTCCCACACAGATCACCTCTCTTGTCTTCACACCTTCCCCACAGGTGACTGAACACTGACCATCATATGCGAGGAGTAATTTAAATCTTGTTAAATAAATGTATGGCACCATAAAAATAAACGGCCACTGTACCAAACAACAACACGGACTATAAACAAATAGGTGAAACTGTTTGTCAGTACAAAATGATGCAGTACTGAAATTATTTTTGACCTTTCATATTCTACAGGTCTTTCAATTTCAATTTCCTCCCATTCACAAACAATGCAGCTGTCTGTGTATGATATGATGCTGTATAATACAAACCACACTGAAGCTTGAGACACTGTACTCAGCAGGACACGGATGCATGTTGCAAGCCTGTTGACTGTGAGGCCTCTGCAGGTGCTGGGTGATGCAGTAAGTCTCTTCCACCACATGGGGGTTCACTGGATCCTGAACCCAGCACTCCACGCTGCGGTACTGCATGCCTCCACTGCAGTTGGCTGAGCACTCCCCAAATACACCAGTTTTATAGATGTACGTGTGCGTCTCACTTGGGGGAGGTGCAACAGAATGGGCAGAGTGCACAGAACTGTTGTGTTCATCTAACCCCATAAATTCTTCAAGGGTTAGAAGCTGAAAAAGATTAAGCATGACTGTGTCTGAATACATATCTGGACAAACCAACTCAAAAATAAACTTTTGGTCAATTATAAAGAGGTTATATAGTCATTAGGTTGAGAATGGGACTTTGGCGTACATTATATTTAGTTAATCAACTATTAAAAGCTAAACAAAAGTGATATAAAGCAGAACATGACATTTTAAATGTGTATGATGTTATCTGCAGAGATGTATTTTTTCTGTTCTCACCCTGCAGATGCCATCCACACAAATATCAGTGTGGCCCACATAGCACGGTGTTCCATCTACCACTGCAGGGCTGTGACGATAGAAGAAGTTCTCTTCTCTTGGGACACAGTTCAGCTCGCATGGGTTGCTTGCTAACATTTAGGTCGCAGAAATTTCAAACCAATAGTCAGATATTATCCGTGCATGATTTTGAGTTTGCCCTCGGCAAACATTGTACTGACACTTACATATTCCAATTCATTTCATTTTAATTAAAATGTTATATCATTCAACATATGTAAAGTGTTCAAACAAATATTGAGATTTGTCTGGATTTAAATACTGACATTGTGTAATATATAAGAAACGGCCAAACCTCCATAGTAAGGCACCCATGTGTAATAATTGCCCTGAAAATGCACTCTGTCAAAGCGGGAGCACTGCTCCTCCCTGAAGTCCCTGGATCCAACTGGACATTCCTGCAAATGCACACCATTTTTGGACTACTGTTGTCTTTTAGGAAACATTGGTGCATTTTGTGGGCTGGTGTCATTTATAATTCAGGCAAAACAATTTGGGATAAAGGTGCTGTAATTACCTGTGTGTTGCAGGTTCGGAATGACTTGGAGGATCCTATGCAGTTATGTCCGCCGTCTGTTCTGCGGGAGGAAAAATTTACATTTAAAATGCTCTTTAAAAGTGTAGAGGCCTGAAAATTAAAAAAAAAAAGAAAAAAAAAAGAAAAAAAAAAACACTTTACAAGAATAATAAGAGTTACTACTTTTTGTTCATTCCAAATCAAATCGAACTGGAACCTTAATTTTAAAATCAGTGCAACATGCCAGGATTCTATATGTCCTACCTGGAGGTGATACATCTCCTGGTTCTCATTGCCACTCCTGTGCCACAGGTGCGGCTGCAGGGCCCATAGGCTCCAAACTCTCCCCAGTAGTTACGAGTTGACCATGATAACTAAAAAAAACAAAAACAAAAAAAAAAACAGTAAAACTCGCTCAGCTGCTGGACCACAGTGTGCTCACACTCATGATATTGTGTCCGACCACAAACCACCAACACACACTGTTAGGGACACCAAAATAGAAGCGGGAACATTCAGCCACAAGTCATCCCATACACATTACATAATGTCTGTGTAAACTGCTATTACTACTACTGACGTGTACAGTATGTGCAAATTATATAATCACTCGTTCACTCATTTTCTACCGCTTTATCCACTAGGGGTTGTGGGGGGGTGCTGGTGCCTATCTCCAGCTAACATAGGGCGAGAGGCAGGGTACACCCTGGACAGGTCGCCAGTCTATCACAGGGCCACATAGAGACAGACAACCATTCACTCTCACATTCATACCTACGGGCAATTTAGAGTCTGCACGTTTTTGGACTGTGGGAGGAAGCCGGAGTACCCGGTGAACATGCAAACTCCTTGCAGAGGGCCCCTTGTTGTGAACCAGGTTGTGAACCCGGGACCTCTTGCTGCAAAGGCAAGAGTGCTAACCACTACACCAACCGTGGGCCCCAAATTATATAATATGAAATAATATTGTTGAGAAAAACGAAGACTCACAGTTAAAGCAGGTATAGCCAGCAGCTGTAGGAGACCCAGGACTAGCAGGACGTTCATGTTCACCAAAATCCACTGATGAACTACACTGATATGAATAACAACTGAATTATTCAAATGTCATCGAGTGCTATTTCATAAAAATTCTGAAAATCATGTGCAGTCAGTCCATTACTACTTTTATGTATGGCAGATAACACCAGAGTGCTGATTTCTTTGGTAATGTTTGTAGATTAAAAGAGTTGAATTATGCTAATAACAAAACTAAATAAATCTGATCTTACCTCCTTGAAGTGGCTTCCCAGCTGCTCGACCTGCAGTGCAGAGGGATATGCACCTCAGTGGTGATGGCAGGCAATGACACCCTGCGTTCTTTCTTCTCACCATCTCAAGTGTCAGGTTTCAACCGCAAACACACCTTCCCACCTTCCATTTCTTGTTTGGACGATAAAAATATGTTGTTCACTGTGTTGTCCACTCCAATATGTCCACTAAACAATGTTGTTTTAAAGATGGATCAACTAATTCATTTGAGACAAAAAGGAAAATGGGTTAAACGACAGTGAAGAAGGGAAAACGAGGTTTTTGAGCACACAATTTAATGCATAACATTATAAGCTTAAAGTAATGATATACATAAAGTTATTACACACGAAGAAACCCAATAAAGGATGATGAGTGTGGTGAAAGATTTATTGATTCCTCCTCTTGTTGCTAGCCATTTGTTGTCCCTTTTGCACATCTCATAACCACTAAATACAGACCCGCCTGTCAGAGCAGAGGTGCTGGTGGGAGGTAAACATTGCCTAAGGTTGTATTTAGATTTATTTTAGTGAGAAACCGCAGTGGTGTATGGCTGGATGGGAAAGGAATATGGAAAATGAAACAAGGGGTATCAGAAGAGAGCAAAACTCCTGTGCCAGAATTTCCGCAAGTTGACGGAGCCATCCAGGCGGGTGAGAGTGAAACATATACTTTAGTCATGAATGCAGAGTGCCTGAGTGATGGAAAAAATAAATATGACGTGGGTCTGAGTGTGTGTGAGTTCGTTAGGAAAAAAAAAAATTGATGACAACATAAATGCTATAATCATTTGTTGACACGCAAGCAGGTTCAACAGGTTGAAACGATATATGGTCAGCATAAGACAGCAGCACATAATAATCTAATATGAAAAGCAATGTAACAAAATATACGTTTTGCAACTAGTTATGCTCCAGTTTTTTTACAACTTTGTCAGACATGGGTTAAATATTTTTTGGGTTTTGTCCGGTTGATTTGCACACAAACATACATACATACATACATACATACATACATACATACATACATACATACATACATACATACATACATACATACATTCAAAGGTCTCATCAAGGGAGCAGTGAACAGAATTTGGTGGCATCTAGGGCTGAAGTTACATGTTGCAAAGAATTGAATAGCTATCGCTTCATGCACCCCATCCACATGTATATGAGAAACTATACAGTGGCCTTCATGGATCATAAAAATTGATTTGTCCAGTCTGGGCTACTGCACAAACATGATGGCACAACATGGAACAACCCATTCCCCATGTAATAATAAGGACTATAATTTTTCAGTGATAATAGATGATTGAAAGCCTAATTAATATTGTTTTCAGTATCCCTTAACAGATCATCTAAATCCTGCACACTGGACATTTAAGTCATTGTTTCAAAGCCATGAAAACCTCTTGATAACATATCATATATGAACCCATCCTTTCCAGATGTTCCCAACACACATCCTGGTCCAAAACCGCCCTCTTCAGGACTGTTTTTCCTCCATAATGAAAAACAAAAAGTCTCTCAGTCAATGTGTGTCCCTTCAGAACTGCCGGTTCAGTTTCTGTGCTTCCTTCTCTTTGGCTTCAAAGGCACTCTTGGTGTTGAACAGGTCGTCCACTGTAGCCATGATCTCCTGCATTTCTCTGGACAGCTCAGAGTAGCTGTCCTTCAGCTCCTCTTGCTGCTGCCTCAGGTCCACCGCCGCTTGCATCAGCTCAGTAGCCTGGTGGCTGCAGTGGCTCCGCAGCTGCTCCACGTCTGACAGCAGCACTTCCATGCTCGTCATCAGCTGCTCCAGAGAGTTCACAGTCCCCTCAAACCCTGAGGTGTCCAGACTCTGTACATTAGAGTTGTCTGGGACCTGATATTCAGACTCCAGGTCTGCCTTTGGGCCTTTCTCCATCCTTCTACTGTAGCAGCTCTCAGCCACCTGATCCTTAAGTCAAACTTCAGTATGTCAGATATCTGGAGGAAAAAGGAAACATTTATCAGGAGCCAGTGACTGTTAAAAGCTGGAGGAGCAGATTAAGAAGATGCAGAGAAAAGGCGGAGATATTTTAAAGGTGCACATCTGACTTATCCCCACCACTTGAGCATCTGTGTGTACTCTATGCATGTTTACATGTATTTGTTACCTCTTCTGGGCCTTTTCTGGCATAAACATTGACCTTGTCAGGACCTGTTGTCCCCATGGGGACAAAAAACTGGTACTAATGAGGCAGAATTGAATTTCTGAGGAACTGCTTTGGTTTAGGGCTCAGAATTAAATGGTGGCTAGGGTTAGGCATTAACTGGTCACAATTAACGCGTTGCTTATGCTGTCCAAATTATTGGGAGTCAATGCAGAGTCCAAAGAAAAAAAACTGTGCAAAACCTGAGTGTGTGTATGTGTGGGGATTGGTGTGTATATTGCACCTGGTATTCCTTATGTTGTGGGGACCTAAATCTGTTTACATAGTCACATTATGGGGACTTGTCTTTCTCATTGGGTTAAAAATCAAGTCCCCATAACGTAAATGACTACATTTTAAGGTAAAGATATGTTTTAAAGTTGGCCTGAGGTTAGGGTTAGGTTAAAGTTTGGTCATGGTTAGGGTTAGGGCACTAGTAATTATGGTTAAGGTTAGAGTAATCCATATCCATCCATCTTCTATCCGAGGTTGGGTCGCGGGGGCAGCAGCTTCAGCACAGAAGCCCAGATTTCCCTCTCCCCGGCCACTTCTTCTAGGTCTTCTGGGGGAATCCTGAGGTGTTTCCAGGCCGGCCAAGAGACATAGTCTCTTCAGCGAGTCCTGGGTCGTCCCCGGGGCCTCCTCCCAGTGGGACGTGCCAGGGAGCAACCAGGAGGCATCCTGACCGGATGCCCGAGCCACCTCATCTGGCTCTTCTCGATGTCCAGAACCCAAGCTATGTGTCGAGGTGAGCCCGACTATATCTAGTTGGAACCTCTCAACCTCGTGCACCAGCTCAGGCTCCTTCCCCACCAGACAGGTGACATTCTATGTCCCTAGAGCCAGCTTCTGTAGCCGAGGGTCGGACCGCCAGGGTCTCCGCCTTCGGCCAAGGTTAGAGTAAGTTTCCAGGAATTTAATGTAAGTCAATGCAATGTCCTCTGAAGTCATGGAAACCAGTGTGTGAGTGTGTGTGTCTAAGTGGCCTTTCCCTGACGTGTTGTCCTGTAATCCATTTAGGGCAGCTAACATAAAGAACTCAGGCCAGACTAGTGCTGTCTTGGGTGAAAGGCAGGCGGGACATCAGATTACGTGGTCCTTCCCTCCTCCTTAGTTGAGGCTGAGCAGACAGATTAACCCTGTGCTCATAAAGTCATCTGTGGATAGCCTCTACTCTCACGTGCGCACAAGCTCATACTCATTATGTAAACTCCCATTTTCACTCAGAGCTTATTAGTCTCTCAGAATTCATTCATTCCTCTGCGTGAGTTCATACAAATGGTAAATTAAATGGCTATATATAAATGTTGTTGAATTGTTGGATTTTATGTTTACAATTCCCTCTGATGTAAGGAAAGGAAAAACATGTCAGTCGCCAGTTTGAATGTGTAAATGGATAAATTAAATTGAGAACTAGAGTTCTAGGATATTTATAGTTCCAAAAAAAAAATCATTTTTAAAAGCATTTTAAAGAGCCAGCAAATGTTCTTACCCTTTAAATGGCTTTAAAGATAAGGAGAGTAAATGATGACCTCACCACCACCAGTCTCTTATCAAAACAAGACAACTTGCTCTGGAGGCCAGCGTTAAAAGGAGACTATCTTTCTGCAATGTAAATACAGCGGTGTAAATATTTGCTGCATCAGGAAAACAGAAAGAACTGGGTTTTTTAGGACACAGAATTCTGTCATTAACAGTTAAAAAACATTGAGGTAATTAATTGGACCAATTAATTATTTGCAGCAACTGTTTTGTTCAAAAAGCACAGTCAGTAAATATATAGTTTTACATTGATTGTGAAGAGCTGTGATAAGTGAGGGAACTTTTATTTGTTTCATGTACAAGAGAAAAAGAAACAATACATGAATTAAAGGCAAAATTGACTATAACTCTTGTACGTAACTTGGAAGTTGTTATTCCAAGTTGTTATTAAAAGTAAAAAGACAATTTACTCATTAAAGCACAAAAACAGAATGACTTGTTAATGACTGGCAGAACAGAGTAATTTAAAGATACAAAAATACAATATTCACAGAAATACAGATAAAAAAGGCAAACATTTTGAAATACTTACTTGTTTCTGGTTATTCTGTGATCATTCAGGATGTTTCAATGCACAGACTGAAGGTTATGTGTGTTAAGCATGGCTCCTGTCCAGGCAACATTGGTTCTGCCCACTCACTGTGACGATGGTCATGATGTTGCTATTTCTGTCCTGACTCTGAATGCTGGTAATCAGCAGTGCACGAAGAAAGTCAGTATGATGGATGACGTATGTGCATTAACTGCGGCCACTATTCTTATTCATCGTTAAATAAACAGTGTTTTAAAAGTTCACACATTTCAGAAGCCATAACTAAACGCACCTTTCGGTTTTTATACTGCAGAGTTCATCTAGTACAGTGTGTAATTCTGCACACAAAAGACACCAAAGGTGAATAAAAAGTACTTCAGCTACAGGTTGCAACGCTGAACGTTTCCACAATAATGTTTTGTTTCGTATTTTAATACTGGTTTAAAAAGTAGACTGGCACAGAGTGACATCTGTAACACATAGCTGGATGCCTACTGTTCTTTATGTAACATGTAGATAATTTCTTCAAATTCTCCACATGACGGCAGCCTTGTAATTCAAGTTTTTTCACTGTCTTCTGGAAGATACTTGTATGATATATATATCGATTAAATGCACATTTAATGGCACTAATTTGGAATGAAGGAAAAAAAGAAGTGGAGCAAATTTCATCTCATTTGTCACTGTCACCACATAGGGGCAGCCCTGTATTTGAAAATGTACTTGAGTTTTTTTAAGTGTCTTCTAAATGATGTATGAGCATCATGTCTAAAGTGAGCTTTTTGCACCAGTGATTTGGCATTAATTTAGAATAATTTCTTCATTGTCTCCACATGGGGGCAGCCTTGCAATTCTAAATCACCAGAATTGTATTCACTGTCTTCTGGCAGATGTTTGCTCTTCATGCATTATATTGTCTGCCTTTCCTCCTGGCATGTGTGTTTTAAACTTGAGTCCATTACACTTAAGTGTTTGCTCAAGGCTCACAATGCTCCCAACGTTTACAAGGGTTTGTGTGTGCATTTCAGTGAGTCTCAACACGTGTGACCGGTAACATGTCAGCATGTGTATTCATATGTGTGTGCCTTTCTCTGTGTGTGTGAGTGCAGTGTGGGGGTTCAGGGGTATGGATTATTTCACACTAGATTGTATTCAGAGAGACCAGCCAAGCGTGAGGTGCAGAGGAGAAAGGGGACATTGTTGTGGTCCAGATGAGTGTCAGAGGTGCCTCAGAAAATAGATTCACTCATGGGGGGTTTAACAGAAACACACTTGCAACAAGCACATGACCCTTCAGTCTATATGCCCATGCTTGAACCCCCGTTACAATAGTGAGGGGATTAAATGTATCAATTCACATGGTCTAACATCGGTATGTGGTTTATGCTGGCTGTGACTGATTGACATATATGAAAGGTTTAGTCTGGTCTGAACCAACACTACCACTACTCCTTCTAGTACTATAATTAAATTCCTTAAGTTAGTTTTGGTTTCCGTGAAGCATCATGAAGTTAAGGTTTGTCCAATCAAAGTAGAGCAGATAATATCAGGTCAGTAATCATTTCAGATTTCTGACCTTACACTTTTTGGCATCCTGTGTCCCAGCCTATTTCCCCCCGTCCCTGTCTTTGTCCTTATCTCTTTCTTTTCTTTTCTGTTTTTCTCACACAAGCAGCCTCCACCCAAACATCTGGTTTGTCTCCACAGAATTCTTTCAGACAACCCACCATCATCCCTGGTCATAGCTGAGGCAAAGGTTCATGGCGGTGTTTCCCCTCTGTGATTTACTCACAAGTAAATGAGAGCATTAAAAAGTTAGGTGTCATTGGGAGAATGAGAGGGTTATTGGCCAGAGGCTTGCTCACTGCTTCAGCCCTCAGGACATGAGGGACCAGTGGCTTGTTGTGGTGTCTTTACCCTCAGATGTGTTAGACTATTTATGGACTCTCCTGGGTGTACTTGTGTCACTGATTTACAATCGTCCATCTGGTGCTGCTTAGGCCAAGTTGAAGATGTCATGGGAGAATCATGGGAATTGATAGGTAAGTCCTCCATGGATGAAAAATTTGGAGTTTAATAATGATGTGTAAAATCATGAATAAGACATTAAAGCAATAAAAGTAATGACAGAAGATGAAGAAACTAAATATTTCTTAAGAAATTACTCTTGAAGACATGAAGCCCTCAGAGACAAGATTGGACACATTTAATCTGCACTCCTCAAAATGTTCATATGCAATTTGGGTCAGAGATATATCTAGTTCAGTTCAGCTCAGAGTTGGCGATGTTAAAAAAAAAAAAAAGATATAAAATAAAACCAATAGAAGAAACGTAATAAAACACAGACACAACCAGACTTGACTTAAAACAATCCCAGCCCGATTTCATGTCCATAAGAAATGCAGATAAAGTGCAACAGAAAATATTAACATCTGTAAAAACAGTGACACTGAAAATATATGACCCAACAATGCAAGGAAGATGCCTGCATTCCCTGCCTCCACTCACATCACTGTTGTTTCTAGTCCAAGCAGTCAGCTATTTTAAAACTGGAATTACCACCCAGGAGTTACATGTCTCTGCTCAACAATACAGACTCAGCCTGCACTACATTTTGTCTGACTCTGTAGCATGTGCATACTCAATTTTGTCAAATTTGATGTTCAAGGTGCCTAAATACATTTTGTGAGGCTAATGCAATCTTTACCTTCAACCCGCTGGCATCAGAAATCTAAAGAGCCCATCAGTGAGTCCAGGTGTTTGAGCTCAATTTGACAGGATTTCCAGAAAATGTTCCTGAGATATGGAGTTTACAATGTAAAAATGTGTTTTCTAAGGTCACAGCAACCATGAACCTTGACCAAATTTGCACCAGTTATTCTTCAAGTCCAAGTATCATTCGCATAAAGTGTTCTTAAGATACTGTGAAAGGGACACACCAACGGATGGTGGGACGACCTAAAACCAGTTCCCTTTGGCCACTGGTTGTTGTCAGGCATAGAAGCCTAACGGCCACAACAAGCAAGTGGCTAGTGGAAATGTTGGTGCTTACTCTAACAACCAAAAAGTCAAACATGTCCCTCAGGTGTGGTTCATACCTTTGCAAAAAGTAGATTCAATACTATGTTTATTAGGTTGATTGGGACAACTTGTCAGTGCAGAATTCAACAAGTTGTTGTCAGGGTCCGTCAACCTTCATAGTTTGCTTCTGCTGGTTTTAGTTTTATTCTTTTTTTTTCTGTTTTATTTCAGTCCTGTCAAGTTTCTTGCTCATTTGATTGCATTTCCTGCCTTAATTACTTGCACCTGTGTCTAATTGTCTCTTCCCCTCACTGTGTACATATAGACAAGTTTTTCTTACTGTCAGGTCCACATTGTCTTCACCCAAGTGTCAACATTCCACAAATTTGTCTTGTGTCTCTTTGATCCGTGTCTGTTTTGGACTTCTGAACACTGAGTAGCATTTTTTTTTTTCACCTCTCTGTCTGACTCAGACCGATCTCCCGTGTACATAACCAGTTTTTGAATTAAAGATGTTGAACTTGTTCCCAGTCCCTGGGTCTGTTTAGTGAGTCATTCTATCTCTGTGCCTGACACTTCTTGGTTCCTAGATTATGACAAAGAACCTATACTCTGAATGAACCCTGTCTGTCCTGATCTGCCATGTGCTGTTCATATTAACAGTGTCTCCTGTCTTAGCTCAAGGACCAACCGTGCTGATATTCTCTTTATCTACAAAACAATGAGTATGCCATTTAAGGAATGTTTTCAAGATGAGAAATATGGGGAAAATAATAAGCTGGCCGTCAGCCTGGGGCCACATTTACCTTGGAGATTTGAGAGGTATTTGTATTCAAACTGTCTTTTACCGGTTCATTCAAATGTCACTCACTCTGGATATGAGTGTCAGTTAAATCCCCTCAAAGGAGAGAGTTACTGCTTTTATAGAAAGTGCCATCGCAGAAAAACAAGATTAAGTTTAAAAAAAAAAAGAGTGTGGGGGGGGGGGGGGGAACAAAAGCAGCCAAGCAATGCTCCACCCCGATTCCACAGACTCCTCGAGACGTTGCTGTTTTCTGGTAAATGGGTGTGATTCCTGATCCAGTCCCTACAGGGGAGTACAAGTGCATGAATAGCTAATGTTCCAGTTAGACTGTCCCTGCTTTCATTTGATGCCAGAGAATTTCTTGCACCACTGACAGTGTAAAGTCTCTGGTGTGTATTGGTCAAAGGTTCAATTCTAGTGAAACTGTAGTTGCCTGAGTCCGATTGGAAGTTTAAACTTTTGCCTCTGGATTTGTCTGGAAAAAAACAAAAAAACAGCCCAGATTGTGGAGGAAAAAGTGTGATTTATGCTCCTACTGGTGACTGTTGAAAGAAACATAATACGGCTGATCTCATTGGTGTGGTATCTGCTGCAGTGGTTGGATGCCTTAACATCATTAGAACTTATAAAACTGTCTCTCACCAGGTGACCCGATCAGGGGATCAGGTCAGGAAAACCCAAACAGTGATGATCTGAATCGTCAAGCAGGTGTATTTCTTTTCAAATTACATGAAGGTAATTTGAGGTGGAATTCATCAATCTGACCTTCGCGACTCATGTCCATTAAAAATGTCTAATGTGTCCATACTGTCTTTCAAGTGAAGCATTTGGCCCAGTTCATGATAAGTGATGCGTGTGACACAGATCTGTTCTCCAACTCAGAATGCTCTATTGTCTGGTCTCCATTACACCTGATGTCTGATCATTGCCAACACTACACTCCCTAACAGACCTTTAATTGTGTTAGAGCCTTTCCACATTCTTGGGCCTGCAGTTTCACCTCAGTACACACACACATGCACACGCACACACACACACACGATAATGTGTGCTGTGGAAAAGTTATCGGACATTATTTTTCCTTTTGGCTGAAGTGCTACGCTTGGCTCCAGCTTAAAACAAATACGAGTGTGGGAATGTAGTAGGAACCGCTGGCCTGAAAGTGAAATCATATTTTAGCAGAGCCATGCAGTTGTAGTTGTAGTTGCCTTGTAATTATATTCACTGATTCACAACAAAGAATAAAGCAAAGATTAAAGAAAGGCTTGAAAGAAATGATCATTATTTCTTTATAATGTGTCCTCTCAGATCTGTCTTTTATATAAAGTAAATTACAAATCTGTTACATGTATCACTCATTAGTCAGTTTTAATTAACTATCCTTGTCACACCTTAAAATTAGAGTTTCCCAGTAAATATACATAGATCAACAGTGATAAACCATTCTTTTATTACATGTGCTGTCATATTTTCCTTTTTCCTTCTTTTGGTTACTTCATGCCGTTGTTGCCAGGACCTCATTTACTTTTATTTAGGCTGGGAAGAGGTTTTAAAACACCAGGGAAATCTGGTATGCTTCTGCTTCTCTCATAGCTAATTAGTGTGTGAACTAATTACATGGCTAACTTTAGCAGTGCCACAGCCTAGTTCCATCTGTTTGATATCTATAAAGTAGGGAGGGAGATGGAACATTTTAGAATATTCTAGGAGCGTAGCACCATGTTCTTCTGTGCATTTGGTAAAAAGGGGAGGCCTTTCATAATCAGCCATAATCACAGATTTTTTTTTTAGAGTCAATTTTGTGTGTGATTTCTGTGTTTCTCATGGAACATATAGTTTGTGGGAAAAAAACAATAGTCTTGTTCCTCTATGATTAAAGGAATAGTTCACCATTTTGTAAAATGCACTGATAATCCGTCTAAGTAACAGTTAAGAGAAGTTGTGATACCACTCAATGTTTGCCTGTTTTTTTGTTTTTATGTAAACAGTTGAGTTAGATTAACACAAAGACATACAAAGCATAAATGTAGCAAAACAACTTTTCAGCACCTGTAAAGTTATGGACACATTATATCTGGTTTCCTTAATATTCTATACTTACAGATGCTTTGAGATGACACAAGAAAACCTCACCTCTAAATAGATTTGACTTTTGAGAGACAAATGATTCATAAACTGGGCAAATGAAAACAATAGAAGACATAAGAAGGCAGGATTTTGGTGAATTGACTCTTGCAGAACAATTCCTGAAAAGATTCCCTCTATGTAGCCTCACAACATTTGACAATCATAACACTGTAGACAACATATTGCACTGTAAAGAGGTATAGCATTACTGCCTTCTGAAAAAGACCCCCCACCTGCCACCCAGCTTCTGACTTGACAGCCTGAGAGTGAGTGCTGAAGCTGAACTGCTCCCCCCTGACTCATATATGATATTAAATGCAACCATCACACAACAGATGAGAGGGGAGCGAAAGATGAAGCGAGATTAAGAGGGATGACTTTAGAGCCAAGGTCTGTAAAGGTAGCAGCAGATCAGGTTTCTGGGAAACTGAGGTCATACAGGGTTGAAAACCTATAAAGGTATCAGTCACAAGAAATGTTGAAATGACACCTGGTTTAAAAGAAAATCACCATTAGGGAGCTGTTAGGTAGATTAGGTAAATTAACTGTGATTAGAATATTCATTCATTATAAAGCAAGTTTGGGAAGACTGCTACAAACATAAACAGTTTTATATTATATACAGTATACTATATATCTGTGATTGGTCCAATTTGCCAAATATATATAAGTCACAGTCCAACACTATAACTGACTCCAGACACATTGTATACATACTCATACAACACCACAACAATAGCAATGTTTTATGGTCATAACTGCACTTCCCCTCATTTATTTTATTCACAAGTTGAAAAGAATAGAGAAAGAATGGAGAAAGTAGTTTATTTTGTGTGTATATTGGGGTCTTCGAGCAAGTATAATTTCAAAACTATCAACAAAACAGTTGATGATAGGCCAGGGATTTTCCTGTTCTTTGAGTTTTATTATTGTTGTAATGAAATCTGAGGCGAAACGATTCTTCACCTGGGGTAATGTACAGTTTACCACACTTCCTCTACATAAAACAAGACTCAGACAAGCACTCGTCATTTCATGTAGGGAAATGTCTATGGTGAGAACTGCTAGGTTTCAATAAATCAATTTAATTAGTAAACAGTTTTAACAGCAGATTAATTTCATTCAGAATTTTCCAGCATCATCCTTTTATGTCAGCCAGTTACCCAGATTACATCATTGTTTCTGGACAACTGGATGCCAGGTAGTGATGTAACAAAGAAGAAAGAAAATCTTAAAACAGAAGAAAAGGAGGGACACCAGATTATGTGATCTGAGAAGCTGTGGTTTGTTAAGGCCAAACACCCAGGGACTGTGTGGCTCCAGGTGTGTCTGTGCTCCTCTTAAGAATATTACGCAACAATATTTTTCTACAGGAACCTACATTTGCTATTTAATCCTTTGTTGTTGTTGGCTTTGTAATGTGCATGTGGGCAACACAGTAACGGAATGGGATCTCATGTTTAGGAAATGAATTTCCCATAACCACAGTGGATTCATTAAACTGAGATGAACATTATCTGATTAACCCCCAGGCAACATATCAGGTGCCTTATGCCGAGCTGCAGTATGTGTTGGTACCTGCCAACCACCGGCTCTTACATCCAGCTGTAACATACAGAGCTTTTCACACCCACTGGGCCAAAAAGACAGATGCACAGTAGTTTCTTCCTGTGCTGATTATATCACAGTTTCCTAATTGTGAAGTGTACACTTATAGAGGACGAGGTAGAGATTAGACATTACATAAGATATTACACTTTCTGTAACGTGGCTCTTATCGTTTTTAAATATATTATACAAACAAAATGCTTAATATTGCTTAATATTATGTAATTTGTTCAAATATAGTATTGGTCTATACAAACTAAAACAATGCATCTACATTTCTTGTCAATTTACAATGTAAAAGAAACAGTATCAGTTCTTTTACACACTAATACACACTTTATTGCTGTACTTAAAGCTGCAGCATGTAACATTTGGTGGGTTTTTTGGTTTTCACGAACAGAAACTATTCAACATTATTTGCGCTCCATCCTACATCTGAAAACAGGCTCTGTCAAGCAATACTACTGGACCTGCCTGAGGGAGCATTTATGCATATGCACTGGCAAAGCTGGGGCAGGCTGCAGAAAAAGTTCTGAACAAACTGTTTATTTATTTATTTATTTATTTGAGCAGTAGAATGCACTCCTGTAACATCTGGTTGGCAACTCTGTGTGTTTTCAGTCATACTCCAACTTGTTTGCAGCCGTGTCACTTTATTGCAATGTTGCTGTTACGTCCTTCTGTTTTGAAGGTTGACAGTGGTTTGAACGGAAGACATATTTGTTTATATTTAAAAGTTATGCACTACAGTTTTAAGCAAAATCCTCTGTTGAAAAATGTATTTCCAGCTGCAGAAAACAGCTAATATCCTGTAAAGAAATTTCACACAGGCAAAATAATTAAATATATAAAATATTGTACCAAATCATTATTAATCCTAATTGTGGAAAATCTGATCATTTTTTTCTGATTTGCAAAGTCCTTGCTGGCTTACAACACAAAGAGTACAATTGTTTTTCTCAGAGAGAGCAGGTTTCTCGTTTGTTATCTCTCTTGTTTGCTAAATGCACAACAGCCACCAGTATTTTCCCAACAAATCAGCATCCATAATGCTGCTGCTGCCACACTGGCAGTGATCAGAGATGGCATTACACACCCTCTTAGGCATTTCCTGTGGTCTTTCCTGTTTCCTTCATGACTTCATGTGCTAATGTCCATTAATCCGGGTAAACTCTCGACAGCTCTCTCTGTCTCAGGGTCTGATATCATAAAGACTTGTTCTCTCTTTCTCTCTCGAACACACACGGCTGTCACTCTGAACTGAAAGCAGCAGCAGACTGCAGCTCCCAGTATTTCACAGCTGATGGTGGAGATAAACTTTCTTAGCTCTCTCTGTGCGTCAGTGTCTGGTGCACATGCACAAGAGGGGAAAAAAAAAGAGATCTGGGGGTATAAAGCTCAGTCCTGGGGAAAAACTGTCTGGGAAAGTCAAAAACTGATGCTAACTTGTACCATATTTGTGTCAAACATGTCTGCAAACAAGTGTTAATTCCAAACGTTTAAAGTTTTTAAAACCATGATAGCATGTCATCTCATCAATACTACTGCGTATGCACTGTCAAAGTCACACCTAAACTGATTTACCACTGTCCTCATCATCCTCTCAGTTAATAGTCTTTCACTGAATCTATTTTGGGCATCTCATCTGCCATGCTGCCCTTTGACACTATAAACACTCAACCAGTATTTGCTATTGCGTGACTCAATTCAGCAGCAATCCGTGCCATGTCTCCTCCACAGTCTACCACAGATAAGCTTCCCCTGAACCACCTCACTACAAACTGGGCTAACCTGCCGAGTCACAGTAATATAACCACCAAACCATGCAAAAAAACGAACTGCACACAACTTATTACCTGTGTGTACTACATCTTTGTGTCTCTTAAATGAAGTTTGAAGCAATTTGGCTGCATCATCTTGGTGTTTGGAAACCATAAGAGACCATATTTGGATGAGAGGGTGGAGCTGGGGAAGAAGTGAGAGATGGAGTTTGCTAAGAACCCAACAACCAGCAGGTCACTCACTACGACTTTAGCTGTCACTCACACCTTAGCCATGCCTTCAAGCTATGTCCATTTGACTCTAATGCACAAAATGGACATCATGCAGGGTTTAGGAAGACCTGAAAGTAGTAATTAAGACCATCATGTGACCACCAAGTGCAGTCACCTGCTCATAATAAAATACAGGTTTCAGGCAAAGCCGAATCGGCTTCGCTTTTTGGATCCATCAGTTTTCAGTCTGTTTTTTTCCTCTGACACCATACCCATATAACGGTGTATGAAAAAATTTATATAGCCTTCTGGTTAACTCACTCACTCACTCATCTACTACTGCTTTAACTTCCACATGAGGATCGTGGGGGGTGATGGTGCCAGACCCAGATGGACAGGTCGCCAGTCCATCACAGGGCCACATAGAGACAATCTGCCATCCACTCTCACATTTATAGTCAGCTTAGAATGTCCAGTTTACCAAGTCCCCAAATCTGCATGTTTTTGTGGGAGGAAATCAGAGAACCTGGAGAAAACCTCAGACAACATGCAAACTACACACAGAACAGCCCTTGTTCTGAGTGGGTCACAAAGCTGTGTCTTTTTGCTGCAAAGGCAAAAGTGCTAACCACTTCCCTCCACCGTGTGGCCCCAGGCTTCTGGTTTGAAAAGTGAAATACCGGAAGTATGATGGAAGTAGCAGTAAGACAACGGGGGGCGACTCATGTTTGCAAAAAAGAACTTATTTTGAATGAAACCCTATGGGAAAATTGGCCTACTTCTCACTTGATTTATAACATCACTCAACATTTTCCCGAGTAGTTAATTATTTTAATCACTATTCCAGGTCTCCTTCAATAGCACAGGATGTCAGTTTTATAAAATATGTTCCCATTTAGAGGAAGACTATATGAATTTTATTATACAGTCTATGTGCATAATGTATTTTCTTCCCCTTTCACCATAAGGCAGCCACTTCTTGCACACTTCTTGTTTTGTTGCGGGGTTTTGAGTGGAATGATTAAAGCAAAAAAAAAATTAAGGACAAAAGGCCGCAAGTGCTGTAAATAATTTTATTTGAAAGACAGTGGGTACTAATGTGCCACTATGTCTGAAAATAATGTGGAGCACAAATAACAAAACAACAACTCAAAAGTGAATAAACATTTTTAAATGCAGGAAGCTTTTATCTGGAGTGCAGGAAGTCATTTTGTGTGTCCCACAGCCCAACTCCTCTGAGATAAATGTGACAACAAGACACTTGGACATTGTAAGATGACAAACTGAGTTCCATCAGTTCTTTTGAAGCCCTGGAAGTTAAATTCATGACCAAAACTGTCATACTTGAAGTCAAAACTATTTGGACTATGGCACTAACACTTACTTGAAATGGCCGTGCATGTCTATACAAGCATGGGAAAAACAGTTAGCTGTAACTTTTTTTTTTACTGGAAAAGACTAGACACCTGCATATAGAGAGAACAGAAATGTTAATAGACAGCTTTGACACTGTTTATCCATTCAGCTGCCACCTGAGGGGGAAATCCTTACCGTTTTCAGGATTTCAGCAGTTTCAGATGATAATGATATTTGGCAGTTATTTGGCCGTGAGAAAGACAGTATTGTCTAGAAAGACTCAGAGTAAGGTTTTACTCAGGAAAAATCATGAAACCTATAAATCACAATACAGCGGAAGCACTTTTTTTTTTTTTTTTTTTAATATTAACAATACTGCCCAGACAAAGGCATCAGTGTTTCTTGGGGCAAAAAAACAAGCCACAAAGTGTGACTAACATCCTCTTTGTTTCAGTATTTTTGAAGAATAAGATTACAATGACACCTTTAATGGAAAAAAGCCATCTAAGCATGGAAACAAAGGTGAATAGGGCAGGGATGTAATGAGAAACAGCTATGTGTCTGGGTTTCTTGCCACATGACCCAGTTTTCAGTCAGTGATCACGGACACATCCTGCCCCTACACTGTGTTTTTGTGCCCTAATGATAAGCTGTTAATACAGAGAAAAAGGACAGGTTTGTGGTTTCTTTTACATTCTGTTTGAAAATAGTAAATGTCAGCATATACAAAGGGTTATGTGACATTTAAAGCAGCCGGGGGAATTAGATGATGTTTTTCAAGAGAAACCTTCCACACAATAAATTGGACGAGAGTTAAATAAAATGAGGCTGCTATAATTCCCTTGTTTTTTTTATTTTTTATTCATTTTTCAAAACAAACATAAAATTCACATTAGAGCCCAGGGCAATGTTTGTTTTTTATTTTCGATTCCATAGATTAAGCATATTTTAAAGGGTGCAATCAGTGATTGCTATAGTTTGGCCTCAAACAAAACAAAAAAGAAATGATCATCTGAATTATTATTATTTTGGTTTCTGTTTATAAAATAAATTGTGATTTTGTTTATTTTGCCGTGCTTTATGTGACCATGTTTTCAACAAGCTCCACAGACATCATATGTTTTTCTAATGAGTCATATTAGTCTAAATCTCGCTCTGTGAACGTGATTTGGATTTCATTAGTCACTGTACTTTTCCACTATAAGGACATTTCATCAACAGATACTTGCTGCTTTGCCCAAATGTTTCCATAGAGGTCAAAGCTGAGTCTGCAAGTCTGACAATGGCCTTTAGGTGCTTTTTTTTTATCCCACACGTTAAGGGAAAGCACCTGAACCAAACTGATCATCTCATGCAGACGACAAAATGTGGAGTTGGACATAATTTTTAACAGACATTTTTAGTAATTGCCAGTTCTGAGAAGGGAAAACTTGGACTGAGAAGGGAGTTGAACTCCATAAAATACTATAAACTACTCAACCTAATTTACTTTTGTGGACAAATTAATTCAATTACACTTCAGCCTGCAAAGTTTGTATTAATTTTGTATATAATTCCAAGTAAATACTATGAAAACTGTCCAAAGACACACATAGTAAATGATACGATTTTGAACATGGATTTCATTGGGCTGCATTTATTTTGAGTGGTCAACTGTGATCAGCTTGTCACATGTAAAGTATCTGTAAAGGCACTAAACAGTCCTGTCGCCTCGGGACTTTGAGCAACTGCCGAGCATCTGAGGGGAAAATGTGGGATCGGATTACTGGAAGTGCGAATGAAAACTTCAGTTGATGACCAGCTGTAGCGGACGTGCGCGCGCGCGTGCGTCGTAATGGTGACGCAAAGCGACGGGGACCTGCGTGACGTCACCACCGGACAAACGAGGACGCGGCATGTTGAAGCCAACCAACCAAGTTTTCCATGGCGTTTCCAACGCGTAAACATTTTAGTGAAGAGTCAAGGGACACGTTTGTCGCCTTTAAATGAAGAAGGAGGCGAGGGAGGCGAATATGTCCTCACTGAAAACACGTCTTTCAAGAAAACCAGTGAGTAAATTGGCCACATGTCGAGTTGCTCATGCTTGTCGACTCTGCTTATGTACAGTGTGGAGTAGGTAGTTTAAATGAAGCAGGTGTGTGTTGTTGTGTGGCCCTGGGTAGCACAGGTAAATGCTGACAGATGGACGCTGATAGAGGAGAGATTGATGGTGGTTAGATGGAGAAATTGATCGATATGGTGTTCCACCTGTAAGGGAAGTTATACAGATTATGAAACACAACCTGGAGCTGAACAAACCAGGTGAACCCTCAAAAAGTTCCAAGAAAATGATAATGAAGGGCTGAAGACCACTTTTTTCTTTTGGTACCAATCACAACCTTTAGTATTTACTGATACAGACATCATTTGGATACAGTTGTCATTTCTTTTTTTCACATTTGAAAAAACAAATGACAAGAAATGATGATTAAATGCATCAACACATTTGTGCTGATGCATTTACTAAATAGCCACAATGAGCCATTTCAAAAACTATATAACAAATATTATGTTGCTGTTAAAGAGAAATGATGCAACTAATTACTTGCTTGATGCCCAGGCCTCCAAGAAAGGGAAACCTATTTTTGTTCCTTTACTGAGACATGATGGACTTTGACACCGACCCCTTTGAAATCAGTCTTACAGAACTGGAACATCGTCTTACAAAAGATGTCTCCTCCAGGTAAAGATTGACTTCAGACAGTTATGTAACAGCAGCAGATGGAAGGAGGAGGCAGAAGTGAAGAGAACCACTTTTTTTCATAACTGATGATTAATACCATGATTTATGACCAACATAAACCACATCCTATGATACGACCACAATGACACCCACACCTGCTCTTGAAACTGAACTAAGTATTCTAAATAATTATTTTCTAAGATCAGTAAGTATTTACTTCATCTTTAAACATCAGGCTGTGTGTTTTTGTGCTTTTTTTCTGATAAGAGAGAAGTTTGCAGAATTTCTCACAGTTATATAGAGATGGCAGGTGTTCAAGTTCTCACTTTAAAATCTTGTGAGAACGTAACCTGAGATTGGATGACCTTAGCACCTTTGCACCCTTAGTGTGGTACACTGTCATGTTAAACCCCCTGCAAGATTAGACACTCCTCTCTCATGTCCTGTCACTAGTTTGGTCTTGGTGATTTATTTTCTTCCACTTTGCTTCTACTGACACTGTGGCCTTGAGTTTATAAAGTCTCTGGCTGTAAAGGCTTCTATTTGTCTGTCTCCATGCATCGCTTCACTAATATCTCGCCAATGTTTCTATACATGGTCCCCAGAGGACGTAACTTAATGCCCATGATGACCTGACATTTGGTCTTTTTCTTAACATGATATTTCAATAAAATATATTGATGAAAACGTGATGGAATATAATGGAAGTTGACAAACACATTCATCAGGATGAATTATGTCCTGCATATCATATTATTTTTTTTTTTTACTGAGGAGGAGATGGAATTTCTGCTCTGTCATCTCATAGGTTAATGGATGGTAGAATGACACAAAATAGCTCTCAGCATGCAAACGAATACCTGCTAGCAAAAAGTTTTAGTTGTCTGTTACATAATGGGTCAGTGGGGAAAATGCCTAATTCTAAGAAGCTGAAATGGAGCATGGGCCCACGGTTGGTGTAGTGGTTAGCACTCTTTGCAGCAA
This sequence comes from Brachirus orientalis, assembly GCA_016785285.1. Lineage (NCBI taxonomy): Eukaryota > Metazoa > Chordata > Actinopteri > Pleuronectiformes > Soleidae > Brachirus > Brachirus orientalis. Next base: position 995,931 of record JAFBJR010000160.1, on the reverse strand, counting down.
AAGGTCCCGGGGTCCAGTTGGAACAAGGGGCCTTCTGCAAGGAGTTTGCATGTTCTCCCCGTGGTGCGTGGGTTCTCACCGGGTACTCCGGCTTCCTCCCACAGTCCAAAAACATGCAGATTTGGGGCCTAGGTTAATTGGACACTCTAAAAGGTATGAATGTGAGAGTGAATGGTTGTCTGTCTCTATGTGGCCCTGTCATGGACTGGCGACCTGTCCAGGGTGTACCCTGCCTCTCGCCCTATGTTAGCTGGAGATAGGCACCAGCGCCCCCCGCGACCCCTAGTGGATAAAGCGGTAGAAAATGAGAGTGAGTGAGTGAAATCGAGCATATCGCCACTTAGCATGGCAGAGGTAGAAACATTTCATTCAGTAAATCTATTTCCTTTCTTGTGCACGTACACTGGGGAAAGGACAGTAGTCCAATATATGACATTTGAGCTAAAACCACAGCTCCACTGTTAGATCTGCTGCTGTTGTTCTTTTGGTCAAACAGAAACATACCTGTAGTAGTGACTGCTGCTCAAACACATGATGAGCTGCAGCTGTCAAATATTGCTTACATTTTGTATTGAGATTGATGTTTTTACTGGAGGACTTTCAGGCAGAATGCTCCACAGGACATTGGTCTTGCACTATATCACATTTCTCCCCTTTGAAGTTTATGTTAAATCAATCCACAACCTGCCCTATTTATACTCGGGTCCAGGTGGAGTTTGAGCACCAGTGCATGGCACTATATTGTATCGTGTGATGGTGATGCTTGTAGGAAAAACATCTAAGTTTGTCTGTATTTGTGTACATAGTTATGCCTCTTATTGATACACGTCCCTGTGTCCAGTGTAACCCAACACTTTTGTCTCTGTTCTTCCCAAATCAGTTCAGTGTAGCATGCAGAGTTCAAACACACTGCAGGTGGAAGAAACCCGACTGTGTTTTTTTTGGACCCCGATATATATGCAGCATTTGTAATGACAATAGCAGTAGCAGAGTTTTGGGGAAAGTGATACAATATATAAAAATATGATGAAATTTTGGACTGAATTTAAAAGACAAGCCGGAAACAACCCACCTTTTTTTAAAATCCAAGCAATTTGATGATGGAATTTGTTGGGCATCCATTTTCTACTAAGGGCTACCTTTGTTTGTGTTTTGAAATCCTGAAGGATAAATTGTTGGTGTTGAGAGATTGTTGAGATTTCCTTCTGTTTGCCCTAATCTCTGCCTCCGGCTGAAGCTAAGCTCTCTGCCTGCAGAATAAGGCAGCAAGTCTTTGTGTGGGGGTTATGATCTTTCACCTGCTGCTGGCAGCCTGCACTACTGGGAGGTCACATGTAGTTAGAGGTGAGGCATGAAGAAAACGACAAGGGGGAGCATAGGAGGATGGGAAATGAGCAAGATAAAGGGGAGGAAGCAGAGACAAAGTTTGATTATTCTCTTGCTGATTTACCTGTCAACACTTAAGGAATTTGAGCTGTTTACATTTTGGCACATGGATGAATTTGTAACCAATTCAATTTAACAAAGGATTTCTGTATGCAGTATGTTTTGGAAATTGCTACAACTGTGGACACAAATGGAAGCAAAATTGGCTGAAAAGGTTGTGAAACTATACTAGTCAGGGTAAGATAAGTGAAATGTTCTCCACTTGAGGCCTCCACACCTTTCATCACCTAATTCTGTCTCAATCAGACAACCATGACTTCAGCTGCACAGCTGAATGACTTTTCCTGCTTGTCATGCAGGAAAGGGAAGTGAGCTGTGCTAACAAGCAGGTCCTGCAGCTTTCAAATTTAGCTCCGTCACATATTTTTGATATGTGTATATATATATATATATATATATATGTGTGTGTGTGTGTGTACATATATATACATATATGTGTGTGTGTGTGTGTACATATATATGTACATATGTATACATAGACTTTATATGTATATATATACATATGTGTGTGTGTGTGTGTACATATATATGTACATATGTATACATAGACTTTATATGTATATATATATGTATATAGGGTGCTCAAAATTATGCAGGGAGGCATAGAGGCTTTAGAGACTTTATAGTGACTGTTTTTGATCTCTGAATAATGTGTGTGGGGGCTAAAGGCCCACTTATAGTCCATTTTTGTCCGTTTTATCTCCATCTATCCCAAACGTTATCTCAGTCACTACCCTACATACATCTGTGCATCTTTTGCATTGGTATGGGTGTTACTTCCTCTAGAGGGCAGTGCCGGGTGCCAAGTTACATGTGTCAACAAACATGGTGACCATTGAAGTAGTTAATTTTATTGTGCTTAATCTGATAATAGACAGAAGCAGAAGTGGATTTTGTGATGGTGCTATGTGAGTCTTCCCAGTAATGGGGTACATTACTTAGTGTTGCTGATGAGGGAGATTCATGATGAGTGGCGTTTTCAATATTTCTGTATGTCCTCCATGACTTTTGACAACTTGCTTCACCAGATAGCCGCTCAAATTTAGTGAGTGTAACTGAGCACCTGACAGTCTCTCTCTGTTTTCCGGCTGTAAGGATAAACCAACAAGCTCTGGCAGCCAGTTTTAAATGCCCGTATAGACTCTCTTTAGTCGCTTTGTTTCATTCGTCATCCTAAGCCCTCCTGGGACAGGCACAATGGCGGACAAAATGAATGAAAACTACGTACAAAAGGGTTTATTTTTCAGTATTAGTGGGCCTTTAGAACCACACTTATCCAGAAGCCTACATGTCAGTGAGTTATAATGAGTACCACTATCTCAATCAGTGAATATAACATAACTTTACTTTTACCTGTTGTGATTAGAGAGACAAACAATCCTGTCATACTCAGGCTGACATGCAAAGCATGTCCTTCACATGCAAAGCACTGGGTGCAGTCTGACATCATGGATGGAGATTAAAGATGAGATAACACAGAGTTGTAGCATCAAAGTGTTAGAATTAGAAGCAAACCAATGTATTTTCAGTAAAAAGTTTTTCATCTGAAAGAGTTTTTGACTACATTTAGTTTTCTTGATAATCTGTGTCAATCATTAGCTGCTCAGATTTCTAAAGATCAGCACTGGCATTTCTGTGCATTTGCATAGAAAAACCTGTATCGTATTGATGTCTAATTTGAATTTCACCTCAGTCACATGGCGTGACCATATTGCAACAAAGATATTTTGTGTTGTTGATAGTACGCAAGGTGATTTGTTTCGCATTAGTATCATGTGTCTTTGTCTTAACAATGATGTCCTGTTGCCTGGATGGATGAGCTTCTGCTGCTCTGACTGCCATTTCCTGTTATAATTTCTAAAATCCACACTTCGCCCTGTGTCTATGCCTGTGTGTGTGCATGTCGGAGAACAAAAGGTTGATGGATATCGCTACATGTTTCCTGTTCCCCTCAGGTGCATTCACACATGTGGTTGCTAAATTGTCTTCAGCCCATATCTCTGCAGCTCACACTGGAGTGGTAGACAGACATGCAGAGACCTGTTTCGTGCTGAACAAGGATATTTTTGGACTGTTTCATTTCGGAGAGACAAGTCGCAAAAGGAACTTCCTTTACAAAGTCAATAGATTTTCTGTGTGTGGGAAGATTTTCTATTCAGCACCAGGCTCCTAATTTTCTTTTCATAGTTTATGGTCCACATCAGTGTTGAAATGACAGGAAGAAATGTTATCTAGATTTTACAAGGAGACTGTTCTCTGCCAAGACATGATCTAGATATAAAGCTATCCTGGACTCCTTACCGCACTAATTACAGATAACCTACATAGAGAACCTTGACTCGATTTGTGCAGGGTACAGACTCACACAGTCATCCAAGAGATTTAGACAAACTTATCTAGGCAGTAGTTTACTTGTAGGTACTCCCCTCTTTTCAATTATTTATTCTTTATACATTTTGGGACTACAAGACACTACACCAAAAAAGTTTGGCAGTTTGAAAGCATGAATTCTAATGCAAAAATTATGTCCTTTTTAATCCCTTTATTAGTTGTCTTACAGATTTACTCATTGTCAATTGTCAGGGAAGTGTAGCAGAAAAATGTTCTTGTTGTTCTTTTCCAAAACAACCTCAGGTTATTGAGAATAGCAAAGGAAAAACAAACCCTGCTTAAAATTCTCCAATGTTTTGTGTAGCTCATGGTGCTTAATGATACAGTGTGTACAATTTATTGGTGAGGTTACATGTTGCAGCTGAATATCCCTCACCACCTCTTACCTTCCAAATGTGTTGAAGAACCTGTATCCTTCTAGAAATAGTTGGCATCAGAAATTTTCCATTGTGAGCTATTGTAAATGGTGGACCAAAATGATGGCCTCTGTTGAGCTGACATGGCTCCTGACATAAATATAAATGGTTCATTCTGGAGTAATGAAAATCGACATTTCATACAATCAGGTGATTTTACACTTTTATTATTTTCAGTCTCTGACAAATTACACACTGGAACTTTTAGGTTATAATTTACTTGCTGGCTCAGTGTAAAATAAAAATAGGTCATCCCAGGTTGTGGCCTGTGCTGGTATGTATGTTAGAGTTCATACATGTGTTTCTGGTTTGTATAAGTAAAAATGACTGCAGACGTTTCAAATACCATGGGCGCATTGGAGTTGACCTTAGCTGTCAGAGGAGCTCACAAGAAACCTGATTTGACATAAGCCTCTTCAGTACTACTTAAGATGTTAAATGGAGCATGTATATGGGCATATTTGTGCACATGTACTGTATGTCACCAGCTATTCTGTGCATCTGATAACAAAGGGGGTGGTGATGTCGTCTGTATTTGTTCGGCAGTGAAAGACATTCCAGCTGACATACCTATAGGCTGTGATTTAAAATGCATGTGTGTGCGCACTTCTTCTGTACACTTAACCACTACTTATAATACGTACTGCTGTAAAAACATCTCTGCCAAATTACTGCCAAACGTTTTTGATGGGGAGAGGGAAAGTTTGGCCAACTGACTATTCTTAGAAAAATATTTTATCAGTACTTATCTCGATGAACAAGTGAGAAAGACATTATGAAGATTGTGGCATTATCCAGAATCAGAATTATTTAAATGCTCTGGAAGATTTGAATTTGTATAGATCACAGAGCTGAAATGAAATCACTCAGGCTTGTAGTACATAGTGCCATTTGAGTATAAATTACGGATTGGACTTTTCACATGCACACTTCTCTACTTTTTAGTGCTTTTTGTAGTCAACTCTAAAACAAAAAAAAATGTTACATCAATACTTGAATATTCATGTTGGTTTCTGAGGGGTGAAAATTGAGATGCAAAGTTTTCAACTACATGAAACTCCAGAAATAAAAGACGAAGCTGTTGCACAGTAGAAAGAGACAGCAGCAAGAAAAACATTGTGCACCAATGCACAGTTTAAAGAATCACATATTTTTAGTTCATAGACGGTAGGAAGACATGGAATGGCGCTTGACATGCAAACACTTGCACCAAAAATCACCTAATACTAACAAGCTGAAAGGGACCATATCACCACCTAGCATAGCAAAGGCAGTTACACTTCATTCAATAAATCAATTCCCCACTAGTGCTAGTATAGTGGGTCACAGACAGTAGTACATTATAATGTTATATTCAAGCTGGAACCTTAGCATGACTTAACTATGCATGGAAACACTTTGACTGTCCCAGCTCTGAAAATGGCTTACCCACGCACTTGCTGTTCCGTTCTGTTTCACTGCCTCCTGCAGGTTGTGTCCTAATGAACTAAAGGCCAAAAGGTCAGGGGTCATGGGCAGGGTGAGACTAAAATATCTCTACTCTGAAAGTAGCAGGCTAATTCCAGATAGTATTGAAGGAATCCACATAGTAATGACTATACTGTATATCAGAGTGCAGCTCTGTTGACACACTTGCTCATTTTGTGGCTTTAGACACTATCACTGCCCACTAATGATGTGCAAATATTATGAAGGGGCTTAATGTGGTGCTTTGTGTTTTCTGGTTATCAGAGGTCTGGTCTGAACTCTCACAGTCTAAGTGGAGACACAGCTGGAAGAGCAGGGAAATAAAGCTGTGTTTTTAAGTAGCTAAATGTGGCCATTGGTCATGTGTGCATGTACGTGATGGTTATGTGTGCACCCCAGATTTTAAGATGATGCACTGCCATGGCCCAATTCACTATATCAATTTTGACAAGAGCAAATGTGTCCATAATTTAATGTTTATTTATTTTTATTTTTTTTTTTTTTAAAAAGAAAAGTGTTCACAGGTATTTTTTGTTATTTGAATTCTTTTTAGATTGTTGCTTGGAACAACATCCTTTAAATTGTAAGAGGAAGTTTTAGTCACTTTTTAACACAGTATTTGCTTGTAGTGACAAGTGCTGTTCTATGTGTGTGAGAGAGAAGCTTTTAACATTTATCCACATTGTCTAATGGCTCACCTGTAAAGTGTCATTATGTAATTATGTTTTAAGATTTTCCAAATTCTCTCTGTATAATAATAATAATAATTATTATTATTATAATGACTATAAGAATATAGTGACCAGAGTGGTGCATTCAGATTTTAGAATTACATGGGGGAATAAAGTCAGATGAAAGGACAATAAAAACAAGAAACAAAATATTATGACAACACGTGTGACTACATCAGTGAGTATAAGGAAAATATGTTACTGTAAATCATCTGTTAGTAAGTAAGGAGTTAATACAGGCTAGTATTTATTAATATTTGAGTAACCAAACTACTATAAATCCAATTAGTCACCCATCTGTTTATGGATCAGCTCATGATACAGTTCATTTAGTCAGAGCTCCATGACTTCCGTCTTTGGCAAGACATTTTTATTCTCTGCTGCAGATTTGAATGCTCGGAATGAGCATTGTTCCACTTAGCTCTGTGAAATAATGAGGCCACCAGAAGCTTCAGGTTGGACAAGAATGTGAATGTGTGCCATTGTTGGCCTCAGCACCTCCCTCCTCCTCAGTGTTCTCCCCAAGGCCCCGTATATGTAGCTGGCTTCTTGTCTCCCTGATTTTGTTATGTCTACAATCCCTCCCCAAATACACTGCCCTATTTCTGGCATCCATTCTTTTTAATGAACATGTTCATGGTGCTGCCAAGTGAGAGAGGCAGAGGGCAAGAAAAGAGGAGAGACAGAGGGTAAAAGCATATGGGAGTCTGTGCAGCTTGTTAAATTCTAACAAAAATAAAACACTGTGGTGAGAAAGTTGGCAAGCAGTGACTAAGAAACTTATTTAAGTCGACATTTTGAATTAGAGACTAACCATCTTATGCCTCAACTAAATTTTGTTTTTGAGCCTCCATTTGCAAAACCGTTTTTACTTCTTTTTATTTGCTGACTAGCAACAAGCTGAGTAGACTCAGCAGCTGTATTTGGATGTTGCCAAGGGCTGTACCAACTCAAACAACAGATGTTTGTGCTGTGGGTCAAACCAACTGTCTATGCCAGAGGGGTGTATGAATGGTAATGTGTAATGCATAACACCTAGCTTGCATACTTGTACCTCATTGGTTTATTTCTTAGAAACAGTCAGGTTGCCAACAACAGGTCTATCAGAGGCATCATTAAAGTTTAATGATTAAAGTTTATTAGATGGAGGAGCAGTTGGATGAAGATATGTTTTATGTGTCACCAGCTAATATACAAAGCACTAAAATGATAGTAATAATGTCACACCCCAGTGTGAATGCAAATGTTATTTAGTTTTATGGAAGTCAGTGTGTCACATTAAATGAAATAGTTTGATACTTTTTGATAGTGTTTGATAGTGATTGAGACACTTTCAACCACTCCAACAATAATAATGTAAGAATCTGAATGCAGAGCCTTCAGATGGAAGCAGGTTTTTTTTTAGATACAGTTTTGTTTTGTTCCACATCAGTCATTCATTGTGTCAGCATTGTGATCAAAAGGGGAAGACAAGACAAAGATTTAGCATTCAGAGCATAGTGTTCTCACATTGACCTTCTTTAACTAAATCACAGGTGTATTTGCATTCAGTTTTCAACAGTTTGATACACTGAAATAACTGTGTTCCATTTTTTTTAAAATATATGACACAAAAATTTGAAAGTATTCCTTTGTTAAGATGAACTTAAGTGTCCCTCGATTCTTCAACTCTTGCCCCTCTTATACCATCCTTTTATGGCTGCAGCGCACAAAGAAAAGAAAGCTCTAAATATACAGTCTCTGTTATCAGACAGATGCAGTCATATACCAGCTGGTGAAGAAAGTGGAGTAAAATTAACAGGTAAGGAACTTGGTATTTCCCTTTTAGGAGTTGGTAGACACCAAAAACAGAGCAAAAAAAATGCTGAGAAGCTGAAGTAACGTGGCCAAAAAATATCACAATAAAAAATTTATTGTAAATATGATAAATGTTAGATTATTAACAAAAATGACAAAACACTTGTTCACATTTCTTACGTTCCCACTGATGCCGAACTGAGCCAAAGATGATAATAGGATACGTGCATTGCAGTCATTTGACCCAGTAAAGAATGCTGATTAGACACATTTTCAATGGTGATAAACATGTTTAAACCTGGGAATATCCCGGGTAAATGTTGGAACTATATAGTTATGAGTGCAGTCTTTGCACTTGTAAATTTGTCCATGCTTATGGCCATCAGAGGCTTGTTTAAAAGAGGAGTTGGACTGTTGGGGTGGCTTACTATAGCATAGCCTGATCAGGCTGTGGACATAAAAGTAATTTATTTCATTTACAGAGAAAAGAGAGAAACCAACCCCTTCCTTAGGCTTTCTTTTTCTCCTGTGTCCCCTCACCCTTCATCCAATTCTCCCACTCAGCAGCTGTTCCTCTCACTTTCTGCCCCCCCACCACACCATACCCCCCCATACACCTCCTATGCTCTCCCACCTCCCCCACCAGCCTCACTGCGATGCTTTGTTTTATTGTTGTGCAGCGTTTTGTAGGGAAACCCCCTTCTGGAATGGGGCTGGCGTCCAACTCTGTCCGGACGCTGGGGTCTTAGCTATGTGGGTGCTCAGATATTCAGAGGATTAATGAGGCATGTGGACATTTGCTTTCTCATTAAGCTTCATGATGTTTTAAACTCTTTTTCACTCACCCCACCCACATCCAATTTGAACACCTGTTTTTAGATGCAAAGATGAAGTTGAAATACATTTTTCCATCCTGGGATTGTTGATCTGGAAGGTTTCTCACTTAAACAGTGCTTGTATTGAAACCATCATCCACTGTGTTTTAATGTTGAATGTAGTTTTGTACAACCTCTTTTAATATGCTGGTAATTTAGCGCTATGGCAAGTTCATAATCTTAAATTGCAACCATTGCGCATGACTTGCTGAAGTGTGCTTACATTTTGTGTAAATATGGGATCCAACCCATATTTTTATGGTTTGCTTGACTTTGAAAAACACGTGGATCACATGTCAGCTCCACTTTGGAGTCTGAGGTCTGCAATGCTGCTTCCAAATGGACCAAAAACAATCCCCTGTCGAGGACAGGAAACAAATTATCTTTATTTGTGATGTTGACAAACGGCTGTTTCCTGTACAGGGAAGAAAATACAGTCGTAAGACAATGTGAAACAAAACAAACTACAAAAACAAAACAAAAACAACAGGAAAAGCCCCCATGTTCCTGTGCCTGCCAAAAATTACATTATGAAGACAGAGGATGAGTGTCCATTCTTTATTCACCAATCAGTGCAAATAAGATCCTAAACTGTGGTGAACCCTGTGGTGCCTTTTCCTAACTGATATTTTATTTCATTTTTAATTATTTCCAAAAGATTTTCTGTTTCCTGTGCAGACATTTTTGTCAAATTTGCTTTCAGTTAGAGTAATGAAGCTCATATATAAGGTGTAAACCACCTGAAATTGTGAGCTTTTACTTCAGGTTACTGTGTACCTGGTTTTGATTTACAGATGTCTGCGATGGGATGGTTGGGTTAGTGGTTTGAAAATGAAACCATACTGGTTTCCTGCACCCCTGCTTTGCCCCACAGCTGTATCCCTGTGGTTTGCTGGTAGAGTGTTGGGACAATAATGATCTGGGTTGTTTACCCTGTGGGGGCCATTTTGGGCAGCTCCCATCCTCATAGGAAATAACTCAGAGTAAATGGCTCAAAATGGAATAAGATTTAATTGCGTGTGCATATTTTGAGCAAGTGCCTGTGTCCTAATCTTAAGCTATATCCATCATGATTTAAACAGACTTTCTGTTTGTGTACAAGACTACAAGTGTGTGGGTTGAACTCATCAGCTGTTGTGAGTCGACAGCCTCTGGGCCATGAGGGTTATGAGCCGTCCGGTGGCTTTTTAAAACCCCCAACTAACTTCCTGCTGTATTGAAGCTGACATGAAACAGTCAGGCTCTAAATGAGCTGTCATCTCCTGCACTTAGCCAAATGTCCAACTGTGCCAATAGAACTGACATGTTGCAGGTTTGTATGCAGGCAAATGTGAATTAATGCATCTTTGGATGTACGATTTGTGTGTGTCTTGACGTCGTGTGTGTGCGTGTGTGCATGTGTGCATGTGTAAGATAGAAAGTGTGCATGAATGGGAGTGCAAGAATGTCAGTCTGTTGAACAGGTGGTATCAGCTTTTGCAGTTTGTCACTTGGGCCCTGAACAAAAGCTGTGGGTATTTCTAAATGCTGGTTTGTGTCCAATGCAGGACCACACCATGTGTGTGTGTGTGGTCAGCTATATGGACTGACCATTGTGCCCTTGGCCCTAAGCAGATGTGATCTGAACAATGAGCTGGGTAAATAAAAGGAAGTGGTGTATAAATAGCCTCTAACGTTTGCATGAGTGGACTCTCTCACTCTCTCTCTCTGTGTGTATGTATGTTTGTGTGCATGAGATCCTGTTTGATGTGAATGAATTGTACTCGACAGTTTGCACACCACAGGTGCACTTTGCTGAACGGCTGTAATTTACCAGCAATATTTTGCTTGACTTTGTTTTCATAACTGTGTGTTTTGTTGTAAATTTTTCTTTTTTTTTTGTCTCCACGAGTCATCACTGCAATGTAAAAACAACAGTTTATCATAAGTGCTCTGACAGGTCTTTATGAGCTGTGAAACTCAGTTAGAAACTCATCTCTAAATCACATCCAGGTGATAAGCACACACGGGAAAAACGCTATAAATAAAGGAGCCTCCTCCTCCCTCCTTTATTCATCTCTCCTTGTCTTACCCATGCTGCCTCTAGATCAGCCCCACTTTATTGTGCATTCTTGCCACTGCTCATTACAATAATCTACAGTGCAGTTAGTCATCTCACTCATATTCATACAGCCTTTGTTTTCCTGCTCATTAAGTTTTACTGACACAGTGACGCTGCAGTAGCTGTTTCCTTGTGCGGGTCCACCATTTCATTATGTATGGTCATCAAAAATGACAAGTTATAAACAGATAAAATAGTGACACAATCATTTAACCCTAAAATCATGAGCTGAGAGGTTCAATGTTAAATGCAATACTTCATTGTTTGAATTAGATTGTTTTCCCACTATTTAGTTGATGTGAAGGTTTGATGCTCAAACCATTTTCTATCTCATGTCCTAGATCTTTCTGTTACAGCTCCATTGGGATTGTATGTGTGTAGCTGGTCTGGGGTGTTGTCATTGAAGTCACTGATGGCCTATATAAGCAGCAGCACCCTTCAGCTGAAACATGATACAGGTGGTGAACACTGCAGTGAATGTAAAGACACACAACAGCAGCAGACGTGACTCCTTGTTTCTCTTTGGTCCGAGATCACTGTAATGATACTAATTAGCTTCAGCTTTTGATGCAAAGCCACCATTTTATTTTCACTGTGTCAGCACACAGTGTTTATGTTTTTCAGCTGTTCATGATGACAACACCTCCCCCCATCTTCCCAAGGACTCTGTGGCCATTTAAAACAGTTGAGAAATCCTGTAAGTTTTGACCCGAAATGTTGTAACTAAAACCATCCTTCTTATCCTCTTGATGTTTTATAGCAGTTGACATCCATCGTGGTGCATTACTGCCTCCTCCTCTTTCCTTTGCACCAGAGGTTGTAAAAAAAAAAGGAAAAACTATCAGTGAAAATCAGTGCAGCAGATGGCAGATATAGTATTTGTTGCCAGTTTGTTTTTTACCCATGTGTTTGGCCCATTTTCTTTCTTCCCCTTCATCTAATAACATCTAAGAAATGATACACAAAATTGCACAAAATATTTATTGAATAAAATGCATTCTCTCTCTCTCTCTCTCTCTCTCTCTCTCTCTCTCTCTCTCTTTCTTGGTCTGCATTTTGGGTCTGTACTGCATGAAGTGTTTCATCAAAAAAACTTAACTTTGTAAAATAAACTTTTGCGAGAAAGGAAGTCTTAACTACACATACAGCATTTTAAAAGTTTCTCACTACAGAATGCTGATTTGCAGATGTTTTTGTTTCATGCATTTGGAAATTGAATCTATGACTTCAATTGTGTGTATTTTCTTTTTCTCTTCTATTTTCTCTCCCTCTGATGTGTACAAATGGTTTTGTCAGTGTGTCTGAGGGTGCTCTAGTGTCATCTTCCTTTTCCTCACATCTGGCTGTAGTTAAGACCTGTCACTGACATTTCTGTTTGCTGTAAACAAAACGTGAGTGACGTTTTTCTAGTTTCAGCTTTTTAACAACTTTGATCAAATGGACTGTTGATATATTTCCAGCCCTGGTGTCAAGCTGTTATCACAATGAGGTGATGCCTCACACATCGCATGGATTTCTGTGTATGCGGCTGATCAGCAGGCTGCAGCAGGAGCTGACACTGACAAAGTGTCCTGCAAAATGGTTAATGGGAAAAGATTGAAAGCTCATTCATATTGCAAAGCAACTCTTATAAATACATAGGTATAGTTAAACTAAAACCTCTGGCTGTCGCTCAGCAGTTTAATCTCTAGTCAGTCTTACTGTCCTCATGTGTCCCACATTTACTCTAATTAATACTCCAGTGTGCCCTGCAATATCTCATCAATTGCTGCCTTTCAACAGTATATTTCTTTGTAACTTTGATTCAGTAATAAAATGTATTTACTACAATCAAAATGTGCTGGTAAAAAAAAACAGAGCAAACCATTTTATAAGGCAAATCTACTGCAAGCAGTGTCTGCATTGGAGCTGCATGGAAAGAACAGATTACTTTTTAAATATTGTAAATAGCCAATGTGTTATTTGTACAGCCTTAAATAAATGTTAGCTTTGTTCATTTAATAAGGCTGAGGTGTTCATGAAGCCCATAACATGTAGTTTCTGCTCTTAGAAGGACTTATATCATCTCTGTGGATTTTTTTGGCAACTGAGCCGCCACAGTTTAGAGCTTATTTCTAATTTTGGGCTTACTGGTTACAAAACCCACTATTTACTTTATTATTGTAGAGGGGCTGGACTGTGTGATGGTTGAGGGAGGGATGGGAAGAAAGAGAGACATGATTGAAGGAAAGTGAAAGCAGGGAAAAGTGTTTGAAAACTGAAAGAAAGAGATTGGAAAGGGGGTAAAATAGGGGAAACCATACATGGAGACAGACGAATGATGCTCAGAAAGAGGGGTGGGGGTGCCAAAAGAGCGATTTTCTTTTGGTACTGTAAATAATAGTCCCTACTTGAGTTGGACGGCATTCACAGCTCCTTTTGTGCTCTGTGACATCCTAGGTTCCCTAAAGAGAGGAGAGGGCCGGCAAGGGCTCGGCTTCCAGCGTTTTCACTGGCATGGGAAAGGCAGAGTATTAGCCCTATATGAATATGAGGGAAAATAAAGCCTCTGCAGGTCAAAGGGACCCTGCCAACACACACTTCTGGCTCTTTATCCCAAACAAACCCACAAATGCAGACATTCAATAATACGCTCAGGCAAAGCCTCACAACTGAGCGTGGTGCCACTGCCTGCTCACACACATCAGCACTTCGCCATCAACTCTAGTCAAATGCAGACAGTTCTGCTCTACACTGCTCTATCTTAATCTGAGCAATAATGTGTTTTGGCTGCTACTTCTGACAAGACCTGCCCACTGGTTGAGTTGTGGCCTCTCCTCTGCTTCTAACTCTAATGTGATTCTTTTATTCTTAATGCCAAACACATGCACTCACTAAGACATCTTATTCATATTTATAGCAGGGGAAGTAGTATTGGTTCCACTATTTAAGCCACACCATGACATGGTTTAAGTATAGGACATAATTTCTAAATGCAGATTCGGAGGCAACAGCAATATTGCGTTAATAAAGCCACTGCAAAACACAAAGAGGAGCCCATTAAAATGTTTCAGAAGTGAATTCCACTTCCCAGTCATTCAGCAGCTTGACCCAGTGCTGCTGTTGTATACACACAAATGTTCCTCAGTCATGACTGATAGTATTGTTTGACAGAGCCCATTTTCAAATTAAGGCATACAGTAATGTTACATGAAAACCAAACAGAGGCAGAATAATAATATTAACACCAAAAAAAAATCACCAAAAATTATGCACTGCACACACACACAAGAATGCATTGTTCAAAGGTGAAATTATACTTTTTCTTTACTTGTTAAAAAACTTCACATTGTACAGTCTGAAAAACAGTAAACCTGCCAGGACAGAGGTTAATCAGATGAGCAGCTGTCATGAAAATTCAATACACAGAGATCCCTCCAGCTAAATGCTTCATACTTGAACTTTACCATACAGGCTTATGCTCCTTCTCAACCACTACGTTCCATCAATGAACCCCACCTCACACTGCTCTCCCTGCACACAAGGCAAATTTAAGTCCAGATTGTTCTCATTTGTGGTTCCCAAATGGTGGAACAAGCTCCCTAATGCTATCAGAACAGCGAAGAATCTTTTTATCTTTAAGAAACTCTTGAGGACCCCTTTTTTTGTGATCACCTTCTCTCTAAAATCTTTTAGACAACTAACTAACCCTTACTTGTTTTGAGCACTTTTTACTCTTGCACTTTCCCTCTCGAACTTACCTATCACTTCCTGTTGGTCTCTTATTGTGACATAACTCAAATGAATGTCTGATTGTATTGTAGTTTTTAATGATTGTTTTTGTTCATGAATGTTTCCTATTATATTGTTATCTTAATATGTTGAACACTTGGAAGTTGCTTTGGATAAAAGCCCTCCATCAAATGATCAAATGTAACTGAAGAAATAAGTTGTACACATTAACATTTCCTGTGTCATCAATTAGACGACTCCCGGAAATCCTTGGATGGTGGAGATCATTTTTGGTGACGCTGAGGTGACGAGGCCATCACATGAGTATGAGTCCCCTACTTGATGATGTCACACCCTGTTTTACTTCTTTATCTGTAAACAGGCTACTGAGGACAGACAGGAAATGGTGATGGAAGAATGGCGGTGGATGGAGGAGGGGGTTCCTGTTGTTGGTGGAGTAATTCCACTTTTATTTGTCCATTTCTCTTTTCCTGTTTGATGAAAACATCTGCCCGACAGAACTCAAGAGATCCCTTAATATCCAGCAGACAAAAATATGTTGACGTATTTTCATCCATTACACACAATTATTTTTATTTTGTTTATTTTTTGTAGACAAACTCTTTATTTGTAATGGGATATGACTGGTTTCCTCTTAATAACTACACAGTTGAAAGTAGCTAATGACATCATTGCAGGCTGGACTGCACCTAAAGCATGTCACTACAAATCATTAGCAATCACTCTTTGGATTATTTTCTCAAGTATTTCATTAAAGGTTTGGTTAGATAACAGTAAAATAGTGGCCAATAGTCTCATTTAAGAAGTAGAGAACTTAAGTTTCAGTTCTATTGTTTATTTTAGTGCATATGCCCAATCAGATTTTAATTTGGCTTCAAGAAGCACTTTCTTCAAGCCGAAGGTAATGTTTTTGAAATCTTTTTAAAAGTATTATTTAAATACTTTATTTCTGTATAAGATTGTACTGTTACTTTATTAATATAATAATAACGCAAACATCAATAATGTACGATATCAGTATTCTTTTTGATATTATGATAATATTCAAAGGAAAGCTTTGATAATTCAATTTAATAAAATTGTGAGTCTTTGAAAGGCCACCTGACACTTTTCAGCGAACTCCACCCATCTTGTTCTCGGGGCAGAATAAAAGCCTTGATAAGAATGACCAGTTGACATTAGGTTATCAGCTTGTTTTTCCTCGGAGACAGCGCTATCATCTGTTATTGTCTTCGCATGTTTTAGAGTGCAAGGTGTGGTGTTTGGTTACAAAGGCTCGCCATGCTGTTTGTGGCTTTATCCAGGTTGGGATAATAGCAGCCAGTCACTGACCCACATCAGCCTTGTTTGTGTGGTCACTGATCACTGCTGCTGTAGGTCACAGACACTGAGGAAAAGTTCCTCTACTTTGACAAGTTTCAAGAAAAAAAGTTGGCAATTTTTTTTTGTTACAGTTTTTTTTTAGTTGGTTGCTTATCAAAGGTCAATGTTTGCCAGTTTGCGATTGCTGCAAACACACGTGCTGTTTTATTTTGCCTGGAAAAACTTCAGAAATGAAAGCAAAGCATGGAAAGTGTGTACACTGGCCACCCTGAGACTAGGAGTTGTCTTATCAATCCCAGGAAGCCTCGCTACCACGAGGCAGGAACAAGAGCCACTGGCTCTGAGAGAGGGGACTTTCCTCCGTCCTGCTATGCTAGGATGCAGAACAATGACCAAGTTACTCACACACACAGTGGTCACTGGCTTGGATATTTTCTGTGTGTGCTCATACTGACTGACTCACAGCAGGTTGCACTTTGAACTCAGAAGCCTGTGATCTTTGGGTTGTCTAACCTTTTAATCCAACACTTTTGTACCTGTTGCATTCAAAAAACTCTGATACTGAAAGTGACTCTGGGCATTAAGAACGTAAAAAGGCTCTCATCTGTTGCTCTGTGCATTCTGGCCCACTTTGCCAGTGTTTATTCTTGAAGGAGGTCATAGGAGACAACTCGTCCTTGTACTGCTTTTTTGGTACTTAACTCTGTATCAGCTTGTCCCTGTCTGTCTCACCCACCCACACCTGTCGACTGTCAGTTACCATCCTTTTCATATCTCATATTAACTGTCATTCACTGTTAACCATCCCTCTTCTGTGTGTTGTCACAGCTTTGGTGATGGCTCCTCTCACTTTTTTTCTGGTGTAATTTCTGTGATTTGCGTCGCCTGCAGTGTTGGCGGCTCTCCAGTTTTCGGGGTGACCCTGCAGCGCAAACTGAGGGAGGAGAGAGGGAGCAAGGGTTCAACTGGAGAGAGAGAGAGAGAGAGAGAGAGAGAGAGAGAGACTAGCCTTGCAGCAGTAATTGGTCAGGAAGTGGCCTGCTTGGATGTGCGAGCTCCTCTCTCCCCATTTCTCCCCCCTCCCCTCCGCTCCCAGTGGGCAGTCAGTTCCGTTACGTTTCGCTCCCATCTGTTCCTCTCTCTCTCTCTTTTTTGGTCAGTGTCACTCTTTCTCTCCAAACTGACCTCATATTGTAGAGGTGTGGACCACGAACTGTGCTGCCTTGACGTAAGACCCTTCTACCTCTCTGGGTCAGTCAGCGTTTCGACGAGTGTTGTATGAAACTTCTCCATTGCATGGACATGGATCTAACCTGTGAAAGAATACTGGCATATGAGCAGCTGAGAAAGGGATAATGGTTGGAATGGCATTTTTCTAAGGTGAGTTCTCAGATTGTAATTTTCTTTGCTTGGCAATATAAATCAGTGTAATTTATCATTTTAAAGCATGGTCAGATGTCTTGGCAGTACGGTTTTATTTCTTTTTAAAGCCCATCTCTTTATTAAATCGTAATTGTAGTGGTTGATTATATAAAATCAGGTCTGAACCCCCAATTACTGATCTGATAGTTTCAATTTAGTTGACTCAAATGGCTCCTTTGCCAACTTATCTAATTAGATACTCTACAACAGAAGCTATAATCAGACTACCAGTTTCTCTTGAACCCTGGGAGATGGATGACCACTACATTTTGGTGATGTTATGTCTTCGAAAGCCTACAAGTCCAGTGTTCGAGGATATGTTAACCTGGTTTGTCGTCAATTTCAGGGCATTTTGAGCTCATAAAAGGAAGTATTAGGAGAATCTTGTAAGGACCATATTCTTATTGGATAAAGAATATTAAACACAATATAAATAAAATTGATCAGTATTTAACTGAAACAGAGTTGTTTATGGTGCATATTCAACTGACATTCTCACGCGTTTGTGTGTGTGCGTTCTCCTCTGTGGTGTGTCCTCGTTGTGAAAACCCTAACTGGAGCACCCAGCTTCTGAGGGACATAGATTAGACTAGATTTAATGGACTTGTTTCCTTATGATATTTTATATGACAAGGAAATATTAATGCTATCATCATAAAACCCATTTGTATAATTTGCACTTCCATAGATATCATATTATGAGCTTATGTATTTTAAAAAAGTTTTGATGTTAATGATCATTCATCAGTCATGTTTGGTTTTGTTTTGGCACATTTGTTATTTTGGCCTCAACACATACAGTATTTACTGTGTTTTAACTACATACATGACTCACATTTTAAAGTCTGGTCTCATTCTCATAAAATGCACATTAGACTCTATTCATTTATCCATGTGCTTGAGGAGTAATACATTTTCACAGAAATAATTAAGGTACAAGTCCTGTGTTGACATTATTATCATAAGTGTCACATGTTTCCTGAATGGTTAGAAAAATCCCTGTGTCTCCACTCTGTTGGTCTCCTTTCCTGGAGCGGGACCCCCGTCCAGCGTTTTAATCTGAGTCCAAACACAGCTTCCTCTATATATCCGCCAACACACATGCTCATGTACTTATTGGACACACAGTTTTCTTCATTGTCACACACACATGCACATACAGCCCTGCACATTATTCTCTTTTTTGTTCTCATGCAACTCAAAGCCAAAGAACACAAATCAGATGTTTTTTTCTCTATAAAAAAAAGAAACTAAAAGTGTGTTTACTTTGTGTTGATGTGTAAAGCAGTATACTAATAATCTGATTTTGGAAAGCACAAGTCTTTTAAACCACCTTTTTTTATCTTCTTCCTAGTCTCCATTTCTTCCTCCTGATGATCAGCTTCATTATCTACATTTTTTTATATGAATACCAGCTCACCACGTAGCTGAATATCAACATTATCTTGTATTGTAAATACTTTTCGTGGCCCGTGATGCCACTCTGCCCTATCATTAGCTGCGGCTGTTGCTGCTGACCTTGTTGTTAGCAGCTGTAGTTATTTCTGTGTCACTGTTGATGTTGTTGTTTAGTCTGCCAGAATTGTGAAGACGCTCCTTGTTTTCATGGATCCCTCTGCCAGTTTTGAGGGGTTCCTGCTCCTATGTAAGCTCTAATTAGTGCTTCAGTCAGATTTCTGGCAGCCAGCAAGAGTAAGAAATTCCTGGACTTGTTCTGGTGCTGTGAGCAGACGGCTGTAGCCTAAGGGAATGCTCTCCGGGAATCTGGAAACCTCATAAATCTGGGAAAAGGAAAATCAATACAGGATTTTATAGAGTTAAGCCAGATTGTCGATTTTACGCTGATGAAATTGGCCTCAGAGCAAGTAGTGGTAGAAGTTTCTTGCTGGTTGTTATTGGCGCTGATCTGCTCCTGATATATCAGCTTTTACAATCAAACATGACAGGCAAAATGTGCTGCTCTACATTACTTACTGAACAACAAAAGGCCGCTGTCCTACATGGGTCAAAAAGGAGGGATCCAACCTGGGTTCTATCAAAATCAAATCAAATCAAATGAACTGAATTTAAATTTTAGTTGCGACCTCAAAATTGACAAACATGTTTGGATGAGAAAGAGTTTGAAGTAATAGCCAGTCTGGATGGTTTTTAAAGATCCTTTTTCAACCGCATATAGACTTTATTCCTCAATGGAAGAAGCACTGGTGTAATTGTTGCTATGTACTAAATTTTCATCACATTTGTAATAATTACACTTGCTGTCAGCACTGCTCCCAGATTTAGCTAAAATGGAGACGTTAGGAAATTCATTTTATTTCGAGAGAGGCTTTATGTCTGAATGGGCAGAAACAGGGACTGTACTGTACTTAACAGTTGCTTTCTGATAGCTTTTTATCAGTTGTGACTCAAGTTATCAGCTGTGAATCAAAAGTCTTTCACTACGGTTTAACCTCGTCATCGCTCTAGTACAAAACATTCATGCTCTTTAATTTTAATACTTGTTAGTGCTACTTTCTGAAATAAAGCACAGTGCCAGGGCCCTGAAACCAAAATCAAATTCAGCCATCATTTACATATATTGCACACATGTTTTTTTTCTATTATAACTTCTTGTATCTTTCAAAATAAACCTGAAAGAAAAATTTAAACTCAATTCAGTCTTGTAACTTAATTGAAGAGCTGGAATAGCTTCATACACACAGATTTAATACTGTAGGGCAGCAAGAAACATTTTTCCAGTCTTAAAGTGCCTTAAGGGTGGAAATTGTGTGTTAAGAGGTTAATAAAGAACTCAGGCGGCAAAAAGAAAACCTTTTAAGAGTTGGAATAAAGAGAGTGTGTCTTTGTAGATGATCCATCTCACCAATGACAAAGAAAGACAGGGTCACAGAGAGAGGGGGGAAACTGTATATGAATGACCCCTCTACTCACAAACCCCTGTCATTAGTCACAGTCTGTTTCAGCCTCTGAATCTAGATGTTTCTGTGTCATCCTCCATGTGCTGCAGACGTTGCCACAAAAACACACAAGTCCTCACACTTTTAACTGTGGACAGCTGAGAAAATGAACACCAGATTACATTAGCACACACACACCATAACAACCATCAAATGAGTCCTCCACCTCTCCACCTGCAGCCGGCCTCCCTTCAGGACACGCTTAAATGACTGGGGACAGCTTTTATTTCTGATTACGCTCACACACTAAACATTTTCAAGAGGCTGTGCTCTTTCAAGTCAGAGTTTACAATGCAGTCGGAAAACGAACGGTTGTCTGTGTGTATGTGTGTGCATGCATCAGTAAGCGTCAAATAGAGTGCGTATGAACCCTTTGCCCTGCCTTAGTGTTTGCTCTGGCTGAGTGTTATGAGGAATATAGTGGTTTGTTGACAATAAGCATTTTCTTCCCTCTCTCCATCCCTCTCCTTCTACCGCTCACTGTCTTCCCCATGCCACTCGGCCTTGGGGATGAATGCCGCACTGTCGTCATAGTTACCATGGGCCCTGGTCATCCTAGCAACCATGTAAACTCTCAACCCATCAATTCTGACTCTGCTTCTGCATGGAGGGAGACTGAGATGCTGGTTGCCTCTGTGTTGGATCTTTAAACTCTAGTTGTAGCCTGTTGTTAGTGTTGAAAAGGAGCCAGGTTTGGTAGAGAATCTCTCTGAGAGGAGAAGGGTGACATGAGTTGGGCTCTAAAATGTCAGGTGTATCTAGAGAAGAATGTATGCATTAATAAAAAGATAAAATGGAGCAATATGGATGTGGCCTCAGCGTCTTTAAATGTCCATGTGTTTCAAATCCCCCACTCTTCAGTTAACATGGGCTTTCTTTTGAAGTCCTTTCATATGTTGGTATAAAACAAAGCGATTAGCGTAACTTAACTTAACAGCTGTCCTGTCTAAAGTTAAAAAAGTGTACTTTCCTCTGTTGTTGAGTCCACAAAAAAAACAAAGCAAAGTTTTTGTGTGAAGTTGGAAATGTTTGAACTTCCCCAAAATATTTGCCTAACATGATGTCCCAAAAGCAGCTCCGAATTCAGACTGACAGAAATTCTGCAAAGAAATGACAACGTGCTCCTCTTTACTGGAAGAGAACCAGCAGACTATTCCAGGTTTCCTGAGTAAAACACATAATGATCCTGTGGCCAATGAATGCATCTCAAAGCTCACAAGTTAATATTAGTTTGATTTGAACAACATCATAAATGTTTTAGAAACAAAGAGTTTTGTCATAATCCTATGCTTTCGCTGTTTTTCTGCTAACCTCAAATATTCTTGGAAACAGAGGGAATAAGAGAAAGATAACATCTTACAGACGTTTTACAAAATAAACATTATTAATTACATACTATTGAAACAGGAAAAGGATCATGGAGCGCAAACCACAAGCTGCTGTAATCCTTTCTTCTTCAAGGAAATAATGTTTCAGACAGTCTGCTTGAGACAGTTTTCTTTTGCTGGATCAAATACAGACAAAACATTGAGTTCATCGGATTTTTATCAGTATCCACAGTCCTGCTGTCGCCCCTTTAATCCATTTTGTAAAGCACTGTTTCTACATGTATTGCAGCTCATGTAGCCATTGTCGTATGCAGTGGAAGAAGTGTTTCTCTTGTCAGTATCCTGCAGGGAGTGGAGTGGAGGCTGTTGGAGCAGGGGGGCATCAGATAAGACAGATTGCCGCTGTAGGTTTCTGTCATCAACAGGTTGTGCTTGGCTGAACCGATGAGTTTAGACGCCCCCACTGTGTGTTTACCATGCTAAAGGTGCTCATTACACACTGTGTGACCGAGGTGGCGGGGGAAGGGCAGGTGTAACAGTGGAGATTTAGGGGCTTTTTGGGTCAATGGACCTTCAGACCACTGGAGAGAGGGGTCATGCTTATTTTGATCTGGTCTGTGTGTGTGGTTGTGGGTTGTCCATTGGGTCTCTGTTATTAGGAAAAGGGGGTGGTGTTAGATGGACCCCATGTGGATGGGACCAGCCTTTGTCTTTAAAGGGGGACAACAAATAGTCAACATATTTGCTTTAGAGCATAAGACTAAGGGCCTTTTGTTTCATGTGTGTCCTAATTATGGGACACTTCGCCTGTCTTGAATTATGACTACATTTGTAAATTATACTGAAGACAGGCAGGAGCAGCAGTTCCTAATGTGGCCTGAATTTAAGTATTTTCTTGTGATTTATGATCGAGATGCAAGATATTATCGATATGATTTCGGTATCAGCAGATATTGAATTTAAAATGTATTACTGGATATTGGCAAACATGCTAAAATCACCCAGTGTGACTAATAGTGAATACAGTAGGCTCTATAAGTGGCTTCCTCCTCAACTTCTATGCTTGCAGCCTCTACAACTATTATTTTTTGAATGTGAATTTATTTTACACAATTAGACTTGGAATGATGGTCGACATCTTGCTGTAAGCTAAAATAGTTTTGGTCTTTTTCATAAAAGGTCAACCAGAAAACTCTAATAGTAATAACAAGGTGAATGGGGGCATATTGACATGCATATTGATATTGTGTTTGTATACTAGAAAGAGGAAGTTGTCCAATGTAAGGGTCTAGTCAATAGTAGCTCAACTTTGTGCTCAACTGTGCATGGAAACATACTGTTTTTTGCTTTGTTTTGTTTTCATCGGGTTGCAAACCTAAAAGTTGCCATCCACTGTCACTGATGGATTCCCATCACTTGCCCAAGTCCTATTGACTTGACTCTGGTTAGGAAAATTTCATTGTTCTTTCTTATTTTTCCACTTCGGACAGTCCGGAGAACTCATTTAATCCAGCCTTTCTCTGATCTGGGACACAATAAGCAGCACAGTGTCTCACAGTGCACGAGAACCTTTTGTCCAAGCTGGCTCCCAGCCTATTGATCAACGTCAACCCACCCCCCGATTTCTCTGTCTTTCTTGTAAAGTGTGTGTATGTGTGTAATCTTGAGCTGTGCGCTAAGAGCAGCAGTTCAGCTTGTTGCCGAGTGTGCAGTCGTCACACATGTACAAGGTGTTGCCAGACTTCTAGCTGTTACAAACCAACTTATAAAGTTTGATTTTGTAAAAAAGTGGCATAAATGAAGCTGTGGGCAGGATAAAAGAAATGGAAAATAAACAGAGGAATGATGAGCGGAGACAACTTGATGTGGAACTCCCAGCTCCTTGTCATTTGCTGCTGGGGAGAGGGAGGAGGAGTCAGGGGGAGGGGAATACCCAGTAGGGAGGGAGCAGGAGAGAGCAGAGGCCATTCACTCTGACACACACATACACACACACATGCAAACACTCACATGAACACTTGAAGGCTGACGGTTGATGTGCTGCCACAGGACAGAGAGAGGGAGAGAGAGAGAGAAGATTCAGAGAGAGGAGATCCTCAGAAAACTGAAGTAAGAGAAAGAAAGGAAAGGAGGAGCACAATCAACAAGAGGAGTGTGTTTGTGTTGTGTTCAGGAGGAAAAAAAAAACACAGCCTCAGAGAGTATATTATCCTGCTTATATTGTACTTTGAAGGAGCTGACTGCACGTCTACTCCCAGGAGAAAGGATTCACAATGACTGAGAGAATTTGGGGGATTTAAGAAAGTCTCTGTGGATTCACTGGGAATACAATTTGGAATACTCTGGATATTTGAGATGCTCAGGAAATCATCTTTCCACCCAAACCTGTGCTTTTGATGCTCATCTTCCTTTAGTCTAAATTCTACTGCAGAGTCATAATGCCCACTGGTAAGTAGGAGCTATTAAAGTTGTTTTTTTTTTCCTGCTGATGCTTGAGAGTTTATCTAAATCACAGAAACTTGGAATGGAGATGGAGTATACTGAAACACATTTCCACAGAGACATGAGTGACTCTGATGTATTTGTGTTGGATTTTCTTGCATGTCAACATGCCTCATCAACCTGCCTTAAAAAAAATCATTTTGGAAAAGATTTTCAGTTTGGGACAATGCATGTTTTTTTAAGTATTAGTAAATAATGAAAGACTGTGCTCTCACAAAAGTTTAAAGAGTAATTTTTCATGTGGCAAAAGTTCAAATATCTTGTAAACCCGAGGTCCATTCTTTGATGTTTTGGCTTTTTTGTCTTTGTGGCTCTTTTGTGTCGTGTGTGTGAGATATTTTTGTCCATCAGCTGACAACGCAGTGTGAAGTGTCTTCACAGTGTCTGTCTCTCTTTACTGCTGCTGTATGAACAGCGTCCTGTGCTTGTTTTCTCTCTCCTGGTGTTGAATGGAGCATGTTTGCTTCTGTTCAAACATCATAGGTCAAATTACCAATGGAATACACAGGTTTTTGCTGTTTATGATTTAATTTATGGTGGTGGTAATAGGGTATGGTGTATTTTACAAGGAACAGCAGCTGGTACAAAGCATGTTTGTCTGAAATCTAAAAGTGCACCAGCCCCGACAATTTAAATTAAAGGGAAATACTTTCAGCTTTTGCTCTTTTTCAATTCCAGCCCTGGATATTTCTTAAAGCCAGCACGTGTCTGTTTCCTCATGCTGGGTGTAGGATTGACTGAGTGTTGAGATGCCATTCTGCAGCCTGTGACCCAAATTAGAGCCTTGAGGGCAGCAGTTGGGGGTGGCCACATTTGGGAATAGAGGAGAGAAGAGGTGGAGGGAATAATTACTGTTTAGAGCAAAATCTTTGGTTTAGAGGTGCTGGAGACAATGGGCCTCTCCGTCCTCCTCCTTCCAGTCCTCTGGGAGAACCTCTGTCCCCCGCACAGCACTCATGGGCAAGCACTGAATCTTCACAGATACTGGACGGTTGAGTGGATGGTCTTTGATGAGTAATCCAAATTAAAAAAATAATTTACCTCTCTCCGTCTCGTGCTTTAGTGTCACTCAATGTAGAGGATGATATTGTGTGGACAGAGGTGGATGAGAAGAGCTAGATGTTTGAGCTTTTCCTGTGGGCTGAAATCCAATCAGGTCGTAGAATGAGTCTAGTGTGTTGAAGGGGGTGCAAGAGTGTCCCAAGGGTGGTTGCGATCTATGTGGTTGTGTGTCCAAAAATAGGGGAGGTGTGTGTTTGAGGGTAGACTTTTTTTTTCCCACAGAGGCAACAGCACAGCACATTCCTCACTGATGTCAACAGTGTCAATAACAAACGGAGAATCTCTCTGCGATTCTTATCCTCACATCACACGATCAAATAAAAGTGTTAATCTCCCACATTAAGTGTTTGAGTGTGCCTGTGCATGGTGTTTAATCACTAAAAGGAGTTTTACTTTATCGCGTGAAAAAAGCCATTTGTTGCTAATTAGCCTCCCAGCTGTGTGTGGTTACTCAGACTCTGTTTGGTGAGGTGGTGAAAACCACAAGAGCCTATTAACTCACACATCATGTTTAAACTTCTGTCTTTATCACTCTATCATTTTTATCACTTGTGTGGTATGATGTTTGAAATGTCTCCACATCATTGGAGCTTCTGCTGCTTGTTCTGATGCTTCTCATTAAAGCAGTCATTCCCAGTTTGGCTTGGGGGGAGATTTTTTTTTGATTGCTAAATTAATCTGCTGAAATTTTTTCTAGCCTTTTACATTAAAAAGTAAAGGAACTTGTAATTGTGTTGATCTATTCAACAGAAATGGCAGTTAAGCTATCCAGGAACATGTTACAAACTGTGTCACCATAGTTTATCATGTCAAAATACACGGTTCTCCATATGAGAAGTTTAAGAATAGATGCTGTTCTTTTCCATTTTTTTCCTCTAGTCTTTCTCCATCATCCTGCAAACTATCTGCAGTATAATCTGTGTCCCGGCCAGTGAAGGCCTTTGTTGGTCCAGTATAACTGGAATCCCCACCCTCTGTTTCCCTAACCTGTGTCTCTTTTACGGCCTTTGCTCCTCCAAAGTTATTCCTCTGTGAAATCCTGAGTGACATTTTAAAGTCCTTAGCGTCAGTTGAGCTCAAACTTGTGTCTCTATCACAAACGGAGCCCGACCTTAAGTGGACACGGTGGTAGATGTGAGACAGTGAGGACTTGGATGTGTCATTGTTCCGCCAAGTCCCTGCAAAACTACAGGGAACAAAAGGCATATGAAAACTGATTTTGGTGGTAAATCAACACTACTTCAGGGTAAATCAACAGGTTAAAAGTACTGCAAAGGGCAAAATTCAAGATGAGACAGAGCTAGTGGGAGATGGAAAAGAGAAAAAAGCAAGGGAGTGGGTAGCGTTTGACCTCTGGCCTTTCCTTCTCATCTTTTCTTCCTACTTTAATTCCTCTGTGTCCTCTCCTCCTCATTTCTCACCCTCACGCATTCCCACCTGTTCTCTTCTCACCAAATGCCACTATCACACTCAGTACATTTCCATGCAGAGTTGTATTACACCATTTAACTGGACTACTGTCATTGTCTAATTTGCAACAATTGTTGGGAATCGAGTTACTGCAGTAAGCTTGTCCAACTTTGCTATACTGGTTGGCCATATTACCTTCTTCATCTTTTTAGAATTTGTTGTTGTCTGGTTTGCCTATGACATTACAGCTGGCAGCTAGTTTACATGTGCAGCACCATTAAGTGTCTCTCTAACATCTATTAACTGCATCAGTCCAAAACTGTACTGGCTTTTTTTTTATTATTTCTGGGTCACAGCCTTTGGGTGGTAACTGTGGCACATGCAAACTGCATCCTGGCCAGTTTGGGTCTAGTTTATTATGTACATGCAGTAGTAATTTGACTCCCAACTGCTTTATTTGGTTGTCTTTTAAAAATTCAGTTTAGTACAGTTTTAGTCAGACTTGCATGCTTAATGTATTTTTTTTAAAGTTGTTTCAGTTTGATGAACACAATATGATATTCCTTTTTTACATCATGCAAATGTACCCATTGTCTTTTTAGTTAGGATGCTAGGATTGAGGATGTTACTGATGTGAAGACAAAAACAACCACTGGGCTGCGACTTGATAAGATACTTTCACACATTGTTCTTGCATAAAAAGATCTAACTGTTCTGATTATCATCTCCATCTGGATTAAGATTCATTCCAGGGCTCTTTGGCATCATAAGACTGCCAAGACAGTAATACACTGTATGGCACTGAACTTCTGGTTGTTCTGAGGCAGCATAAACAAAAACAAACATGGCCAAACAGGGTTGATTAAAGGACCTGTAAGCTGTGCAGTGTGTGTGGTCAGGCCCTGTCTGGATAACACACTCTTGTCTGCAACTAAAGCCTCAGTCCTTACCTCAAACTTTGCTTATTTTCAGATGAATATTACACACATTTTATTCTAAATATTTTGTTTTGCCCATGACCATTTTGTGTCACACTTGCTTGTCAAAGTGGAAAAAACAGAGCAGTTTGGATATTTAGAGTAAAAATCTGTATTAAGTGTAATTCCATATTTTTACTGTTGTGCCATAGGTGTTAATTTTTTGTTAGTTAAAGAGCCACAGGCCATTTTTCTTTTTCAGAACTGAAAAACAAAGTTTTTACATGCTAGAAAATATATAAAATTACCATTTCATGTCTTGACTGTTGGTTCTTGGGGACATTTGATGGCTGTGCTCTATTTCTGTCATAATTTATCACATTTTTGTCATTGTATCTTCTATTCCAGAAACATTTTTTTTGTCTTTTCCACAAATGCCAGAGAAATTAACTTAAATGTGCCCAGAATTTTTTTTTTCAACTAGCAATTAAGGCAATTCTAATTATCATGTGTATGATCAAAAAGTACTGTATAATCACAGCCCTGTTTTTAGATGAATTTCACTAATTTGAGTGTGACTGCGCTATGAACACATGTGCTTCAAGTGCAAACATGAGCCCTGGTGGTCTGAAGCCATATACACAAGCCAGTCTGTGTGTGTTTTTACATAGTAAAGTATATGGTTGAAGAGGCGTGGTCTAAGCTCATATAGAAATGTAAAATGGTGCTCATGTAGACACAGTGTTCTTGGTGAAGTTACTGTATGACCTGCCAAATGTTTTCTGAATTTTTTACATTTTATAGGATGATAGATTGAAAAGGTGGCAGAAAAGGATGCTTGCTTGCTTGAGGAGCAAGTACAGCCATCATCACCCTTTAAATCAGCAGCTGGGAAGGCACCCAGCCATTGGGGGGTAGTGATAACACTGTTATCATATCACAGACTGAGTAAACATGTTGTACATCTATTGATGTGATGATAATGTTTTCTTCTTCATGTTTAGCTTAATGTTTAGCTTCTTCATACCCAATCATACCATTTGTTAATCCTGACAAAATACGGAGTTCAGACTTTGGGTAATTTACTTGTGCATCACCATTGGAGTATAGTTTTGTTTATGGCAAAGAGTATGTGAAAGAGCTAAAATCCACTTGTAAAATATCAGTAATATTAACCTCAAGACAAAGCCAGTGGTGCATAAACAAATAGATTAACTGACATAGGTGATTCTGTGTGAAATTATTGATTTTTTTTAAACGTTTTGTTGTTTGTAAAGTTGGTGCTGCAGACTTTGCCTCTGAATTATATTAAGTTTATAGTGATTTCATTAAATGGCCCACAGGAAAGTTTTTAAATGCAGTAAATTCAAATGCTACAAAAGTAGATTTGTGCTTTCTACAATAGTCAACACTGACTGTAAGAGTAAACACCTAATGTAAAATAAAATAAGCCAAATGCATGTCCACTGCTGACTAATCCACATCATATGTCTCCTTATAGTGGTGATTGTAAAAATTCCTATGACTCCATACAGGCTGCAGATTTCTTCACTGTCAATCTTAGTGGTATAATATGCCAGAAATTTCAAATTTTACTGTCTTTTCAGTACAAAATACCCTCTTTGATATTCTTGAGACTGTGTTTTACTACAGAGGGAAACTCCCTGGACATTGTGTGTGCTCTGTTGCTGGAACCAGCCTACTATACACACACTGTCGGTTTATTGCTGGCTTTAAACCCAGTGATTAGGGATGCCGTGTAGCCAAAAATAAACTGAGAAAATGTCTTTGCAGCTGCTCTGAATCCAACATCTGCATATGACATAATACTGTGCAATATTTCAAATGTGTTTATGGTTTAAGGAATACAAAGGATGACCACATTCCCATTACAAAGCACTCAAGAAGCTGTTTGAGCTACTTGCAAGGATAATCAGGGCCGTAAAGAGATGAGGGTGCTCACAGCTGTTTGCTGACCACTCCAGGTTTAAGGGCCATTCAGGTGATCATAAAGCACAAGACTGAATTTGAGAAGTTAATTGTAGCATGAGCCATTAAACCTGGCTAGACTGGTAGTATTTGGCAACCCGTCATACTGACTGATTGGAATCAGGGAAGTTACTGAGGCTCAGTTATAGCAGCCAGCCACTTGCACGTGTCTGGCATATCATTAATGTGGGATTTCAAGAGATTTTATTAATGAGAAATTAAGCATATGTTTCAAATATTACTTTATAGGTTATGTCAAATTTTTTTGTCCAGTGACCACAATATAGGAAATTATTCTTGGCTCAATATGAACACAACATCAGTTACAAATGCAAACAACAATTTAAAAGGAAGATGGGGAAAAGCACTTGATAAGTTCTTTAGTGTCCTGATGCTTGAAGATTGATGAAGTCCATAAATGAGACTGCCTTCAGCTCTGAAGAAGCATCCCATAATTAACAATGGGGAGAAAAATGCTAAAAGAAACATCCAAATGAGACTAGTATAACAAAATCTATTTAATATCAGAGTTTAGAAGGTATTTCTTTGATCTAAAAAAGAAGCACAACAGTTGAGCCTATTTGTAAAACCCTTTGCATTCTACTGCCACCATATTCAACTCAGTGTTTGTCAGTATTTTATACCATCTGTGTATCTTCTGCTCCATCCTTGGTCTGGTTTTCGTTGGTTCTCGCCATTTGCTTTCCAGACGTCCCTTATGTCCAAGATATTAAACTTGGCTTAGTTTAAAGCAGCCTTAGCTCTTTGTGGCTTTCATTTTCAAGTTAAAAGAAAGCCAGTGATTGAATACAGGTTGTGCAGACCATCTATGATTCATCCACTCTGTCTTGTCTGGCTGGAAGCACAGTCCTCACACACACACACTCTCCTAATCCTTGCAAGCACAGACGTATGATACATACTAACACACACAAACACACAGGAGAAACAGTCCTAACCTGTATGCTTAGAAACTATAATTAAAGATCATTTAAAAGGATTGGGTTGAACTTAATCTGGACAGGAGGTAACTAAAGCCTGGCCATCTTTGTTGTGTGTGTGTGTGTGCATGTTGAGGAGGGTGTGCAGGTAATTTGTGTGTGAAGCGTGTGTGTGTACAATGCTAGTTCACCCGGGAAACGGCCACAGTGTGCCCCAAACATGAAGCTAGAAGCTTGGAAGG
Organism: Brachirus orientalis; assembly: GCA_016785285.1. Lineage (NCBI taxonomy): Eukaryota > Metazoa > Chordata > Actinopteri > Pleuronectiformes > Soleidae > Brachirus > Brachirus orientalis. The sequence goes on along the minus strand of JAFBJR010000160.1, from coordinate 964,882 downwards.
AGGGGCTGGGCAAACACAAGATGGAGCAATCTTTCTCTGTGATGTTTGGGTTTCAGTGCAAATGGAAACACATGGTTTCTCTGTATTTGCTCTCCATGTATATTTGTGTGTGCATCTGTGTGTGCAGGTTGCACATGCACACTACCCACATCTGACTGATGTAAGGACCATTAGGTTATTCGCTCAGGTGGTGTTATCTTTGGAGTGATAAACCTAATGCATTTTGTGTTAAATATGCACACACCATAGGTTTACATACTTCCCTAATGCGATAAGGAAGGATATGTCATAGAGTACTGAAAGGGCAAAGTTACCCATTAATGTGTGTAATATAATATAAGGCTTTGTGCATTGTGTTTGGTGACTTGAAAGCAGTATGCTGCTTATCAAAAAGCCAAGGCTGTTGGTTTATGTGAGTGTGTTGTTTTCTCCCACTGGATTCTTTCTCTTTTCTGATCTGTAATTGTTTATAAGTGGGGAGCACAAGCATTTGGATAGACGTTCTTTCCAAACACACACAGAGCATCAGTTCCAAGCTTGTCTGAGGAAAAGAAACATTTTCATGCCACCTCTGTTTTTGAATGTTTCAATTCCTTCCTGCTCTTTTTGGCATGCCAGCCAAAATTAAAACTGGTGAAAGCTGCGATTAGGCACATTAGACTCCCATCAAAGTGTTTCTTCCACAAACATGGATTTGCTAAATACTTGACTCACTAAGGAACAATGTAACCAGGAACTGACTGAAGAAAACATTTGTATTGTTTCATAGAACAATGTCAGTCTTGAAAGCTACAGTCTCAATATTTTTATATTAACAAGGGATCAATGTTTGATAAGTGTCACACATAATGACAAGCACAAGGATTTATTAATAATCTTCACCTTGACAATCATTTCAGCTCTTTTTATATCCTCTCTCATTCAAACTCCAGTGCAGAACCTCTATCACTCCTTGTGGACTCCTGAGTAATTACCAAAATAGTGCGATCTCTATGACCTAGTTTTCTTTTCCCTACCCCTACTCACTCTCACGTAGACAGAGAGAGATAGAAAGAAGGGAAAGAAGCAATGCTGTCTTCTGATGTTTCTATAATACTTTGGTAAATGATCTGTTGCAAATCTGTCTTTTAATGGAGCATTACTTGTCCACACTGCCTCAAGGATATTTGGAGCTGCTTGATTGAAGGAAACAGCAGCAACAACAGGACTGCTTGATTGCTGTTGGTGGAGCATGTTCACGTTTGCAAGAAACCAAAATGTATGACCAATCATAAAGTTTATAACAATTATTGCCTTTTTTAAATCACAACATCAATCGTTTGTTTGGTTGCCTTCAGAATTCTACAACCCAAATAATGAAATCTCATTTGCTGTGATCACTAGATTGCCATTTAAAATATAGACAAATTGCCAAATTGCCAGGACATTGAAATAGTTTTCTACTGTAAGCCCCTTTTCATGAATAAGTACTAACAGGAAAAACATGCAGGTGTAGTTTCTCTTCGGTATCAGTGCATAAGTAGCTTCTAAAAGAAAATGTGTGATCTTCTGATCACAGACCAGTCTAACAAGCACATCTGTTGCTGAAGTGCTCTCAAAAGGGGTGTCACCTTAGCAAAAAGACCTCCAAGGTACCTATTTGAAAGGTGAGAGAGTGGATATGTACCCAGGATTCTTTGAGCTTGTCCTCAGTTTCACATTTCATGTTTTTGAACATGAAACACTGTGAACACAGTGATCTCTGGTGCTTTGAAGTGAGACAGGTTTAGGCTGAACTGGTGCTTCTGTAGCAGAGTGACAGTGTCCCACAGGAGCTGAGTTTTGCCTCAGCAGTGGACCCGGTGGGTTACTGATATAGCGAACTTTGATTTTAAAGACTTATGTCAAACTCCCACTGAGAGGAAATGAGCCTCTCTTATTATGTTCTTCTCTTGTCTGTTTGCTGTGTTTATTTGCTCCCTGTTCTTCCTGTCAAAAGCCAGAATTTGAGGCAAGACCTTGGAAAATGTTGATGGGAACTTGGAAAGCTTCTGTCAGATACGCTGCGTGTGTGGTTTCACTTCAGCCGGCCTGACTGCTGGGCCTTGGGAGTCGGTAATCATATCTTAACGGATCTCTCTGCAGACACAAGGTTGTGGGCCAATTTGGCTCCAGTCTGATGCCAAATAGAATCCTGAAGTTGCATACATGCGCGCGCACACACACACACACAGATGTGTGTGTCTACAGTGGAAATAGGGCTTTCATTCATTGCCTCAGAGTAGAGTCTCAGTATTACATGGCTAAGCTTGTCATTATACACAATCTCTTTCTCTGTAGGGCTGGAAGAATGCTGACATACACACATGCAAACCACTTAATGCCCATACAGACATACTAGAAATTTAAAGTTTATGTTTTTAACCCTACGTGTGAATATTCTTGTGTATCAACTGTTTGGGTGGAACTGAGGACAAATCTGTGCGAGTCTGTCGTCCTCATGTGGCAGGTGGTCACTCAGATTGTGGTCAGCTGGAATGTCAAGAATTGCGATGCTAAACAGATAGACTGCGAGGAAATAAATGTGCTATATTGTAAGTGTGAGCAGTTACATACAGGGACTGGGTCAGTTTGAAGGAGAAATGGTCTGTTGTGTGAGTTGAATTTTAACAGCTGCATCTGTGTGTGATGTCTCGGCATCATTCAGTCATTACTACTTCCTGTGAAACTGAAGATATTATATGTAACATTTCTGCAATGAATATCAAAAAACAAAAAATTTTTATATTTTAAAAAAAATATAAAACAAAAAAGTTTTATATTTTGTTGAATAGTGTCCTTTATATTACAGAACATTTACAACACTCTTTAAATTAATAGAAATCCTCCTTTCCATTGAAGAGAAAGAGCCTTTTACATTTTGGTTGTCTTTTAATGACATCATCCGCTTTATCCTTCTCTGCTATAACTTCTGAAACATCAGAGCTCTAAGCCAGTGTGTAGCCTTTTGTGTTTTCATTTTACTGTGAATATTGGTCACTAATGGATCACAACTACTCATTATCAGTTGCCACGCACTCAGAATGTGCTATTGGTTAAATACAAATGCACAGGGAAACCAAATGAGATGACATTTCCCATGATTCCATGATGCTTCCCAATGTCCTCTAACTAGGTCTTCAGTTATTGTCTTGATAGAAAGACCCCTAGTGGCAGAAATTACATACTGCACATTTAATCATTATTGCAAACAAAGAGTTTACACTTTGTCTAAAACTAACTTATTTGATGTCATTTTCTGATTTGCAGTCTGACATTAAAACTGCACTTATTCTATACTTCCCTGCCTGTCTCTGTCTCTGTTATGGCACCTGTTGCTTGTCTGTCCATTCCAGAGGAGGGCCTCCTCCAGTGCCTCCTGTGTGGGTTATTTTCCTTTTGCAGCTTTTGTTCTGCTTTTCAAAATCATTGACTTAAGGACTGAGGAGCTCATATGTCGGAAAGATTGTGATGTTTTCAGAGAAGAGTTTGACATTTGAGGCTCACTGAATACCACCACTGACGGATACTGATTTAATTAAGGAAGTGGATTTAGTTTCTAGACCAAAAAAAGAAAATCTTTGATAATGTTTTGTGGTCGGCGACTGGCCCGAAATGATTAGCAGCACTGTTTTTGTAGACAGCAACAGTGTAAATTTTACAGAATACGCAGCCTTTTATTTAGAGACACTAAGACAACAAGGTTTTTATTAGGGACTGTCTAAACCCTGTTATTTGTTTGCAATTGCTAACCCAGTGCTTCAGTATAAATATGACAACTATATATTTAAATCAAATGGTGTCTTTGTTTTGGCTGCTTTCAGACCAGCAATAGTAGTTTGACACTGGGGGCAGCATTATGGTGTGTGGGTGTGTTGCTATGTTAGTTCTCACAAAGGAAGTGCAAAACCCGGATGTCCATTTCAATGGTTTATTTAGCACAAAGAACACAGTTAAGACTCAACACATCTGGACTGTACAATTTTTGAAAGTTTCATTTGTGCTAAAAAGCCCTAATGACCTTTTTCACTGGACTGTGTGTGAGTGGGGTGTCCCACAACAACACTACCACTGTGTCATTGTGTTGGTCCCATTGAAATGAAAACGCCAGCATGTATTGTACATTATTTTTTCCACAGTGCTATTGTCAGTCTTAAACAGCCTTAGAAATCTGACAGGAAGAACTTGAACTCAAAGCTGCAGTATGATTTTTTTGTCATTGATATTATTTTGGCTCTCTTTATTCTTCATGAGCAGAAATTATTTAACATTGTGCTGCATCCCACACCTGAAAATGGGCTCTGTTATGCAATATTATCAGACCTGACGGTGGGATCCTCTGTTGGTATACACCGGCAGCACAGAGATGGGATGGGGACACCACGTTTACTCTGTAAAAGTGTTGATTGACCAGGTTTTTTGAGTGGATTTCACTATTGAAGCTTGTGTTTTCAGTTTACAGCCGGCTCACTTTACTAGCAAAATGTTCTTGTTACATCCATCTATCTTGACATAAAATGACTCCCTGTGTGCAGCCTGCAATCTAACCACATCTATACTGAGAAACGCAGAGTCATGTGGAGCTGATAAGCTTAACCAAAATGTGAGAGTGGATGGTTGTTTATCTCTATTTGTGGCCCTGTGATGAACTTGTGACCTGTCCAGGGTCTACCACTTCTTTTGCCCTATGTCAGCTGGGATTAGGCACCAGTGCCCCTGGGACCTTCACATGGAGGATAAAGCGGTAGAAGATGAGTGAGAGTGAGAGTTAGCATTGTGCGATCTCATTTGATAATGGTTTGAATGTAATTTGTTAAAATTTTATTTAAAATGTTTCCTTTTAAAGTTACACACTGTAGTTTCAACATTACAGATGCAAATCTGATCAATAGCATTCTCCGTCTTTGTCTCATTTTCTCTCTAGACGAGTATACCTACCTGCCTGATGCATTGCCACCTCTCCCTGAAGTTCCGGACTCTGGAGCTGTCCTGAGCTCCGTTGATATCCCGGCCCGCTGCCTCCGTAACCCGGTCTTCCGCCACACCTCCTCACGCTACTGCTCCGCCCTCAGCATGGACTCCTCTCTGGACAGTGCCGAAAGGCCAATCAGCTACAGCTCCACCTCATCATCCGCCTCCTCCCGGGACAGTCATTGCTCTCTAGGCAGCCGCTCCACCCTTGTCCCTGCCCCTCACTGTAACCCAGTGACCTCAGACCACGACTCTGGGGCAATTCGGTTAGAACTGGTCCCAGCTCGGCAGCTTGGATGTGGTGAGGAAGAGGACAGAAATGATAGGGGGATGGATGCAGAGAGGGGGCAAGGGAGACAGAGCTATGAACAGACTCCAACAGAACATTCAGAACCAGAGCTGAGTCCAGAGGGTGGTGAGCGGGTGGGTCAGGGACCCAGGACATATGTGGACCGAGTGGTGCAGGAGATCCTGGATACGGAGAAAACATATGTCCAGGATCTGCAAAGCATTGTCGAGGTAAGGGGCAAAACATAACATTCTATCATAACATCATAATTGGACGCTACCTGCGTAAGAAATGAGAAGCAGAAAGATCCTGGACGTCACAGGTACAGTGCATTTGGCATAACATCAAAGGATGAAGGAGGGCTGAAACAAATTTGTGGTTTCTCATACTATATCAGCTCCAAATGTACACTGAGATAATTTAATCAGTTCATTGTAAGGATTTTGTGTTTAATTTAGCCAAATCATATCACAGGGAAAAAATGCAAAACCGAAAAATCAGGCAGACATTTGGTTTTCATTTGATTTTTTCCTAATCTCTCATTGCCAAAGAAAATGTTCTAAATTTAATAAGAGGCAGTAATGAAATCGAATGAAATGTTTAATAACCTTTGGGGGGACCCATTTTTTTCAAGAAAAAAAGTAACTAGTAATAATATTTCTTGGCTGACCTATTAAAGCTTTGTGCAGCGGTGGGACATCCTAAGTGTTTTTAAGTCCAGCACCTGCTTGACCTTGGTCTTTCAAAGGGATATAAGGGCTTTATTTCACCAGATAACAATCATCTGTCAGATCTTTGGACTGAAGGGTGGTTTTTCCCTCGCACATGTGACACATGCAGCTCGTTGCCTGCTGTAAACCTTCTATACAATAAGGTCACCTGAGATACATGACACCAGTGCTTTTGTGTTGTAGGCAAAAGGCACACATACAAAACTTAAAAAAACAACGCACACATATGGTATACAGTCTCTCTCACACACACAGACAGAATACACTCCTTTTTCTGAGGTTAGCTTTGAACTGCAAGGCAACACAATGCCTGTAGTTGGTACTTTTTTGTGGCTTTGTTAAAGATTGGGTGCAGCGGTTTGTAACAAAGTTTGCTTTCCTTTCACTCTTCCTCTTTATTTCCCTGTTAGGCTTGTTTTGGTTCTGTGAAACGTGCTAAAATAACACTGTCTGTAATAAATTGTGTAACACAAATGTGATGCATGTTTTTCATTTTTTTTCCAGCTGAATTTGAATTGCTCGTGGCGTGAAATATTTCTGTGGAAAGTATTTTGCATGTGTGTATAAGCATGCATGTGTTGGAGCTTTGGCCTCATTTTCCATTCTCTTTGTTTCCTCCACTCCATCCTCTTGGTCCATTGACTTCTGTTTGTGTGCTTTTATGCATTAGTTGTTCAAAGTTGTCCAAAGTTTAAAATGTTCATACCAGAAATGTCTTCAAGGTGCTGCACAGGGGCATTTAAACATTTGTAACAGTTGTAGGAATTCAATACAAACATAACAAATTTTGTTAAGTGTGTAAAAGAGTGTTAAAAGAGATAAAGTGAGTAAAAATTAGATAAAAAGTTAAAAAATTAAAAATAGAACATTTAATAGTAGTAATAAGTAATTAAGTATTACTTATTACTACTTACAAAAATACTTTTAGAAGATAATTAAGTTTGGTCTAAAGTTTGATTAAGTAAGATATACTGATTAAATGAATACAAGATATTTCAAAAGGAAATTATAAATGTAACAAGTTCTAAGTAAAAGGAAGACACTGTATTGTTGTAGTAATTAAGTTAAAAGTTTTTAGTCTGCACTTAAAAACTGCTATAGATGGAGTGTTTTAAGCAGGATATCCAAATTCCTCAGAGACGGGAAAAGTAAGAGTGCTGCTTGATCAATGTCCCATCCTCTCCTGTCCCTCCTTTCTTTCCTCCCTCCCTCAGGAGTTAAAGAAATGGGGGTGAGAGAGGGGAAGGTTAGAAAGGGGGATTTAGCTCTGGAGATAACGATGTCCAAAGTAGGTTAGGAAAACATTGAACAGAGCTTTGGAGCTGCACTTAATAGTCCTCTGCTGCCTCTCCTCTGCAGATCACCTATGTCCATTAGTGAATCAGACCACCCAGCCATGCACGAACACCCTTTGATGGCAAACATAGCTAATTCTTCACTAGCATTTTTGGGAAAGACACATGCATTTAGTCTTTCTTCACCCTTTTAATGGCAGTTCCAGTGAGTGCATGGGCGATGGATTGCAGTGGCTGTATCTGTATAGAACAGAGCTTTTAAAATGTCAGTTTACTTACAGAGAAAAGAAAGCCACAGTCACTGGACAGCACAAGAACAGTGTCGAGCCATCTATTATCAGCACTGTCCTGCAGCCCACTAATCCATTCGCCCATGCTGCTTCCTGCAAGGGAGGAGGGTGAGGCAACCTTAAACACAAATATTTACTCAGACTCCCATGGGCTCACCTGTGTCCCATCAGTCAGCAGTGCTGTGATGTGGTACATACAGTATGCTGTACACAGAAAGCGTGTGTGAACTGTATATGTTCACTTAGATCTGTAGTACAAGAGAAAGTACCAAGTGGTTTTTAATTTCAAGGGAGCCTGAAAAATAGAGCAGCACAATATTGTCAAAAACATTTGATATCCAAAAAATAAAATCTTTTAGGCTTGTGAAGTTTAGCAGCAATGTTGAGTTTCACTTTTTTGGCACAAATTTTATCTGAATCAAATAAATGCAGTGACTTTCAATTTGGACACTGTACTTGGTTATATTGCAATTTTGATTATTTTGACCCTGAAACAACAAAAACAGGGAAAATGAGAGAAACATTGTTACATTTGACAACTGCTTTGGCAACCAATTTGACATGTTGTGCGTATTAGAAAGTTATCACAACTCAAACAGAAAACACAAAGAGGCTTCTTAGAGCAAAAGTGCTGCAGAAACAGAAAAAAATAACCAAAATACAACGTGGCAAGTCTAAAGAAAAAACAAAAAACTTGATTAATAAGCCTGTCAGGCTGAGTCATTTTTTTTATGTTTTAAAATTCACAGCAGGTCTGCCTTCTGTTGTTTTCTGAAAGTGCATGTGTTGTCAAGTTGGTGAAGATGTGTTCCTCATTCGCATTTGTTTTATATATTTTCCACATTGCAGTGTGTTGAGCTCTCTGTTCTCTTTCATATTTCTTTGCTTGAACATTGTTTCGTAGTTTTGTGTGATCAGTCATCCTTGGTTTCATTATTACGAAAATAGGATAATCCATAATCCACAAATAAACCTCAAAAGACATAGCTTTGACATATGTTCCCAGTTTTTCTTCTTTTCGGTATATTTCCACTCTTGACTCCTGCGAATTAAATGCTAGGCCAGATCAGGGATTTTGGAAATAAAATGGGAACATCATCATCAATCATTTTGCCTGCAGGAAATGTAATAAGATTTGAATGTGTGGATGAACGACTTCCCACTGTGAGTGAGGGATTTGTTTTTTGTGTAGGAAAGGAGTGTTTACTGGAGAAGGTTAATAGTTAACACAAGAAAGTATCAAGTTTGTACATGTTAAGTCTGATGCTTCACAGGGAGTGTACCTGAAGGTGTGTAATGAAGGTGCATGTGTGTGTACCTGTTTTCTTTTTTTTACCTCTTTATGACCTTTTTTTGGTATAAACACTGACCTTCTCAGGACCAGTGGTCCTCATGGAGACCAAAACCTGGTCCTAAAGAGACGAAAACTAATTTCTACAGCCCTAAACCATTTATGTTTAGGGCTACCATTTGGATTGTGTTAAGGTTAGGCTTAAGCATTAACTGGTTATGGTTAAATTTGGGGAAAGTGGTTTGTTTAGACTATCAAAATGTATTAAAGTCAATGTAGACTCCCAAAAGGACAGCCGCACAAACCTGTGTGCACGTGCGTGTGTGCAGACCTGAGTACTGCCCATTGTTAGGACCAACCTTTGGCCGAGTGTGATGAGTGCTTGGGTCAGGCCAGGTCGGATCTGTGACCCGTGGCTAATAAAGCATCACCTTACACATTACCTACGATAGTCAGCACCATCTAAACATGACCTCCTGATGTGACCTTGCACAAAGATCTCCAACCTGCCCTTGAGCGAGACTTCCTTTCTTTCTAAGCCCTTAAACCTTAAACGTCGAAGATGCCATTTATTTGTTTTGTTTGTTGTTTTAACTTGACACAAGTTTGATTCTCTTTTTCTATCACTCCTTTCATTCAACCAATGTTTTTATAATTATGATGATAACATTAAAAAAGAAAACATAGACGTAGAGGAGAACCAGCTGCTGGAGCCTGTAAATTAGACAAAGCCAATCAGATGAATAAGTATGTGGGCAGGGAATTGTTGTGTCTAATGAAATGATCAGTTGATGTGTGTTGAGGGCAGCCTGATGCTTTTCTCATTGGTTTTTTGTCATGTTTGCCATGCCCAGTTGTGGTCTGTGGTCTGGTTTGAATGAGGGATGAGTCAGTATGATCTTCACTATTAGTCTTGGCCTGATGCTGGACAACATTACTGGACATAATATATGAAAAAGAAAAACAAAATCCAACGCTGTCCAACAAACAAACAATCAAGAAAACCCCCCAAAACATATTTTTCACATTATTGCTTCACCAAGCACAGACTGTAAAGAGAGACGTCTGCCTCATGTTATTAGAATGTGAGTGCAGTGATCATGTGATAAATGTAGAGAGAGGCAAAATAGATGAGTGCAGTTCTGTTAAGAAAAGACTGATAAAAGTCACTGATATTTGAATTTGACATGAAAAGGGGATGATTATGAGTGATCCCCAGTTTAAATGCTGCACCTGTTTTAGGTTTGGATACACTTAAAAACATTGTTTGAGATTATTTTTTGTGTGTGCATGTATATGAGCTGCACTGGTGTCTAAAGAGTTTTTCGTGCGTAGCTGACTTTTGTGCTGTGTCAGGTTGGCATCTTTTATCTGCCTGCAGGCACAGATAATATCAGAGTCTAACCTTTTTGTCAGTTAGACAAATGAACAAGACAGACAGACGCGGAGACTTTACCAGCTTCTTTTGTGCTTTCTGATTCAGGTTCATAAATGTCTCTAAGGCTGTGATTACATGGTGCAAGCAACAAACACAACAAGATAATGATTTTAAAAAAAAAGGCCCCTCAAAGAAATGAAATTCAACATGAAAATATACCAGCCTGCAGCAGTAGTTGTAATAACAACGTAGTTTACTGATTTTAGAGGGACTATTATCACTGCTACAGAATATTTAAACAATCATAGAGTAGACACAGGCTTGCAAAAGAAAAATATCAGGTTGAAACTTTCAGCACCTCTCCCAAACGTTGCTGGTCTGCATGTTTCTTACTTTCTACCTGCAGGGCAGACTGAGAATGGAACCTCAGCAGCACTTATGACAGTGATGGAGGTAATGATAAGAAACTTTGTGTTAAATCTTCCTGAGCAGATATATATATATGTTGTTCCAACAAGGATCCATGTTAAACCTGTGTCTCTAAGCATCAGTCTGACAGTGGTGGGACTTAATCACCTCCTAACCATGACGTTTACACTTAACAGAACAGAACAGAAGGGTTTTAACAGAATCTAGCATTTCTCAGTACCACTTGAAATTAAACTGGATTTAAAATGTTACACACCAAGGGTTTTGCGTGAACTAGATTCATCAAAGTTTCTTGGATTCAAAAAGGGATCTTGATAAGATTTCCCAAAGGAAGGTTTTGTGACAAAAAACTTGGGTCTGTTTTGCATTAAAGAAACTTGCATTGATCTTCTGTTTTCAGTGTCTTTCTGGCACCTTGACATGTACTCTGGTTGTCTGTGTGATGTGTTTTTCATGTTATACATGTTGGCCAATGAAAAACCAAATGACAGAGCTGTTGTACAGGCCCTGAAAAATGAGTAGTGAAATAATGTTTTTTTCACCTTGTGCAGGAAAAAGTTCACTCAAATGAAAATGACAGCCATTATTTTAATATCTTTTTGTGTCTCTGTGCAGGACTACCTAGAGTGTATCAGTAACCAGTCTCGACTGGCCTTAACCCCAGAGGATAAAGGTTCTCTATTTGGCAACATCCAGGACATCTACCACTTTAACAGGTACAACAACTAACATTTTGGTTTAAATTAGTTTGTCTTTAATAAATCCTAATTAATGGTCTAGCTTTATTTCAAATCCAAATATATGTATAAGGGTCCTCGTGTGAAATAGCTTATATAAAAGTGTGTTGAACCATAACAGCTTTTTACCAATATCCGATTCAGCACTGTTCATTATCAGTCCCAGCTGTGGAGACAATGGTACAGATCCCTCCTCTTAAAATTATAGTTATTCACGTTATATAGTGTTTTTAGGTAGGCATATTATACTGTTTCTTTTATTGTTATTGAATTAAAAAAATCGGCTGGACTTGGACTTCACCCAAAAGGTCTAACTACACAGAAATACACGGGCATACTCTTGTCCCCCAGGCTCAAAGAATAATGTCCTACAAAGAGTGAAACTGGGCTTAGCACCTGTGTTGCTGAGGGCACTGTTCATCTGTGTGCATGTGAGAGATCGGTCTTCATCTGCATATTTGTCTCCTTCGGCACCGCCCTGAAGTATGTGTCCTGTATCCAGACAAAATGGTTAGTTGAGCATCAGCCATGGTGGTCTCGACACACACCTCGGCTGCTGTGTGGCAGAAAATCTGGCTTGTAAAAGAAAACATTAAAAGCACTTTCAAGTGCTTACAATGACCTCATGCTTCAGCCATGAAACAATAACTTCCAACAGTGGCCTTTTTAAAGTGTGTGACTATACACACACATGCATATGGGAGCACCTTGTTTGAATTCATGGAAGTTTCATGGAAGTTTCTCATTTGTTCAAAGCTGAGTGCCCTAAGACCTACCTTTTGTGCCCAGTGTGACTCTTGTTCCTAAAATCCACTGCTGTGAAATGAATGGTGGGAAGAGAAATGGAACTGATTCACTGTTTGTTAAAGAAAATTGTTTCATACAGTTTTATATGAAATAATGATTTGTCTAATGTGATGTGTTTAATTCAGGGACCTTCTCTATGATCTTGAGAAGTGTAACGCTGACCCCGTTGCCATTGCAGAGTGCTTCGTTTCCAAGGTAAAAATGTCATTTTTTGATTGAGACTTTCCATTCTACTTCACTACTTTAAGACGGAAATTTGACCCCAATAGATATATTTCAGGTTAAGATGTCACATGAACCAAGATATGTTTTTCCACATACCTGTGAGACATTTGCCCTCTAAACTTATTTTAGCCGCAGTAAGGAAAATAATCCAATATATACCAAATAAAATAAAATTGGAGAATGTCAAAATACATGAATACAAATTCATCAGCAGAAGTCTCTTCTTTTATTCCTTGTCAATCATCACAAAGTCTTCAGATTTGTCCTGTAGCTGTAAACCACACAGTTTAACATTTGTCCATACTGGAAAGCCCTCATGCACAGCCAGAAGAAAACAACAACAGCAGGTTCCTATTTATTCACAGGAAAAATAAAGTTTAGGTCAATGTATTTTCTTACCTGGTAAACAATGCACAGTCAGATCAGTGGGCTGTGGTTTATTTTTGATTTAATCTACACCTTTATGTATTCTATAATTACTTAAATGAGTTGAAAAAGTAAAACTATTCCTACTTCTGATAACATGTATTTTAATAATATAATTAATACTTTAAGTTGTTGTCTCTATTTATGTTTCTGTGTTCAAGAAGGATTTTGAAAGCTGGACTTATGAATTCTTTTGGAGGATTTTAAAAGGTTTCCCTCTCTCTCTGTCACTTGCTTGTTGAAACCTGTCCAACCAGCTGGTTCTGTCTTTCATGCACACTCGCGTACACATACGCATACATGCAGAGAAAATTAGAAGCAGCAAAATGCTATTGAAAGAGATAAGTTAATGAAAATCAGATGCAGACTTTTTATGAATGCAGTTAAGTCGATTGGGACTTGTAGTATTAGTCTGGTGGCTGGAATGTCAATGTTAAATGCAAGAGGACGGCAGAGAGGACAGACAACTCCAGAGGAATTTTAAGAGCTGTCCAAATGTGTAATCACCTTTTTTTATGGAGTGGGATAATAGCAGTCCTTCATCAAGTAAAAGTGAACTCAGCAACTCTGCTCAAAGTATCAGTGGTCCCTCTCTCTGTGTGTAATATACTTTATTCCACCCCTTGTCCTCCATATATAAAAAGGATAGCCTGATTATGTCCCATTATAATGTGCTGCATTCCAGCACTTCCTCTAAAACAATTTACATTCCAGCACTTCCCCAATGCAATTACACTCAGTACCACAGAGCAACTGTTTGACCATACATTAAAAAAACAAGACACATTCAGCATCCCAGACTAAATATGGCAGTTGTTGTTGTGACAGACCAGTTTTATAGCAGCCCACAGGTCAACTCTGCATAATTAACTTGGGTCTGCAAACAAACCAGGATGCTGACATCTTGTAAAAAAATCTTGTAAAAAAATTGCCAAAGAAGAGAAACTGTGTCATTGTGATCATAAATAACTCATTACTCGGCCCAACCTGCAGAATCTGATGAGATGCCCGTTAAAATTTGGAAGCTACTATACTGTATATCACAACAGTTCATTGTATAATTGTTTCCCCCAGATGTGTAAAATGTATTTCTGTTGAACAAGTGTTTGTGGTTTTCTTTTCACTAAGAAGTTTGAAAACCGCAGCTAACTGCTTTTTGCTTCTCACAGAAAGTTGGAGAAACCAGTCCTAAATTATCTCTCATTTGTGATGACAGTTATCACTATAGACTGATTTAAAATGTTTTATCGTGACCATGATCTTATTGGGAATGTTATTTCCCAATAATTTTTTATATTTGAGGAACTACATTATGTATAATCATTTTTTTTAATACATTCATAAATACAGGTGTTTTAACACTTTTTTGGCACAGGTTGCTCCATCATACATACATGTTGTGTGTACATGAGTGGGACTTAAACTACTGAAAGTTAGTCACAAATCTCTGTCTCTCTCTCTTTCACACACACACACGCACTCACGCACACACACACACACACACCACTAAAACTTCTCTAATCAAAGCACCAAGAGTCACCAACTTGCACTATGTTTGAAGACACTAGCTGCAAATCTCTTTCTCCCTCTCAGATAATTGGCTATCCATCCTCATGTCCCCTCTGTTTGACTAAATCCTCACTGTGCTGTGTTGATGAAGCCTTTGCAACGTTTTATGGGTTGCTACATGCTGACTGAAACAGAGAGAGCACAATTAAAGATCTCTTCCATCCCGAGTGATCATTCAGCTTCAGTGCATTTCTGATGACTCACTGTGACCAGTCCAGTCTCGACGAATCAGTATAACCCAAAACCTGCTGCTGTAGTACTTTGTCATTAAAATGATTAGTAGGTATTGCTGCAACTTGACCTTTTTTCTCTTTCACCGTGTAGTGATAGTAGTAAAAAAGTGTTTCCATATCGTATCGTGGTACTCTAAAGAAGGATATTTTCATCGTGTGTAAGAGCCAGCCAGTACAGTTCAAACCTCTCACATGCAGCTTGTTATATGATGATTATATGATTTCACATAGCTTGTATATATTTCTAAGAGGAAGGTATATTATAGATTTGTTATTTCAGGGTCTGCTGGTTTCCTGTTTGGGTTCAAAGAGCAGACGTGTGTGTGCTTGTTAATGTGTGCACGTATGCCTGCTCTGCACACATTTCTGCTCTATAGAGGCATTTATGCATTTTGTGGTCTCAGTGTTCATAGTGCATAGGGTTATTAAAAATCCATATTAGAAGCGCGTGTTGGCATGTGTCATCAGAAGTCGACGGTGGCACATCTGGTTATGCTTAGGCCTGGTTTGTGGCGGCAGACTTCTGGAGACGAGGAGGAGAGCTCTGCTATTCAATTTAGGACAGTTCTCACGGAGCACCTCTGGCAAAAAAGATCTGCCTGTGTGAATTTGTGCGTGTGTGTGTCTGAGCGTATATACTGTATGTATATATGGATGTATAGTCTGTTGGGAAACATGTTGTCTATGCATGTATGTGGGTTGAATTGTTTTCTTTTTGTGGTATGAATTGGAATGTATATTTACCTAGAGCAAGTAGCATAACATTCACATGCCCCCCCCACACTCTACTGTAAAGTTGTCTCTCAATCACATGTCAGCAAAAGTGTGTAAACATCCACAGTGTTCTATAAATGTGTTTGTCTGTATGTTATGAACCAGGACCGACCCCCCTTTCATTTGTCCCGTGTGTTTATGATGTCGCTTTCTGATAGCTGTCCACATCCTGAGACCCCCAAGTGTTTATGGACACAAATAGATTTTAATTAGACTTTCACATTATGCAACACCATGGGGATCATCATGAGGTCTCGGAGAGAGAAGAGAGTTTCAAAAGAGAAGAGAATTATACTGTCTATTTAAGGTCAAAAACAGAAATCCAAATAGATGAAAGACTGAGAAGAGAGCAAGATACTCATTCCAGCTTTGATAACTCATGCTGCACCTAATGTCCTGATGTTTAGAGAGGCATGTAAGATGGGAAAATGCTCAATTAAAGGGGCTTCAGTAAAGAATGAAGGGACATTTAATCTGAGCATACAGGGTTGTTGAGTTGAACTGAGACTTAAAGACCAGGATGTAAGCTAATCATAAGCTACAGAGCTGACTCTCAATTAGAGGCAATGAGACTTGCCTTGTTTGTTGGCAGCGTGCATAACCAGCGAGTTACTCAAACTGCACCAAACTACTGTAGATATATTATGACACCTAAAAAATGGAAAATATCAACCTTAAAAAGTCATCAACCAGGGGTTTTGTCAACATTGTTTAATTAGATAATGGGAACCAATATCTGACATTTCATCCATCCGTCTAATGAAGCATGCATTGCAAGAAAATACTGTTTTGTTTTTAGCCAAAAACCTGCAAAGCTTTTGACACCCAGCCTTGTAGTTTGTCCTTACTTTTTAGTTTAAAATGTGAAGAACCTTATGTGCTAAACTGAGATGGTGACTGCTTAGAAAACTGTCATTTTTGAACATTTTTTCCTTACGTTAAACCGACAAATGTGAATTTTGGACCCTAAATGTGCTTTGCTCCTTATACTTGAATGCTTGTTTAGATTGTAATTAAATAAAGCCCTTAACCTTTATGTGCTCATGTCTCCCTTAACTCTTGCAGGTTTCTTCAAACATACACATATACCTTCACTCTTCAACTTGTCATCTTTCCTGTACTCATTTGTCTTTGTTGTGTTTTCACAGAGTGAGGAATTCCACATTTATACCCAGTACTGCACCAACTATCCACGGTAAGGCAGCAAACCCTGTGGGTTTGTGTCACTTCACCCATCCTCTTGTTGTCGTTATTCCATCCTGATCTCACCTCCGCAGCATTCTGTCTTCCCAGCGTCTCACATAGCTCCATTGTGCGCGTCGATCAATGCATTACCTATTTTTCCCCCACTGACAGACTGACGCGCTCTATAGAAGCCACCTTGGCAGGAGTCAAAGTGTCTGCTGGCTGTTGTGCCTCGGGGTCTTCTCCCTCCCTCCTTCTTGGTCCACTTTTTTTCCTCCCATTCCTTTATTTGCAGCCTATTGACAGAGTTACAGCTCACACACTGACAGATGAGGTAGTATAGATGTCACCTTATCATACCTAAAGCTGTTAATGTTTTATTCTGCTTTGTGGGAGTGTGGTCCTATGGGACAGTATTGGAGGAATAATGTATTTTTTCAGTCAGTTTGTCTATTGTGTGTGATTAAAAAGGCTGAAACGTGAGGCTTTTCTTCACGCCAAGATAAACTGCACCTACAAAACACACCCTCTCCTCTGGCTACCATTTTTCTTCTACAGTGTATGATGAAACAGGCACACGGAGAAGGAATTATTTACAAGCTAATGATGAATGCTAATTTTGCTTTGTGTGCATGCATGTGCACATGCATGTGTGTGTAAGAGGCCATTGTCAGCTGTTTGAGATTGTCCTTCTCCCACATCCAGCTGGTGACCCCAGTCAAGGTCACACACGACAGTCATACACACACACACACACACACAATTGAAGGAGACGCTTTACACACCAACACTCACAGAGGCTGCAGATGTATCATGGTCATGCTGAGCCCTAAGGTCAGGTTTCCTCCAGAACAATGTGAGGCCTGTGTGGAGCTGCACTGGAATTTAGACATGCAGACATGCACTTGCATGCACACACACAACAACACAGAAGAAAGAGAAAGTTTTGGGCTGCTCACAAATGTCTTTCTTTCTCTGTCTTTTTCCGCTCCACATGCGTACACACACACGCGCGCACAGCCAGCTGTTTGTCTGTGAAAAGGGCTCAGTCTTTCCGAGTACGTCAAAACTGGCTCTAGTGACTTGTAATTTTGATTCTTACAAGGTCATGAAAAGCTGCTGTTTCTGCAGCAAAAGCTGTGCGAGAAAATCATACATGTGTGATCGTACAAAATGCCCTTTGCATCGCAGCCATTTTGACAGGTCACAGTGGGAAAACTATAGGTCTAAATAAGCAAATTATAAACAGCTGAGTTCCATTTAGCCTCCTCAGTTTTAGAGAGCATGCTGGTTCATTCAGTACATTTACATCACGTCAGAAATAATTGTAATTATTGTCATAGTCTGACTAAAACCGAACTTTTAAGATACATGTCCATGTAAATATGACATCTAAATATGTCAGTTGCTCAAAGTCGGACAAAAACACTCAGTTAATTCAGCAGGGAGTCGAATCACAACTGCACGTTTTCTTTCATCTGGACTTTAAACCGGTAAACAGAAAAAGAAAACAACAGTGAGAAAATACATTAAAAAATCCAGACAAAGAGAGAGTTTGTGCTCTGCCAGCTTAAACATATGTTCATATATTTAAATATTATATATTAAATTAGTGGATATAAGATATAAAGACATGCCAAAGTTGCTTTGGTCTGTGACTTGATAGGTCAACCAAAATACCAACAAGCTGAAAGGAGGGGATATCGCCACCTAGTGTCAGAGTTTGCCACCCTTCTCTCAACGAATTGCTTCTAAAGTCTTAACTCGACTTAACTGGACATTGAAACAAAGTGACAGCCTGCCTTTCCTCACTTAGCATCAACTAATCAGAGCCACATTAATGTTATCAGTAACACCTGAACCATGTCAAAATGGCTGCTGTGCAAAGGGGCCATTGACGACTGAGGCTGAAATTGATCTTAATCTTGGTGACCATTTATTTAATCTTATTATTTTTTGACTTCTTGTAGAATCATACTGGCATTGCATGTTTTACAAAATGTTTAGTCCAAGTTAGTTATTCCAATAAAACAACAGTGGAAAATTTAACAAATAACAGTTTTATGTTGGCCATTGCTGTAAAAAAATAATTTGTTCAAAGTCTAATGCCTACAGACAACTGAAAGGGCTCTGCACATTTAAAATTGTATTTTGTGCATATTGCTAGAATAAAACTATTCTTCAATTTAACCAGATTGCCTTAAAAATGGAGCAGATAAACTTCACTCATGATGCTAAAATATTCTATTTCATTTGATAAATGTTTTTTACTATTATATACATATTGGAACAATATGTTCCAGACTTCCAGACTGCTTTAATTTTAACTAGGTGTACTCAATAAACTGGCAGGTGAAGATGTCATTTCTAATTGTTTAATTCATAACAATTTCTATCCAACCACAATGACAATGCTGTTAAATGCCGTGACATTTCACTACACATTTCCCTGACCTCATTTTTACTGTGGCTGTCTCCACAGGTCGGTGGCTGTGCTAACTGAGTGCATGAGGAACAAGGTGTTGGCCAAATTTTTCCGCGAGCGTCAGGAATCTCTTAGGCACTCCTTGCCCTTGGGCTCCTACCTGCTCAAGCCAGTGCAGAGGATCCTGAAGTACCACCTACTGCTGCACGTATGTCTGTCTGCCCGCTCTCTCTCTCTCTCTCTCTCTTTTTCTCTAAAAACAAAATGCACAAACACCTCCCCTTAACCCGCAGAAATGCAAGTGCAGGCACCCACTTGTAAGTGCACAGACAAGACACAAATGTTTTTATTTATACCAATGCAAATGGGTATGAAATACTCAAAATCGCCTCCACTGGTAAGGCCAAATGTTTAGACATATGGTGCTCAGTGTGTATGTTCCTTTGCTTGTACTTGCATTAGGGTGCATTTATGCATGATTGTGTTAATGTTTAGAAAAACACATGCTTTCAATGCTTCATCAAAATGCAGTTAAAACAGAAAACTGTAATTTGTTAAATCACTTGTCTTTATTTAAAAGAGTAAAGTACAGAGAAAATATTTGTATTTTAAAAATGTATACAAAAATAGAATGTAATGGCTGCAAACACACTCGGTTTGCAAAACTAAAAAAAGCTATACAGTTAGTGTAGTACAAGTCGTGCATGAACATTAGGCTCTCAGATGGTATTATGTGAGACATTTTCATGCTACCATGATTGACACAGTCAAGATTTTGGGAAACATGTCCAAATCAAGTCCAAATTTCAGCTTGTTTTCAGGGAAAACAGAGACCAGAGTGTACGTGCTTACAAATGTCTTCATGGCCATACTCAAGTGATGTGTACGCACATAACGAATGTGTATATGTGTTAACTTTTGATGCTGCGTGTGTGTCTGTGCAGGAGATAGCCAGTCACATGGAGAAGGATACAGAGACCTATGAGGTTGTGCAGGAAGCCATAGACACAATGCAGAGAGTAGCCTGGCACATCAATGACATGAAGAGGAAACATGAGCATGCTGTCAGGTTGCAGGTGGGACAAACTCACTCTCAGTATACAAATGAGTACTGCCTCTATCAGTGATAATGTATCACGCACACTTGCCACATCTCTCATTATTCCTATGGCTTCAACAGATGCTGTAGTTTTGAGCCTTTTAAAGGAGCCAGCTCTTTTATTATTATTGTGTGGAACAGTTATGTGAACTCTCGATCTGAATCAGCCATGGCTCTGATCCTCCCAGTGTCTTACGCAAGTCTCTGCATTTTCCACTGGGCTAATGATGGCCTTGCATAATGGGGGGACACATAAAAGGGAAGCTTGTTTCTTTTATCAGCTGGGAGCCAGGATGGACAGATGAATGCAGAAATGTGTGTGAAAGCGCTTTCTCTCACTGTCAGGACAGAAATGATACCCATAGAAATGTCCAGGTTTTTCGTGTCTTTATTATTCTACTACTTCTGTTTCTTCTTCCATCGAGTAGTATAACAACACATTCTGTATTATTTTCTCACAGTCTTAAAATACATGTTTTTTTGGTAAATTATGTAGAAATTAATTTGTTCTCACATTCATTATTCACAAATTTTTTAACATTTGCATTTATGCAGACGAACACCTTTTATGTAGTCATTTTCAATGATTTTCTGCAGTTTATATTGCACCAGAATTTTTTTAACTTGGTGTAATGTGCTATCAGATATATAGTACTGTGCATAGGTCTTAGGCCACCATTAGATTTATTGTTTTAGCAATGCTATAATGACCATCCTGTAAAAATATTTCTCAATCACTTTATTGGAACACATCCTGAAAATATGGAGAAACACATATGCAGTTTGAAAATAACATCTTTTTCAGAAAAAAAACAAACAACAAAAATGCTTCTATAATATCAAATATTTAGTGTGACCTACCATTTACACTTGAACAATAACACAACCATGGCTCTTTAAAACTTGGAATGGAACCCTAATGTTATTGGTAAAACCTGTGTTTCTCCTACTATTTCATGCCAACAAATAGCTGCTGTGAAAAAGGTCTATTATACCTGGTTTACTCATGTTTGAGCATTACATACACATATTGCATAAGTTAAACTCATTGACAGGTTGATCATATAGTATAAGACTGACTTTCAGTCACATCTTTTCAATCCAAATGCCAATGATCACAAAATTGACATAAAAACAACGCTGGTGGTGGCCTACGACTTATGCACAATACTGTATGGTACAAATTGTTTTCAAAATCTCCAGTTTTCTATTGCCATTGCTCATTTTTCCATGTTTATGTTACGTTGAGCTAAATTATTTACTTTATGGTCACTACAGGAAATCCAGAGCCAGCTAACCAACTGGAAAGGCCCTGATCTGATTGGCTACGGAGAATTGGTTCTTGAAGGAACATTTCGTCTTCAGCGTGCCAAGAATGAAAGAACTCTCTTCCTGTTTGACAAACTTTTGCTTATCACCAAGAAGCGAGAAGAAACCTACACATACAAGGCTCACATCCTGGTCAGCCATGTCGTACAAGCACTCACTGAACACTTCAGTGACAGTATTTTATTAACATGAAGTCTGTCTTTCTGTTGCAGTGCTGTAACCTGATGCTAGTGGAGGTTATTCCAAAAGAACCACTAAGTTTCAGTGTGTTTCACTACAAGAATCCCAAACTGCAGCATACAGTCCAGGTATAGCAACACTGCATGTGAAAGCACACATGATAATATAAGTAAAACACTTTGTGAGTGCAATTACTTGTTTTTACAGCAGCATTGTGCAAGAGTGCACTCAGAAAGTGTGACGGTTGTTTGCAGGTGTTTGATGATTTTGTAGAGAGCCTAGGCTCACCTCACTGAGTTGCTCAGACATGTCAAGCGTTTAGAGGTCTATGGTGGCCATTGTTGCTGCCTAACCACTGTGGGCTAGCTTTGAAAAAAGAAAAATGATAATGTGTATTAGGTAAGAAAGCCATGATCCAAAATTTCAAGGGCTTACCCCTACCCATTCAGATGCTTCTTGAAGCATTTATCTGAAATGATCTTCTCTGTGATGTTTGATGCTCTGCCCTCAGGCCAAATCACAACAAGACAAGCGCATGTGGATCTTGCACCTCAAGAGACTCATACTTGAAAACCACCCTGCCAAAATCCCCGCTAAGGTTGGAATTACCTCTCGTCTGACAGCTTCATCTCTCTTCACTGATGACTTTGAGTGGGATGTGTTGAAATCCATCACTCCTTTTGTCCATCCTTTCAAAACTCTTTTTCTCCTAACTTTCCTTTCATGTTCTGTGATTTCTTTCACTTTTATTCAAACACAACCATACATTGTGTTTTTTTTTTCTATCTGCCTGTAGACACATACAAGTGGTAATCTAGCATTTCTCTGCAATGTTTAAAGTTACTGAGAAAGTTCATATAAGTGCTGTTTGTCAACATTTGAGCAAACACTTTTCATTCTGTGTTATGGTGCCATCTAGTGTCAAACTGTATGTTTATTCATAATTTTACCTTTTAACTAAAATTAGTTTTTTATTACAAAATTCTAGGCCAAGCAAGCCATTTTGGAAATGGATGCAATGCGTAAGTGCATATATTCAGCATATATATATATATATAAATTATATTCTACTGTATGTTTAATTGTATGTTAATTGTGTATTTAATTGCAAAACATATTCTGTTATTTCTCCAGATCATCCTGGGTTTCATTACAGCCCCAACGGTGAGAAGAAGGATTCCCCTCAAACCAAGGAAGGTCCAACTCCACGAAGAGGCCGCAGGAAAGGTGAGATATGTTGACTTCTCTGAATTAAAAAGTAAGATACATTGCATGGATTGTAAGAATTCACCGTATTTCTTCTCCACAGAACCTCTTTCCAAATTACTGAAAAATGCAAAGCAGAATGCTGCTAACACAGATGGTGAAAAGGTGAGCGATGATGAGAGTTGAGATGATATAGGTAGATGGTAAGGAACATTAGAACAAACAAATCTTAAAACTGTCCTTCCCTGCAGCGAACAAGTTTGGGTGCCACCCTCCTCTCTCCAGTGTCCCAGCTGGCTCTGGGCACAATCGGTCGCAGCCGCAGTCTCATCAACCAATCACAAGAATCTCTGGACCCCGGGGATCACTATGACCACAGTGATAGAGAGGAAGGAGAGGAGCAACATCCGCAGGATGCTGATGATGAGGATGACAGTGGTCTGGTCAGTTTAAAGCAGCTCAATGAGTGGTTTTCATGACATCTTTCAAACATGTTGCTAATGTTGAAACTCTGCATTCAGGGAGGTGGAAAGAGGCTACGAGTCCCAGGCAAAAGCAGCAGGAAGAGGCTGAATCCTCAGGCATCTGTTGACAGTATAGAACAGTGGAAAGCCTTCAATATGAGCGCTTCAGACTTACAGGTATTTATTAAAAACAAAACTTTTGTCAAAACCTATTAATCTGGTTGCAAAATAAACTCCCGTTGTAAAGCTTTGAGATTTGACCTGTGCCATTTTGTCACCTGCAACCTGCCACCTATTGGACAGTTCTAGTTGTCAGTTTCACTTCACATGCTGTGCTTCATTGTCTATTTTCCTCTAAATGGGAACATAATTGACAAAATGTCCTATCGGAGAGTACCTGAAACTAGCAATTGACATATTTACTCTTTAGGAAAATTTGAACTGGCATCATAAATCAATTGAGAAGTAGGTTCATGTTTTCACTGACCTCCATTCAAACAGAGTTCTTTGTGCAACCAGTGAAGTTGCGCCCCTGGTGGCTTACTGCTACTTCTGTCCTACTTGCTGGGCTTCACTTTTCAAACTGGAATGCTACAGCCAATTCTTATATACAGTCTATGTATAAACAACAAATTTCTTCTCTCATCCTTTCAGAGAGCAAGAGAATCCTTGGTGAGGGAAAGTAGTCACCATCCGCCACTTCGTAGGACACCTCATGTGACAGAGGAACCTCCTGACTCTCCTATTCCCTCTGTAATTGTCACAGAAAGTGACAGTTCAGTGAGGAATATCTGGGCAGACCATCGGGCTCGTAGGGCCATGTTCCCCACCCGCCAGAGAACCATGCAGCCTGATGACGAGGATGAGGACATCTACCAGATGTTTGTTCCCACAGAGCCTGGTGGGCCAGAACCAGAGGGGACCATGGAGAGATCTGAGGCCACCTCGTCGCCCAGGACAGCACGTCCCTGCAGCTGGCACGTTGAACAGGTGCCTGCAGTGCAAATTGATCCCCCACCCAATGGGAGCAGAGTCCTGCGGAGGGCGAGCAGTGCAGGTGAAAAGGCTACAGAAGCTCGACAGAGTCCTGAAGATGACCAGATCAGTCACAGCAACCTGGATGTGATCCACACAGAGTCATCCAGCAATGACATATCTGGATCTTCCTCAGCTGAGCAGCTGACAATAGACGATATTGAAAATGTATATGACAACATCAGCTATGAGGACCTAAAAAGTATGGGCCTCATCAGGAGAGACCAAGAGGAAAGCCAAGCATTGAAAGAGACAAACAGAGAAGTGTCACAGATCCAGGCACCAAGGGTACCAAGTGAGGGTTCAGGGGTCTCCGCACATGGACTAAAACCAGACACACTGGAGGGGAGGCAGGTTGGGACATGTGAGCTCAGTATAGTAGAGGAGAACATCTATGACACAATCTGTTTCAGGGAACCACCATCAAGAGATGGTAAAGGAGTGAATGAAGGAAACAAAGTCCAACAAGAGAGGGACAGTCTGCTGGCCTCTGAGCAAGACCTAACTGAAAGTCTTGGAGGGTTTGTATCTGAGGAGAGCCTCCATTATGGAGAGGATGAAGGACCAGACACATCTCATCCTATTCCATGTCCCTCTGAGGCTGATTATTCATCCTCGTCTGCCTCTGAAATTTTCTCCCAGCACACACAGAAAGGGGATAAAATGTCAGAACGGGTTGATGAGATCTGGAACGACTTGGAAAATTACATCAAGAACAATGAAAAGAAAGCTGATCGACTTCCTGCTGCCTTTCCTCTTGGTGCCGTTGAGCCCTCTATAGAGGCTTCGTCAGTCAAAAACAGCCCTAAAAAGACTCCCTCTGTTATTACCTCCCAAGCAGCCAGTTGTCCAGTCAAGAGTCCCCCAGCACATCACCCTAAAGTCCCACCCATCACATCCACACCATCATTCACCATTCCAGTCATCAACCTCCCTGATCATCAAAGTGAAGCCTCCAATGAAGAAGAGCACCACAGCCCCACTCCCATTTCACACCCCATTCCTGCGACCCCAGAGCCACCTCCTGGCACAGTGAAGAGTATCCGTAACAGACTGGCTCGCCTCAGCAGCGGCAGCTTCCGCCTAGAGGACGACGACCTGGTGGAGCTTCCTCAACGCAGCACTCCTCAGAGGGAGAATCCTCTCAAGGACCTTCATGGTTTGTTTCCAGGAGAGCTGGCAGGTCTAGAGTCCCCACTGGACTCCTCCTCTCTCCTGCTTGGTGAGTCGGTGGACTTCCCCCTGGAACTAATGGACAAAACAAAGAGCAGGGTGTTTCTGATGGCACGGCAATACAGCCAGAAGATCAAGAAAGCCAACCAGCTGCTGCGCATGAGAAGCATGGACCCTGGAGACTCTTGTAGTCGGGCCAGAGCAGAGAAGAAGCAGAAAGACCTGGCAGCAATCTTAGAGGAGAAAAAACAGGGGGGTGCAGCTATAGGTAACTTAAATCATTACGTCTCATAACAGTATTTTCTCATGCTAGTTTAATTAGTATTTACATGCGATGTATCGATTGTCCAACCCTGTCCCCTTTTAACCATAATCCAAACTCTGGGTAGATTTTACATTTTTTGTTTGTTTCTGTTCTGAACCTGATATAAGCAAACTATATTTTGATAAGAGTGTAGATACCGGCTCATGTTCTGTAATAACACTGGTGAAGATTAGTTTAGCTTAGTCATGGATGAAGACTGTTTCTGGATTAAAGTCTCATCAGGAATATTTTAATATATTTAAATTAACTGTGGATCAGATAGTGGAACACGTTGCTACCACTGTTGCCTCGCAGCAAGAAGGTTGCTGGTTTGCATCCAAGTTCAGGCCTGTCTGTGTGGAGTTTGTATGTCCTTCCTGTATGTGCGTGGATTTTCCCTGCCACTACTTACATAATGATTTTGTGATGAACACACAGAAAAGAACCACCCAACTCTGGAGTTGCTCTCAGCTCTGTGGAGAGTCTGTGATTTAGTAAAATATCCCAGATAAACCCTTTGGTTACCTTCCTACTGTAGCACCGGACAGATGATAGTCAGCAGTGCAAATTAGCTGGTGAACATGGTTGAGTACTTAGCAGCTAAAGAGCTTCATGCAAAGAGCCATCAGCAAAATGGCAAGAAAAGTATCTAATTGTTGCTTATGCTGCTAAAGATCTGCTGGATTTGGAAGGCAACTTAATACTGAGGTAATAATAAGTCAGCGTTGTGCTCACAACTTGCTTCTGCTGTCCTAAAGTGGCCAAACAAAACAAATGTGTGTTTCTGAGAACCTTTTTGAAAATATTACCTTTACACTCTTCTGTGTTCTTTTTTCCAGGTGCAAGAATCGCAGAGTACTCCCAGCTCTATGATCAGATAATGTTTAAAGATCCTCCTAGTCCTGCTGGTCACACCTCTGCCACTGCTCACCATGCCCATCCAGGGCTGTCGTCCTCACCATCCATGCCTGAGACCTCAGACTGGCTCCACTCCACATACAGCAATGGAGAGCTGGCTAGCTTTGTGTCCTCGGTCAATAATGTAGGGGACGCTCTGGCGTCTTCCACACCACAGCGCAGACTAACCTCTTCCTGCTCCATCCCCTCTCTCAAGAGTTTCCCTTCCAGTCCGACCACCCCACCCTCGCAGAGGTGGAGTTCATGCATGTCAGCACCCAGTGAGAAAGAGGAGCATGTGTATAGTTCCATTAAGAGACATCCGTCCTTCAACGCCCCATCCTTACCCGCCTCAAAGCCTTCCTCTTCCAGTCACTGTCAGTCACTCAGCTCTCTGAGAGGCCAGCAGCAGGAGAACAACAACCAGTCTGGACTCAACTGTAACAGACCCACTGTGGATCGATCCACAGATGGATTTCATGCACCTCCTCTGGGTCGGGCTGGTCGGCAGAGTAGCCTTCCGGAGCGCTCTACCCTGGGACAGTCAGAACTCACCTTACATGATGGTCAACAGGTGGTCGTCTTGAATCGGGCATCTGCATTGAACATTCTCAACGCCACCCAGAACTACCTGGCTAACTTCAGGGACAATGGGGAAGATGATGATGACTATGTAGAGATCCGCTCAGAGGATGAGAGCGAACAGGAGCACAACAGGTTGGGGCAGAGAAATGGCAGCTCAGCTGTTCCTTCCAATCAAAATCAGGCTATGGTCCAATCCCAGAGTCTGCCGTGCACCCCGGTGCGTTCCTGTGACCCACTGAGGTCCCTCGACCGTGAGCAACTGGAGAAATACCTGTGGAGCGAGCCCCAGCAGAGCCAACCCAACATTGTCCAGTCTCTGAGGGACAAGTTTCAGTGTCTGAGCTCCAGTAGTTTTGCCTGAAGCAACACAGCATCTACATCTATATATTAAAATACAGCACACAGAAACAAAAGGAGACACTGCTGCTTCGCATTGAAAGCATACAACAATGTAATCCAACAAATTCAAAACAGCACATATTGATCATAATTTCTTTGGTTTTGTCCCTATTCATTACAGCTTCTGTGAATAGATAGGTTACTTGTAATGTGACGTCAAAGCATGCATTTCAGCTCTCTCAGCACTTCCAGATTCAAAATATCTTATACTTAGTGTACATGTTACAAAGAGTAGTGTGATCTAGTGTGGGGGAAAGGTCAGCAGGATTTGGTCAAAGCAAAAGAACTTTGTTGTGTGTACAGACATTCGGTCTGACTGGATGGGTTTTAATATTTAGAGGAATTTTATGGAGTTGCAGAGGTAACTGTTGTACAGATGAAGTATTTCAGAATATCTGTTGTCCAATTAAAACAGACTCTTGAACCGAAGTACAAACTTTTAAAGTCAGCTGATCTCTGCTACATGTTGACTCTCTGTGCAAGGGGTACCTCGCCACTTGTGAGGGCTGTCTTTTTAAATTTCTCTTAAGTTTAATTTAACAGCATTTTGAGTATTAGTTTAGCCTGTACAAGAGAGGTAAATCAAAGTGGAGGCTAGTGTTTAATTTTAATTGTGCTAACACTATCAGAGGGTTCTGAACAAGCAGCTTCACATGTGAGCAGTTCCCACTTGCAGTTGTCACATTTGCTACTCAGGCTAGTTTGTCACCTTTTAACAACATTTTTTAGCAATAACTGTAACAAATAAATGATGCAAATGTAAAGAAATCACAATGGCTATTACAAGAACCAATAGGTTAAGTATAACTAGCCTTATGTCAGTAAGAGTTTGAGCTTAATTCACTCTACCACTTTTGTCATCAATAGGGTGTTGTGCTTTAATATCAAGAGATGTTGATATTTTTAGAGAATCTATTAAAACATAAAACATAGGATTTCATATTTATTTTCAATCTACAAGCAAATCCGAGACCTTTTTACGTTAAATTGTTGGGGCAATTGTCATGTAGAGTGAAATGTGCATCTCAACAAGTGGTGTTTTGTTTTGTTTTGTCTTTTCGACCATGCCATTTTAAACCTTTGTTTTCAAGAGGGACCACAAAGGAGAGGATTGAAGAGAGTTTGTTAAAAATAAAACAGTACTGTATTTGGTATACATTTTTTTTTAAACTCAAATGGATAGTCAACTTTTTTGTTTGTTTACTTTGTTTACGTTATGGGGCACTCCCAACTGTCACACTACTGATATTGCATCCACACTCTCAGAAAGAAAGTCTCTTCAGTTCTGCCTGGTTCATATGACACAGTTATTTTCTCTGCACCTGAGGCTCATCCATTCATCACACAATTGTTTGAACTTGATTTCTTTAGAAAGGTCACTAAATGTTATTTTATTTGGTTGATATCCCAATGTTAATGCCCTTTATCACTATTACTTAAAACCACAGACTGGTTGTAAATTAAGATATATATTTATTAAAAGATGGTTTTATTGTCATTTTAAAGGGCACTCACAAAATTTAAATCAGATACTGTGAATATTTTAAGAAATGGCATTCAGTTTTCTATCACGCACTGCTTACTTTCAAGTTCCAAATCATGAAAACACGTGAAAAGTTGAAAAGCACAATATCACGGCCTGCTATTCACATCAGGAAATGTGCGTCAAACACACGTTAGGTATATGAAGTATGTTTTTATGTACATTTTTTTTTAATCCTCTGTTTCACTGGTGGAGATTGTCAGTCTTCATTGACTATTTTTTGCACTTTTCTGTCTTTTTTATGTTTTATTTGTGAACACTTTGTAAAGATGTACATTTTAGGAAAGTTATTCTTGTATGCCATAGGTAGGCTTTACAATGCTTTAATGTTTAAGTTAAATGTACTGTATTTTTTTAACTGCCTAGTTGTCATTGCTCAAAGATAGTGTATTTGAGATAATAAATTCAGATTAAACATATCTATGTGTTTCTCTGTTCACTGAATTAAGACTGCATCACACTAAGTACGATACAGTGCAGCAGCATGTGACCATTCATCTGCGCGAGCTCTATACTGAATGAAGTATATGCTGAAAATATTATGTGATTTGTGATAATATTTATTAATTTGTCTTTTTTTAAATAGTTTCACCTGCGAACAAGCTCATTGGTTAATAAATAATTAATGCTTCTAGTGTTTAGTTGTTATCACAAAGATATCTGTCTGATGAAGATGGTTTATTCTTTTGTAGAATATTGCATTTATATTTAATTAAATCCAATGCTCTTGAGGTTTCACTATAGTTAGGCTTTGTTTCTTACCCTAGATTTACAATTGATGATTGTTGTGTGCCAATTCCCCACCTGAAAGCCTTGACTCTTCCACTTAGAGAATGAAACTGGCTTCCACTCATGACCTGTCGGCTTTCTTGTCTTTCCCTCTTTTCTTTTAATTTGGACACTGTAGTAGTAAATATAAGTAATGGAGGAGGTAATG
Organism: Brachirus orientalis; assembly: GCA_016785285.1. Taxonomy (NCBI): domain Eukaryota; kingdom Metazoa; phylum Chordata; class Actinopteri; order Pleuronectiformes; family Soleidae; genus Brachirus; species Brachirus orientalis. Next base: position 934,658 of record JAFBJR010000160.1, on the reverse strand, counting down.
AACATTAAGATGTAGGTGTCCTACACAGCTAGAGACTTGGGTCCCTAATCTCCTCTTCTTTTTATTCTTCATAGAATTATAGGACATATGGCCTTTGATAAGTCAACAAAGGACTATTTTTGATGTGACCTCTTGTCTGTTCTAAATATTCAGTTGTAGAACAAATAGTCTTGGAACCTCTGTATAGTTAATACAAACTAGGGTTGACTGTTTGAAAGTTTGATTGTTATCTTGTTTTCTATTTTTTATATTAAAAAAAGTTGTGATTTTAATGATTTTTTTGAGCCGCAGATTTACAGACTTTTAAGTGGGCTACAGCATTCCTTAGGGTTTGTAGGTTATTTTAAATTCTTTCCCAAATAAGTATCGTCCTCGGCTCTGCGGCAGAGGGCGCTCTAAGCACATGACCATAGATTACAAATCACCCACAAACAAAGGAGTGAGCTGTGGGAGGATGACGTGGTGGAATGCTGGGAAATGTAGTATATAAGAACAGCGCGACAGCAACCTTTTTTTTTTTATCAAATGAAGGGGCTGGATGGTGTTAGACGTAATTGTAAACCCACAATTGACATGCAGTTTGTTGTTAAAAGCATCGATAGTCCATAGTTAATGCTTCGGCTATTTTTTATTAACTTTCTTCTCGAACCTTCTTGCTAATACCGGTTTACCCATAGTGCAACGCGCCGCTTCCTTTCTTCTCGGTGGTGTGGTGGTCCAAAATGTCGCTGTTAGAGGGTCCGTTAAACGTGCTCGGCCAAAGAACGAGGGGCGAATCTGTTCGCACTCAAAATGGTAAGATGTTGCACAGCATTTCTTGGCATTTCAGAAAAAGCTTGTGTGTCGTCTGTGCATGTTCAACGCCTTAAACAAAATTGATTAATTTAGTGAACGGAACACACGTGTGGCTAATGCTAACGCTAGCGTGAACGCATCACAAAGTTGACTCTGACTATCTGCTTCGTTTCTGTTTGTTTTTTTAAGAACAGACAATGAGCTATTTAACACCAGCAACTTTTAGTGTAATTCGCAACCCCGTTTCAGTACCTTTCATTCGTATCACCATGAATGGACGGCTATGCTAATGGGGAAGAATAAACCCTGTCATGGTCTGAAGGTGTGGCGAGCTGACTGTGCACCACACTGAATATAATGGCAGAATATATTGCAATATTGCAGCTTTTTAAGAAGCCAAGCATGTCGTAGGAAGCGCCAATGGTCTTAAAATGTACAACTAAACATAGGTGTGCACGGGGCAGGGGTGGAAATTAACTGAAAAGGGAACCTGCTGCACACCGGTGGGGCAGGCAGCATTATGTATATAATCTCCAACATTCTCACGCACGTTTATCTTCAGAGGGACATCCTTTGCAGCACAACATCACTTTCTGTCACCGAGATGGCCCCTTGTTCTTTAAGGACACCCTTTTGGGACACTGTCATATAGGAATAGTAGGGCACTTCCTCATGTTTTTACCACCCCAGAGTGTACTTTTAGTGTGTGTATTTTCACCCCGTGCTTGCTACTGCAACTGAATATCATCCTTATTTTCCACTCAGTCATGGCCGCAGCATCCATCGCTAACATTGTCAAGAGCTCCCTTGGACCTGTTGGCCTTGACAAGATGTTAGTGGACGACATTGGGGTCAGTATAACATTAATGTCCCCGCCTTTTAAATTACACATTTAAATCAATGAGGTTCAGATCCAAAGCTGTAGGTAGCAACAGCTTATGACCGGTGTACTTCTTTGACAGGGCGTGACCATCACCAACGATGGAGCAACCATCCTGAAGCTGCTGGAGGTGGAGCACCCAGCTGCCAAGGTCCTGTGTGAACTGGCGGACCTGCAGGACAAGGAAGTCGGAGATGGGACCACGTCTGTGGTGAGTGAGGGCAACTGACCCAAGAAATATACTGTTACTATATGCCTTGTACTATTGCCTGTCCTAAGTGATCCAGTCACAAGTTTATAACACAGAACTGAGGCCTGAACACACCCAATGTCTCGTATGCCTCTTCAAAACTGATCACGTAATTAGTAGTGGTTTGGAGACACACCTGGCCATGTACTTTTTCCCTTGCATGAACATGAATCAAGGTTGTAAAATCAGCTGGAAATAAAAATAAACATCTCAGCCATCTGTATTGCCTTGTCTTGCTAATGCCATGAATTAGTCCTGTTTATATCTACTATAGCATTTAAAGATCAATGCAGAACTAGCAGGGAGAAATATACAATATATTTATTCATTTTCTTTCAGTCATTGGAGGAATTGTCTCTGTCACCTGTAACTGATAACATTTTGTTTTTTTCCCCCCCTTTTTTAATTTTTTGTTCATATTACACCAGTGTGAGTAGTGCTTTGATACACTCAGCTCCTCCTAAATTTCTCTGTCGCTATAGGTATAGATACAAACATGCACTCACACAAACACTTCTTGACTGTACACACCTGTACAATCAAATCTGTTAAATATTTTGTTCTCATGAACATAATTGATGTCTATTTGTATACTTCCTTTAGATGTGGAATCCGATCAAATGTGGTCACAGTATAGATGCATTCATGTTAAGGCCTAGTGGGACAATACTTACTGAGCACTGATCTCTCAGGATGGGTGTAAATACCAGGTTTGAAAGGGGCCATTGATCTATTATTTCTGTCCAGTATGTGGTTGGTAAAAATAATTGTAGAAGTGTTTGTCCTGTTTTTAGTACCATACACCTGCCTCTTCCTACGGGTGTGTGGCTATGCTAACAGGAAAGATGAACTGTCCCTCAGTGTCTGAAGGGGTTGTGCAGCCTCATTTCTGCCACTCCTAATGAAACGATGGTACAATGTGAAATCATGGTTTGACTTGTAACTGGATGCACCGTTGATAATTTCTTACATAAAGTTGCCATGTCACATTCTCTTAGGTAATTGTTGCTGCAGAGTTGCTAAAGAGTGCAGATGAGCTGGTGAAGCAGAAAATTCACCCCACGTCAGTCATCAGTGGATATCGTCTGGCTTGCAAGTAAGATGCTGACATTGAGACACACTTGAAACTGTCCGATCTTGATTTTCATTGTAGATTGTTTCAATGAGCTTTATTGACATGCAAACTCCCCCCCCCCTCTTTCAAGGGAAGCAGTGCGCTACATTAATGAGAACCTTACTATTGGAACAGATGACCTGGGCAGAGAGTGCCTAATCAATGCAGCCAAGACCTCCATGTCCTCTAAAATCATTGGAGTGTATCCTTTGTTCTGAATTAGGCAGTGGAAAAAAATTTCTTGCATGTTGGTTAAGAAAATTATCTTTCCCTCTGCCTGTATCTACCTTGACTTTTGGGCCATAAGTGATTCAGACTTCTTTGCTAACATGGTGGTGGATGCTGCCATGGCTGTGAAGTTTGTGGACAGTAAAGGAGTGGCCAAATACCCCATCAACTCTGTCAATGTGCTGAAAGCCCATGGCCGCAGCCAAAAGGAGAGCTTCTTGGTTAATGGATATGCACTGAACTGCACTGTTGGCTCACAAGGTGTTTGTTAAAATGCATTACATCTACATACATTATACATTTTTGACTTGCTTTTTTTACTTAACCATATCATTTTATATAAATGTTTATAGATGATGAATCTCCCATTTAAGTTTGCTGCTATTTCCCCTCTGATGGTGTTTGCAGTGATATGCGTGGGAGACATTATTTTTGTTAGAAAGGAATATAATCACAGTAGTTGTGCACTGTGGTACTTCTTTTCTGGCCGGACAATTAAATATTTACCTGAATCGAGGACAGTTTTGTTTCAGCACCTTTTTGTGATATTTTTTTCCACCAACATTCTGTTTTGTGTAGGTAACTTTTATTTTGATTGGTCTTCAGCTAATTCCCAGTTTGAAAATGCTTTATTCCATTTCAAAGGCATGATAAAGCGGGTTGTTAATGCCAAGATTGCTTGCCTGGACTTCAGCCTACAGAAGACCAAAATGAAGATGGGAGTTCAAGTCCTTATCAGTGACCCAGAGAAGCTGGACCAGATCAGACAAAGGTTGGTAACCAGATAACATTTCTGCTTTATTGTCTTATGTCTCAAATCTTCCCATTTAAATTTGCTGTGAAACTGACTCAGTAGTTTACACAGTGATACGCGTGGGAGAAATCATACTCGGCCACGAGTCAAGACAGCAGCTTCTCTGTGAACTGTTGACACTATTGTGGACTGGACACCATGATTTTGTTCATTTAAATGTACATCTTTTATTTTTGGTTTGTAGACTTGTAAGATTGTGAAAGCTGAATGCCATGTTTAGGTCTTTTATGTCTGATGTGTGACTGAATTGTGTTGCTTCAGGGAATCTGATATCACAAAGGAGAGGATCCAGAAGATTTTGGCTGCAGGAGCCAATGTTATCCTGACCACTGGTGGCATTGATGACATGTGTCTGAAGTACTTTGTAGATGTAGGAGCAATGGCAGTGAGGAGGGTTCTTAAGAGGGACCTCAAACGCATTGCGAAGGCTACAGGGGGTAAATGAGTGTGTGTGTGTGTGTATATGCTTAAAAAATGCTATTTGAGATGTTAAATTGTATGGTGTTACATCGTTGCATATGTTTCTATACTGTCTAGTCATGGTCTGATATTTAGTGCTCAGACTCATTACTGATATCAGCTGTGTGTTTTCATTCTTAGCCACTGTCTGCCCATCTCTGACCAATCTGGAGGGAGAAGAGACGTTTGAGGCCACTATGCTCGGCCAAGCAGAGGAGGTTGTTCAGGAACGAATCTGTGATGATGAGCTCATCCTTGTAAAGAAGTGAGAACTGTGCTCGTTTTCTAACAATGGATATTCGTGGGTATTGAGATGTGAAAACACTAATGTGAAGGGCATTTGAAGTAAAGTACTTCTCGTGTTTTGTTTTCATTTTAAGTTTGACCAGTCCAACACAAATTAATTGGTTTTCTCCTGAATCCTCTCAGTACCAAAGCACGCACATCAGCCTCTATTATTCTGCGAGGGGCCAACGACTTCATGTGTGACGAAATGGAGCGTTCGCTGCATGATGCTCTCTGTGTGGTCAAGAGGGTTCTGGAGTCAAAGTCTGTAGTACCAGGGGGTGGCGCTGTTGAGGCAGCTCTGTCAATCTACCTGGAGAATTACGCTACCAGCATGGTGAGTAAGACCCAATATATCGTGTGGTAAAACTTGTTTGCTTAGTCTCAGATTTGTAAACCAGTAAATCCTCCACGATGAAACTCAATCCATCACTTTGTTTCTTCAGGGTTCCCGAGAGCAGTTGGCCATTGCAGAGTTTGCGCGGTCTCTCCTCGTCATTCCCAAGACGCTGGCTGTGAATGCAGCCCAGGATTCAACTGATTTGGTGGCCAAGCTTCGTGCCTTCCACAATGAGGCTCAGGTTAATCCTGAACGCAAGAATCTTAAGTGGTGAGTGTTTCGCTTAACTGGACCCAATACACTGTTCTGTATTATTTGCAATCCAATGATTTGGAAAAATACATTGTTCAGTTTAATTTGTGCTTTCTGGTTTTAGAGGCTCTATTTATATTGGCCCAGCATTTTATATTATACCCCTAGCTCTGTTTTGCACTATGTAGTAAAAAAAATCATTTAAATTAAAATAGCATTCTTTTGTACATCTTATGTACTTATGCCCCATTCAGTGTAGAAAGTCACACTGCCTGACTGACGTGGTTTGATTTTGGAAGATGAGTTGTGGGTTACTGACTTAAGAAATGTTGTTATTCAAGCAAATGGAACTGCAATTATCAATACTATCAGACTGCAGTACTTGGGGAATCACAATTGGAATTGCAGTACATAATAAAATTAAATCATCACTTCATTGTCTCAGTCCTGGTATATGAAGAGCTTTGCACAATATTTAATTGTAGATGCAAAGAACTTGTTTAGAGCCTTAACATCTTTACCATCACTTTTGTGAAACTGAAATGGAGACACAATTATATGTATATTTGGCTACGTATTGTGTTTCAGGATTGGTCTGGATCTTGTGAATGGGAAGCCCAGAGACAACCGTCAGGCTGGCGTGTATGAGCCGACCATGGTCAAGACGAAGAGCCTCAAGTTTGCCACCGAGGCCGCCATCACCATCCTCCGCATTGATGACCTCATCAAACTGTTCCCAGAGCCGAAGGAGGGCGGGCAGTCGTACAGAGATGCTGTGGAAGCAGGAACCCTGGAGGGTTGAGGGCCTATGGTTGTTCCTGATCCTTGTTCCTAGTTTCAATGTCTATTTATGCATAAGGAGCTCTTCATGGCTGTTGCTCTAGTGTAGACTCTGCACTTTGCCTGTTTACTCTTCTCCCACTCCCTTGGGCATCATGTTTCCCAAGGAACTGTCAAATGATATGGTTTTGTTTTTGGACACGTAATTAAAGCTTCAATGGTTGTAAATGACCACTGATTTGTTAATTCAAAATGGCTAGTTGTCATTTCTGTGCAGGCTGATTTAATAGACATTTGACCATGACTTTATTTCTTTACTGATGTGTTTAACAGGTATATGATGGAAACCACTGGCACAAACATCTGGCCATTGACAGGAAGCACTGGGTTAGAGAAGGCTAGCATAACCAACAATATGGCACTTTGCATGGATTCAAGGATATTGTCAGCACAATCGATAAGATAAAGGTACAAGTCGTTGGAATGTTAGATTTTTTTCAGAGCAAGCAAAATTGATTAATAGTTTCCTCAATTTTTGATCAATAACACCAAGTTAAAAATACCATGTCTTCCAAAGCCTAATTCTACCAATATCTGGAAGCTCTTCTGTTAGTTTTAGTGTCACTTAAGCATCTGTAGAGGTAAATGAGGACATGGTTTTAAAGGAAAACTCCCACTGCTATTCAACATTTAACTACTGACTTTCAGAGACTAGAATATTTGATTTGGGTCAAGTAACACAAAGTCACAGCTATAACCTGAGGAATTTCTGAGTTCACAGTGAGAATGATAAGGTCTTTATAACATACTCTTCCCTTTTACACCCAACATGGAGACAAACCCAAGTAAATGGTTAGCATTTTAAATCCTATCGCACAGCATAAACGAGTTTCAATATCTCATTGTTTATGCTGTGCGATAAGAGACAAGTGCAACACCCAAAGCAGCTTCGTGTTCATCTCAAACTCTCTCCACACACATGGCGATGCCCATTCCTCCTCCAATGCACAGGGATGCCACTCCTTTCCAGCCACCTGTCCTCTGCAGCGTGTGCAGCAGCGTCACCAGCACTCGGCAGCCAGACATTCCAATGGGATGACCCAGAGAAATGGCACCACCATTCACATTCACCTGAGGGATGGACAAGTGATAAAAAAGGAGAGTGCTGTTTTGGGTCATTAAAATAACAGTAGAAATCAGGCGAAGTTATAGTAAATAGTATAGTAAAGGCATCCAAAGCACTCTGATGAAGACAGATGTGAGAATCCATTCAGATATGGATAAGAGAGATGCACAATGTACACTACCGTTCAAAAGTTTGGGGTCACTGAGAAATTTTAGAAAGAAAAGCACTGTTTTCCAATGAAGATAACATTAAACTAATCAGAAATACACTCGATACATTGTTAATGTGGTAAATGACTATTCTAGCTGCAAATGTCTTGACTATATTTTCTATTCATTTTGCAAATCATTTGATAAATAAGTGTGAGTTTTCATGGAAAACCCCAAACTTTTGAACGGTAGTGTATATATTTGCCAAATAAGACTTTCTTGAATTTCTCTTCCTGTTGCTTTAGTAGAACAAATCTTGAGATCTTGAGAATCAGAAAACTGTCAACAGTTCAACACAAAAGAAAAGTAAAAGAATTATTTCCTCCTCAGGCTAAATCTGCATCCCCAGAAAAATGAATCTCAATTTGTCCTTTTATAAAATCCTTGGCACAGGTACTTGCCTTGTCTACATTCAGACCAAGCTCTTTGACCACGGCCACGGACTGGGCAGCGAACGCTTCATTGATCTCAAATAAGTCCACCTGGTCCAGCTGCCAGCCCGCTTTTTCAACCTGTCACATCGTAATACATGTAAAATGAGGAGCATGTGAGACTTCTGTCATGTCATGTTACACTGAAGAGCTGCTGCTCACTTCTCACCGCTTTCCTGATGGCCGGTATCGGTCCAGTTCCCATAACAGATGGGTCGAGACCAGCTTGAGCCCATGATACAATTCTGGCCATTGGTTTGACGCCGCGCCTCTCAGCCTCTGATTGGCTCATTAAGACAGTTGCAGCAGCTCCATCATTTATACCTACAAGATTTTACAAACCTAATTTTAGTTATGAATACAATTCATTGGCCAACGTGTCAACTAAGATCGTAGCTCCTATGCGCTAACTGCCAAACCTGAGGCGTTTCCAGCAGTGACGGTGCCACTGCTGTCCTTGATGAAGCAGGGTCTGAGTTTGGACATGCTGTCCATGTTGCTGCTGTGACGAGGAAACTCGTCTACCTTCACCTCCACTGGACCTAAAAGGGGAAAGAAAATTGTTACAAGCACATACAAATCGAATTAAATGTTGGAAAAACTTGAACTTAGGCTTCTTGCCTTTTCTGGACGGAACCATGACAGGGACGATCTCCTGATCAAAGTGTCCCGCTTTCTGTGCAGCCTCTGTTCTGTTCTGGGACTGGACAGCAAAGCGGTCCTGCTCCTCTCGGCTGACACCCCACTGCTTCGCAACATTCTCCGCTGAAGAAACCCATTAATATTTAATATCGCCACAAAACAAAAACCAGTGCTTTGCGTGTGGAAAAAAAAACACTACAAATACTTGAACCGATCAGACCTGTGATGCCCATGTGGTAGCCGTGAAAAGCGTCTGTCAGCCCGTCACTCACCATGGAGTCCTGCAGGGAGGCGTCGCCCATCTTCACTCCTGTCCTCATTTGCAGTGTATGAGGAGCCTGAGGCGTCAAAGGAAAACAGGTAACAATCAATCTGTTATCAAGGCTATGACAGTGTTTCTATTTCACTCGGCAATGTCATTCGTTTCAGAGCTTTTTTTTTTGTTTGTTTCCAGTATTTTTTGTGTGAAGATTTGATGCTTCTTAGTTATTACTGATTAAAAAAACTGAATATGTTAAGGTTTTGCTGAACTGATTAGAAAAACAAGACATTTAAAGACAGCCCCTTGGACTGTGGGAAGCTCAAGCAGGAATTTCCCACAATTTTCTTCCTTTAAACATTTTCAGGATAATGGATGAAGGAATTTTAAAAGACTGAAATGTACATAATTGTTAGTCGCAATCTAAGTACTGTCATAACACCTGGGAGGTGGCTGTCATTTTATTTATTTATTTTAGAAAAGAATACCAGTTAAACACCAAATTTGTTTGTACATACAACCACACACATACATACAAAAAAAACTCAAGTGGTAACCGGAAGCAACTTCACCCATGAGAATTTAAACTCCCGTTCTGAAGCTGGTGCTATGACCCCGTGCATTGTTGATGTTTTGAAAACTTAAGTTATTTTATCATCTATTTTCCTCTAAACTGACACATACGTTCTGTTTAGAACAATCTTTATTAATGTTGTAAAACAAGTGCGAAATAGGCAATTTTTTTCCATAGACTTCATTCAAACTCAGTTCTTTTCGCGACCAGCAGAGTTGCCCCCTGGTGGCTATTCAAAATATTGTTACTTCCAGGAGGAGGAAGATGTCTGCAAGTTTTATTTACAGTCTATGACAAACATTTAACATTAGAAAACCAAACAACCTGGAACATTAAATGTTCTAGAAACATAAGCAAATGTATAGGAACTTAAGAACACTGGATTCTCGTATCAGCTCTGATCAGACTCTGATCCCTTCATGAGTATATACAGTAAAATTATGAATCTGGTCAGACTTTTCATCTTGGATATTGGTAAATCTTTTCCAAACTCAGACACAGTTTTTTTCACGTTAAAACCGGTTCTGTTATGTAACCTACCCTGCTCATGCTCTCCATGCCCCCTGCCACCACCACAGAGGCGTCTCCAACCTGGATGGCCTGAGCTCCCAGACACACCGACTTCAGTCCAGAACCACACACCATCTGGCAGCTCCACGCGGGAACAGGGTAGGGAATCCCCGCAGCGACGCTGGCCTGACGTGCAGGGTTCTGCCCATGACCTGCAGGAAAAGCAAAAAACAAACATGAAAGATGAACGGACAAATCAAACTAACGTTTCTCTACAACACAAATGTTAACGTGACAAGTGAATATATGAGGCCTTTATCTACAACCTGCTGTTAAGACGTGTCCCATGATGACCTCAGAAACCTCCTCTGGCTTGACATTAGCCCGCTTCAGAACGTCCTTGATCACCACCGAGCACAGGTCATGCACAGGCACCGAGGACAGAGAGCCGTTCAGAGACCCTGTGTAAGAACGTGGAGAGAGAGAGAGAGAGAGGAGACATGCACCCACTTAAAAAAAGTTCTTTAAATTTGGTAAGAAGGTACAGGTTATTAGTCGAATAAAAGAAAAAGTAAATAAAATACAGACACGGGCCAGAGTACTGTTAACATTGATGTTGGGATAAATGTTCACACATAATTTAACATACATATTAACTCACATCTTGACCACTTGAACATCTGCCAGCTCACTACATCACATCACCCTGCATGTTATATAACACAGACTTTTCCAGATTTCTCTTCACCCTGCACATATTGTTTACACAGAGTGTCCAATTATACATTATTCTTCCTGTCAGCCTGTTTTTCAACGCACACAAACACATTTGTATTGTCATTTTTTAAATTTCAGTTTAATAATTTCTTTATTCTGTATCATAAAGGCAAGTCAAAAGAGGGACCACCACCAAAGAATTACGTTTAATGGATGATGATAATAATAATAATAATAATAATAATAATAATAATAATAGTAATATCATAACTCGCCTCATGCCGAGTGTAATCAGCCAATGGCATGAGGCTCGTCCGTCATGGGACTATGACCAACCAGCCAATCAGAGTCCCCGAAACTCACCGGAGATAAGAGCGAACCAATCAGAGCGCTGCACCACTTGGCGTATTCAATTCAATGACGTTAACCACTTAACTTAATTACTCACAGACGATTCAGCGTAAAATGCGGCTCGTGTGAAACAAATTACTGCGTTTATGGCGTTTAAGTGAGTGCAGCGGTCGAGATAAAGAGCTACCGTGTAGTAATATCACAGCTGCAAACTACTCTTAATGAATAAGTATCTTAGAGTCTTTACCGATTGGTGTCCGCGCAGCAGAGACGATGACAACAGGCTCGGAGTTCATGATGACGGCTGGTGTTTGGAGTTGGAGTCGCGGCAATAAAGTGTTCTCGCTCCCGTTCTCGCTCCCGTTCTCGTCTCTCTGTCCACGCACACGCACGCTCACTGCACTGAGCTCTGTTGACGCTGCCTGCCTGACACCTCTGCACTGGTTCATGTGGAAACTTGACTTGGGGAAAAGCAACACAGTGCCACCGTGTGTTGTGGAGGGGGTATTTATTCATTCAAAGAATGAATTAAGGTTCAAAGCTCCATTTAAAATGATATAAAAGTTATTTAATACTGTACTATTCTCTACTATTAGTATATATATTGTTCCATGTATTTTTTTAAAAATCAACATGCTTACATTTTAATATAATTTTAAACATATCTAGTATGTCCATGGTTTATTAAATTCAATTTTTAAAACTTTCCTCTATATATGTATAGCAACATTAGCATCACAAGTACAAACACAGCTTTATCTATAAAATTTGTGTAATATATAGAGTATAAGGATATCTAATATAAGCTATATCCATATATTAACTTATGTCTTTAAGATTTCCTTTATTTTTTCCACAATGGGGAAATTCACAATTTAATAAAAGAAAATAGTAAATAAGTAATTTTATAAACCCTTACAAAATAGGTATTCTTCAGCTACGAAACAAAACATATGTAAAGTGACAAGTTTTAATACCAGTGGTGATGGTTGATATGATGAATTTCACTCATTAGTATTAAAATTCTTTATTGGTATTTGGTCAGTACATGAAAAGGACTGAAGTCAGAATAATATGAACATCGCATATAAACTACTCACAATTCAACAGAATCTTTTGAACAGAATATTTTTGCCAATGAAAAATTAAAATTTTATTTAAAAAAACAAAAAAAAAAAACACAGGCCAACATCTAAAAATGACCTTGAATATTTTAAAGCTACTCTGTTTAATTGACTTTACTGACTTTTGACGATGAGTTACAACACCAGATGCCCTATTTCAGTGTCAAGAGCTCAAATTAGATCATCATGGACGTGCTCAAATAAACAGCAGAATGAAACACACTAGTTTTAAATCATAAACCCACACAATTTAAATCTAATATTAACCCTGTCCTGTTAGATCCCCTGCTTAGTAACACAAATGTAACAGAGGCATCACTATAGGCAAAGGGCAGGAGAGTGAAAACAAAATGTGTTGGACAGCAGCGCTGTGTTACCGGCTATGCATTTGTTGCCTTGTTTGCATGTTGTATTAATTAAAAAAAAAAAGAAAAGAAAAAAAGAGGAAAAGATAGACAAGTCAAGGTACATTACAAAACTGCACTGTCGCTCGTGCTAGCGTCCAGGCCGTTCTGTGCATGCCTTGACCCTGTAGTCCTCGTGCCCTTGGTCACCACGGCAGCCTTGTCCTCATGGGGGTCGGTGGTGGAGTCCGTGTCATTCGAATGCTGAGTCAATGATGTCTCGCTGCCTGTCGGAGAGTCCACGCTCTCATATCCTGCACTCAGCTGGCTCCCGAAACCCACAGGTCCTCCAACTCTCCCAGTGGCAGTCTGATTCCCTGACGCCTCTTCGGAGAGGTTGGACAGTTTGGTCTCTGCTTCACCAGGACTTGAAACCATGGGGGACATGGGGAAGTCTTCCTCAGTGCTGCTGACCTCTCGGTACAGACTGGGTGTAGTGGTCTCGCTCCTCTGGGATGAGTTGCCATTACTTGGTCCGTTAGAGACTCTCCCGTAGTCTTTCCCCACATCAGAGGGTGCACTGGTCTGCTCAGGCTGGGTGGACGGTTCAGTGGATGAGCTGGAAGCAGTGGGTGAAGTCCTGCTGGGTCCGGCCACAGCACCCGGAGTGTGAGACAGTTGCTGTCGGGTCTCTTTTAACTGCTGCTGCAGGACCAGGATGGTGCTCTGCATTCCTTCCACCTCCTCATCTAGCTGGATGATAAAGTCATTCAGCTCTGGGGAGGAGTGATGAAGATCAAGAACAGACAAAGTCAAACAAAATAGAGCCACATAAAATGTACTCTTGATCTGCAATCAAGTAAAAGTAGATGTTGGATAGAGGACATGTTCTCACCGTCTTGACTGCTCTTGAGCTCCTCACTGTACTTCTTCTGCAGGGCCAACTCAGCCTCCAGCTGGGCGATGCGTCCCTGGGAGAGCTGCCTCCCCAGCTCCTGGTTCTCCTGAATCAGCATCCGACACTTGGCCATCAGTTTCTTCCCGGTTTGGCTGTAAGGGAAACAAGTCTCACATCACACAGTGAACCAAGAGACAAAAACAACAGACAGACATTAACTGTCTGACCCAATGTCCATGTTTCCAAGGATCGAAAAACCCCTTCAACCGGGCCGTCCCCAAATGACTCGAGTCACAGCACATATTGCTTTATGTCAAGTAGACTCCAATGGAATACATAATTATTAGCAACCAACACAGACAAAGCATATACAAATTAATTTAAAATTCAAAGTGAATTATTTCTCAGACTTAAAAGTTATGTGGATGATGAAAATTCTTCCTTACTTTGACTCAAAAAACAAATAAGCAACTTGGACCCCAACTTCAGTGGAGCTAAAACGGCTGTTTGTGCACTCTAACTCACCATGTTGCAAAATAGAGTAAAGTGAGCACTTTAAAAAAGGTAAACAGTAGCAACTCTCTTACTGACTACATGAGTGAGCGTGAAGAAAAAGCATGATGATGCATGTTAACAGAATAATGGCAGAAGGGTAATATTAAAAACCTATACTTTAAATATCAACCCTCAACTGTGGAGTAAAAAAAGGAAAATGCACTGCCTGACCAGACAATGGTTCTGTGCAATCACCACTCAAAATACAGTAGAGCATGTGTTTCAACAGTAAAATCAAGTGTTGCTTGTGCAACTTTACAACAGGTCAGAAAATCCTCTGATCGTCCAGCATGCCTGTTTTTTTTTTGTTTTTTTTTACATTAGCACTTTTTATGATCATGCTTTTACCCATACAACTCGGCACTATAGTTGACTGCCATTAATAAATGCCTGTTTGAAGTTATCAGGCCAGAGGACACCAATATATTATCAATGATGGTATTTAGCAGCTGAAAGCACACGTCATATTTCTATGTAACTACTTCAAAATTATGCACGTTACTATAAATATTGTATGAAAGCTCCACATATCTTTAGTCAGTTGCATGTAAATTATCAAAGTCATTAATTTATCTAAGATGAGTGACAAAGATGTGTCAACATGGTGCATATACAGTACCAGCTTAAATCTTGCTGCCACATTTGTCAAAGATCTGGATATAAATTTGATTTTAGAAAAAGGAAAATGTTACAGATTTAAACTGTGCTCTTACTGTGAAACTAGTGGCATAAGACCTAAGTAACACTGGTGAAGGAGCACAACCTACTGTAAATGGCTGAGGGAGAAAATCATGAGATCAGTCACGAAAAACACAGAGATACAATAAATACATTCTCATCAACTCATGACATGTTCAAGACATTTGCATTCACAACTTTAGAACAGGACTCGATTCACCTACAGCAGTGTGTTTCACTGTGCAAAAAACATTAGTGCAAACTTAACAAATCTAAACAGTCAAAGCCAATCATGCGACTTGGTTTAAACACACACTGCAGTAAGTGTTTGTTTCAGAGAAACAAGAGGAATAAATCAAATGCAAATAAAAAGAAACAAGTCACAAAATAAAACATGTAAATACACTCTACCGTGAGTGGGCCCATGTTCAAAGACACAGGCACCTGCACTTCATGCCTGAACCACAGTCCCCCTGTGGACCAAGGATCTGGCTCCGCCACAGTCTCAACATCATTTCTACCGGCTCTTCCCCCAAAGTCTTACTTTTAAATCCTAGAACTTTCCTCAAGTTACTGCAATGTGTCTAGACTGTCCACAAAGTCTTTACAATTCTCAGGCAGACTAGCAGGTATGTGTGTGGTGTAATCCACAGTTTAACGTCTTTATAAAACAAGTATGGGAATTGTCTTTAAAATGTTCAATTGCTGTTTTAGGCTAGGGAGGCTCCCTGCCTGACATAACCCCCCTATTTAATGTGTGAGCTGTCTGTTTTGAGCTGCGGGGGTGAGGAGGGCATATCCGTGTTGGAAAATGAGTGACCACCTCTTCAGGAACAGTCCGGACTCCTTCAGGCCCTTGGACGATGAGGGGATACAGGGGGAGAGAGCTGAAACACAAGTGTCACCTGACCATACTGTCTTTTCACGTTAGGTTATGTGATATGTAGCTGGCACAGTGCAAGAGTACAAAAAGAGTTTTGTGTTTGCAGTGACTGGCTTTCTGTAAAGTCTGAGTCTTGTGGCGAGTACAGCATGTATCAGCCTTCCCCCCCACCATTGTTCCTGCATGCCTGCAGTGAGAGTGAGGGTGGGGGGCGTGAGGAAGTCTTCACTTTTTTTTGAGGGGGGAGTTATTTTGATTGTCTTTACCTATCAGGTGTAAATTTCCAGGCACTCAGTTCATTTTGGGCCTGCTCCAGTTTGTCTTTAGTCTGTTCCAGTTCAGCCTTCATTTTGAGGAAAAACAAGTTGATGGCTGGGTCAACCATGGATGACCGCAGTTGGGCCGCACTCGGTTGCTGAACTTGCTTGAGGTACTGGATTTGGGTCTGCAGGACAAAACAAACGTGTTAGTGATCAGTACAAGTATTGAATACTAATGAAGAACCTTTGATTGTTTAAAAAACTAGTCATTTAGCTTGACCTGTCACTTGCAACCAGAATTTAAAATTTAAATACTCGATAATATTCGAAATATATATTCTATATATAGAATAACTTTAACAAATATTCTAGAATGAAGTCAAAACCTGTAATGACAGCTTGAGTTACATGAGTTGCATTTGTGGACATACATAAAAGACCAGCATCATCAATAAAAATACTCACCTGTCAAAGTTACAGTGATGTATACCTCTAGAGTTTACCAAACTGATTTGAAAACATTAACATGAAGCAAACAGTGCAAATAAGATACCTCAAATGAACAACTACAAGCAAGTGCAGCTCTACTGCCATAAAGATCCACTGAGCTGTCAGTCTGACAACAGCAGGACGTTCTCTTTAACACATGAATGAATGTAAGATAGTGTAGTGTTTGTTAACTAAGTGCCTGACACTGGTTGATTTAATTTCATATATATGTCTGCTACTTTAAGTTAATCACTGTATTCAATGAGTGTTTTCTTTTTTGCTATTACTTACATGATGCATTTTAAGCTTGTGTGACAATGTGTAATATTTTAGTTATTGAGAGAGGATTACAAAGACTAGAGCATCAGAAACTCAAGGAGAAAAGTTCAGTCATTCCATGGGGAGTACAGAGTACTCTCTCTCAGACGCACTGACTGTCCAATTATAGAAAGGACTCAGTTTAGTTAAAACCCGTAGAGGCAAAAAAAAAAAATAAATAAATCAAAGCCCCATATCATATAATAAATCATATATCTATAAAAAACATTAAAGATTATAGATGAACATATACGTACTGTGCACTCTTGCATTTCCTGCTCCTTGGTGGCGAGTCGCATGACCAAGATGTTCTCCCGGCGTGCAGACTCCTGCTGCTGTTGCTTGAGCTTTTCCTCCGACTCCTTCAGCCCTGTTACATCATTGGCTAAGACAATGAAAATAGGGAGAAGCAAACATTAAAAGCCAAAACTTGAAGATATAGTTTGTCTAGTACAGTGACAATTTGCCAACAAAGAGCATGGATAGCTTAATACCATTTTGTTTTTTTTTAAAAAACTATTTTATACAACTAAATTACTAATAGCAATTGTGCTGGTACATGTACCACCAAATAATAACAAGCAATTTGAACAAAATAATGCTCCAGCAGCACACACTCATGTCCTGGTTATGTCAGCTTTATAGCATGTAGGGTCTGTATTAAAAGAAGCACTACACGATGATAAAGAATTTTACTTGTTTATGATACTTAATCAGGTGATTTTTGACCAGTGTCGGACTAATATACAGTATCAGTTCAGCTCATTCATACATAAGAGGCTGACATCAACTTCATTCATATAGCATTAGCTTACTTAAATGTACTTACAACATAGCTCTGAATATTTTGACTCCAGGGCCTGGACATATGCTTCGTGCTGTTTCCATCTAAGTGGTGCAGAACATTTGTAAACATTAAATGCTCAATAGATCAAGTTTCCCCACAATGCAATTAATCTCGAGGCACAGAAGTGTTATCTACCTTGTACACAACTCCTCTCTGGTGAGGGTCTTCATGTCAGACTCACTGAGGCGAACCTGTATGTGAAGAAAACCAGAAAACTAGTTTAACGACTCCCATCCATTGATGAAACCCTGATTTAAAAGTAATTCAACAATGGGATAAGAAAAAGAAACCCACCTTCTTGGGGAGAGGTTCCTCGTTGGTCATTGTGATATCTTGAAAAAAAGAAAGAAAGAAAAAATATCATTAAGGCCGAGCGTTAAATCGACAGCATCTTTAGTTTACTGCTACGCTCTAACTGTTGGTCCACGCGCAGAGAAATGCGACCTGTTATGACAGCTTCGTTGAACTGCTAAACAACAACATATGCTGTAGTTTCGAACAAATGAGAATAAATGTGCAAGAAAACCAAATGAACTACATGTCTGCCCGAATATAATTACTATTACCACTGTGTAGAAGCTAGCGAACCTTACGTGGTGACTGTTGAGGCCGGCAGCGATGGGTTTCAAGGGATATTAAAATAAGCTAACTACGGATAACCGTCGACTGCAATCAACATATAAGATCAACTTGCAAAATGAACATTAGTGATATAACTTCAGTTTTGAGCCGGTATAATTCTCTCGTGTTCAGTATGACAGCATGAAATTCTTGGCTCTGTTTTCCGCTCCTTTTTATCACAAAATGGCGGTGAAGGAAATGACTCCCTCCCTTGCGCTCCTTTTCCTGAAAGTAGCGGGTTGTAAGCTGCAGATGGGAGGCCTTCAGCCGACGAAAACGCTTACCTGGTCCGTTTTCTCGATGTTTCTGGGACCCCTTAGCTTCAGCGGCTTTCTAAGACGCAAAATTTCAACTCAGTCCTAAAATATTGCCGTGAATTTATATGTAGCTGCCTCGTTTCGACGTCGTTACCATCATCTTCCTCACCGCAGGCAGGACAGAATGGCTGTTGCTGCTGCTGCAGAGGGCGAGTAAGAAGACTATAAACAGACCTCTCACTCCACGACGATTTCCGGATCCCAGGATGTGGAATGAGATACCAAAGGCATGCTCCTGGAAATAATTATTTACAACTTTTGGGGCTGCAATTATAATCGATTATTATTTTCTCGAATAGTCGAGTAATCTTTTGGTCCACAAAATATCAGAAAATGTTATTCAGTGTTTCCCAAACCTTGAAATGATGAGGTTTGAGAATGCATTGTCAATAAACCAAAATTATTCATTTTCAACGATTTCTTTGTTATATGGCGCAAACCCACCAGAAAATATTCATCTTTAAGTAGCTGAAAATTTAGATACCTTGTTTTAATTATTTAAAAATACTCACATAGATTAATCGATTATCAAAATAATTGATCATGAATGTGTTAATCGATTTCTTGTTTCATGCATAATGCCTCAGTGTTTAATGTATTTAGTGGTACAATGAGATGTCTACTGTCGAAATGGAGCTATTAGTCAATCAGTAGTGAATTTATTGATAAAAAACAAATGACAATTTAGCAACGGAAGGCGAAATAATAATATGGTAATATAATAATATGGTTTTCTATTGTAGATATTTCACGCTATATACTCTTATCATTTGATTTTGAACTATTCTTGCTGGTGGAAGTCATGAGTGATTCATTTGCCCCATAATAGACGATCTCTGACATTGCTTCCGACATGGGCGAAGACACAGTCACGTGATCCCATGTTATTACTTTAAAAGCTAAATTGTGTAAGCTGCACACATGTATCATTTTATGACTGTGTGACACTGCATTGATTGTTATTTGTCGTTATTGTTTATCGTTTTGTTTATTCTGCCCTTACACAATGCATTTAAAAACATCCGATTGTTTCTAAAGCAATCTACATATCTAACTTAACGTATCGCATAGTACTAGAGACAATTTCAACAAAGGCTTCGGGTTGAAAGTCAACCAAAGTAATGTTACCTATGAGGGAGGGGTAAAATACATAAATTGATATTTTTAAATGTGTCTTAGAAAATGCATCTTCTTTGATAATTTTATTAAAATTGCAAATCTAAAGTATTAAATGTTACTCCTCAATGGGGTCGTGCGCTCATTTGTTGCACCTGTTGTTTGTCAAATTCCTCCACTGGCCTGCACCCCCCCCCCTCCTCGATGATAATGGTACGGTCGATGCCCTGTCAAGTTGAAAATAATTCAAGTCAAGGGCAGTTTGTTTGAAGTGTGTTTCATCCAGTACTGTGGGATCTGTTACGAACATGCTCTCCAGAGCTGGTCAAATACGCAGGTAATGGCGTCACCATAAAAACTAGTGGCATTATTTTGTTCAAAGTGCACAAGGACAGCTGTTAGGATCTGTTGTTTATGAACTACAGACTGTTCATTCAGAGCTAATAGTTAGCAAGGCAGGATGCTAACTTGTTTTACTAGCTCAGCTAGGTTAGCATGTGACGCAAAGAATAAAATAGTTTGTTCAGTTAACGAGTGTTGTAGTATTTGGACACTCACTTTCATACATTGTTTTCACCAGTGAACAAGTAATCTGACCAGCAAACATAACATTATAAACGTTAGCTATTTAGGCCACTTCCAGGCAGTTGCACTAGCTAAACAAACTGTTAAATTGTTGTATCTGTGCAAGGTTAATATTGAGCACTTTTAATGCCACTGATAGCCATGTTTCTCTTGGAAGCGAAAAGCTTCGTGGTGCGCCGTGGCAACGTATAACCTAACTTAAACCTGCATGTGTGAATGGTATGTTTGGTAAATCGTGCCCCTAATTGTTTTCTGCAGGTGTGCAGCCAGCCTCAACCAAATTATAACCCAGGTAACTGTAGCGAGGCAGAAGCACACACTGCCTGACCTGACCTACGACTATGGTGCTCTGGAGCCCCACATCAGTGCTGAGATAATGCAGCTGCATCACAGCAAGCACCATGCCACATATGTGAACAACCTCAACATTACAGAGGAGAAATATCAAGAGGCCCTGGCAAAGGGTACAAAGGCAGAGTTGTATTAATCAGCTCATTTCTACTGTTTGTCCTGATCTCATCATATTCACCTGGGTGTCATTTTGTGTTGTGTTTTAGGTGATGTGACAGCACAGGTTTCCCTCCAGGCTGCTCTGAAGTTTAATGGAGGAGGCCACATTAACCACTCCATCTTCTGGACAAACCTTTCTCCAAATGGTGGAGGCGAGCCAGAGGGTAAGGTTGATGCACTACTGTAATGTTATTGAATAGCTTTCTTTCAGTGTTCATACACCAGTATAGGGATATTTAGGTTGTTTGATTTAATAAGCATTAAACACATTTTATTTGTAATAACATAGACTCTTAATGACCCTGTAATGTAAAATGGTCACTTGCAGTGATGGACCAAGTTTAATGTAGCTTAATGTAGGTATCCATTTCAAGTCTACTGCACAAATCAGTAGAAAGCCAAATGATTAGCTTTTAAACCAATCGGTCAAGTACAGGTCGTGATGATTTTATGTCAATTTTGCGCACAGAACACCGTAACTAAAAGATGACTTGACATTGGACTGAAACTCATCACCTTGCCCTGAAACATGACTGATTGTCAAAACAACTCAATACACTAGGCATTACTCTAATGTTGTTCTCTTAATTTATTCATCCACCTTGACATAAAATATCCTGTTTTGAGGGAGTATTTGAGAACCACATTTACATATATGCACCCCTGTATTACAAATACAAAAGCAGGGTTGATTTTATTGGATTTTTGAGCCACTGCCATCCAGGTAACATATAAAAATAATTAAAAGGCAAATGGAATGTGTGAATATAAATAATTAAAAATGCTTTTTTAATTTTGCTTCTTCCTTCTTCTCTAGTCCCTAATAGCATCTGTCTGTCTCATCTTGTAGGGGAGCTAAAGGAAGCCATAAATCGTGACTTTGGCTCCTTCCAGAAGATGAAAGAGAAGATGTCTGCTGCCACTGTTGCAGTGCAGGGTTCGGGCTGGGGCTGGCTGGGCTATGACAAGGAGAGTGGAAGACTTCGCATTGCTGCCTGTGCTAACCAGGATCCTCTGCAAGGGACAACAGGTTAGGAAAAGAACAATGAGCTACGGATAAAAAAACAAAACACACACTTATTAAAATAGAATGATTTTTTTTCTGACCATCAGGTCTCATCCCTCTTCTTGGCATTGATGTATGGGAACATGCTTACTACCTTCAATACAAAAATGTGCGTCCGGACTATGTCAAAGCTATCTGGAATATAATCAACTGGGAGAATGTGAGTGAGCGTCTTCAGACTGCCAAAAAGTAGAATCTAATGCTCACACCTCTCTAACAACTCATTTTCATCGGGACCTTCTGCATCTGTTAGTCATTGCAAATAATTCTGTGTTTCATTGCTTAGAAATATTAGTGAGGGTGATTTAGAATTCAGCCTTTATTTCTTGCATTAAGGTTGCTACGGTTGACATTGAAATAATATATTAGTATGAAAGTAGATGAAAATGGCAATCTTTTCTGTTGAGGCTGGAGTTTGTCAATCACAACCAAATACCAGGTCCCATACCAGTTGTCAGATGGTCAGTGTAAATTGAGTAAACTCTATCAGTGTCAGAATAATCCACACTGAAATCAGGCACTTATACATGTTTTTGATGTGATAATAAAATTATGGGATTTCATCTGTGCAAGTTTAATTTCTTCATTTTTCACTTCACTCTTTATACACAATATATAAAGTATATCCCTCCATGTCTACAAGGATAAAGTTATTGATCATTTAAAAAAGATGAGCAAGGAAATAACAGGGTTGTAGTTACAGGTGTGACCAACACAAGTTACTGTTAGGTTTAAATGAATGCCATATTGAGATCCTGGGATTATTTAATGTCTTTTTAATGCATGTTGATGGAAAATGCAGTATGCTAATTTGTCAGCTTGGAGTCATTTAAGTCAAGTGCACTTAAAATAGTTTAGCTTTAATTTTCAGCTTTTATCTCCCACATGAATTTTATGAACACTTTTTTGGAAAGAAACTAATGTTATGTTTGAAACTATGGCCAACATGGTTTTAGTGCAATGAAAACATTTGAACCTCAAAATAAAAACAGCACACTCTGAAAGAGTCTTATGGGTAAAGCAGGAATTCAGCATGAGTTTGAAAGCTGTTTGAAGTACATACAATGTGTTAATCAAGGTAAACAGAATATTTAAACCTCCTAATCTTGGCATAGCAAAAAATAGACTGAACCAATTTCACTTACTGTGCTCCCTTTTAACAATAGAGGGCAGTGTTTCCTAAGGTTAAGTTTTGCTGATGCTCCTTTTCCTCAGTTTCACTAAGTTGTGTGCATACTTTACAAGGTACAGAAATTGTAGTCATGGCACGGACACCAACTTCCTATTTAGTGTTAAATATTCAAGCTTGCATTATGCACACAGCGAGTGAGTTTCCTTTACATTCAATAAAGAGTTTGCCTTCAGAAATAATACAAGGGACATGTTTATTTACACAAATAGCTTTCAGTTGGTGCTTATGTTCTCATCAGTGATTAGAACTGTCGTCCCACTTTGCTGGTGGGAAAGTTGCCTTACAGAGGTCTGTTTCTTCTCCTTGAGGTGGTGTCATGATGTAGAGGTGAACTTGTTTTTCTTGGACGTGTTACACATGGTAACAAGAATCTATTCTTGAGAATGGAACCAGCTTCCTTTTTGTTTTTTATTGAATTGTTCGTCGTTACAATTGAGCAGGTTAACAAAATAAAGCTAGTGAAGGAGTCATTTAAAAATAAAAAATGTTTATTTTAAAATAGAGCCCATTGTTATCTAACAGATATTGATTTAGAAATCTGACCCATAGGCATTTTGGGACATTGTCATGTTAAAGTGACTTGATGTGGCAGAAAGGCAGTGGGAACAGAAAAACCACTGACCTCTGACAGCTTTTTGGGGGAAAAAACGTATTCACATTTATCCAAGCTGTAAATACAGTTCCACAAACCTGGAGTAGATTCATTTGGGAAACATTACCAACCTTTAGTGTTGCCACTTCTAACCTAATGGTTTGTATAAATGTGGTCATCTTTTGCTGTGTAAAAGTTTGGGATTGCCAAAACTTTAAACTTTAAATTTATTCAGGTTTGAATTTCTTTAACTTCTGGATGGAAAGAGGGGAAAATATTGGTGAAATGTCTCAGCCATTTAGTTTAACACTCCCTGAATTCTGACTACTTTCTTCTTTCTCCTCTTTTTGTCCAACTATTCAATTAAAAAGGCAACAGAGACCTCTTTTCTTGCAAAAACGTTCTGAATTATTTACAAACGTGTTCAGTTCTGTGCCTAAATGCATTTTTGGTTTCCAATAGGCCCTTAAAGAATGTCCAGCCAATTGATTGTGAGCACATTTGACGTATGTTTTAACATGATGACCATTGTTAATGTTTCAATGTTTCTTTTTTAGTTTTTTTTCCCAAATGCACATGCTTCATAGGAAATACGAGCTCCATCACTGGTGTGGTTTCTCAGCGGATGCACACAAGAATGCAGTGAGCCTCACACGTGGCTTTGTTTCACATCCTTTTTCATTGTCGCAGTATAACTGGTGAAAGTGCACATATATGCTGTTGCTATACTTAGATTTTTTTTTTTCACTGGTGCAAATTATGGTCTTGATATTTTTCCTACGTTTAAGACATAACTAGTGTGGCTGAGAGGGCAAAATAAAAGAATACAATCATGTTCAAAAAGTACAGACATTTTTTTTTATAGTTACAAGTTATCAGCCTTAAAATCACTGCTCTGCAGCTTTCACACCTCGGTGAAAGATCAAAATTTGCCATTTACTTCTACACCTAATATCCAGGACATGTGTGGTTGTAATATGATTCTGGAGGTCAAGATCTTCAAACTCTCCTTTGCCTCCTTATCCCCTGCAGCATTGCCATTATGACCTCTGCCCTGCAAAGATTTCCCACATTGTTCTCTGATGTGAACTGCCCTTGACAAGCTGTCATTGTCACATTTTGCCTAGACAGGAAGGCTATTAGGAAAAAGTGAAGATTTAACACTGAGGATGTAAAAATTTTCAACATTTGTTGTCCATTGTTCCTCTGGTCATGTTCATTGGTCTTAGCCTGAGACTTGATCAGTCGCGGGTTCTAAGTGAATGAAACTGAAGTTGATTTGAGGCAGTTGGTTTTTTTTCTTTTGATACCTCAGGCTGGCAGGGTGATTGATTGGGCCGTGGCTGCTGCAAAGATCAAGCAGACAGAGAAGTGTCCTCGGGCTTGAATAATGTATAGGTGTATGCAACGTATTTCACCATCTCAGTAGGATTTGTTCTCTATTGTACATGCTGGTGTTTCTTTTGAAAAATTCACATTTCTACACCTAAAAAAGAAAATGTGATTTAAATTAAAGAGAGGAAAAGATTGTTTTAGCAAAAAAGGCGTAACTGTGTCTGGTCTGAGTTATGTAACCATCACTTGCACCAGTCGGCCTGAAGGCAGCAGAGTGAGATAAAAACAAAAAAAAAAGTTAGCCTGGGGTCATTTGGGTTTGTGTGGGATTGATCCAAGCTTGACAAATCCACATGGAGTTCCCAGTCCTCTCCTTTTTTTTATTATTATTAATAAAAATCTTTGCTCACTGCCCAAATATAGCTCATTCATGGATATAAACTTAGAACTAAATTTGCTGTATCCATAAAATGAACAGTTTTGCATCGGTCAATGAATACTTTTACAGACTTGTGACTTTTTGTTACTGGAGCAGGTTGAAGTGAAAAAGTTTTACAATCCCAGTACCTTGTTCAAAAGTTGTCTGGAAATTGTTTCTTTGCCTGTCTTTTCTCTTTCCACAATGATATTTTTTAAAGAGGCCTACTCCATTTCCGTGTTATTCATCTTGGCACTGAAGCTTGTTGGATTTTGATTCAATAATCCCATTGGATTTAATCAAGCTAGCGGATATGGTTTTCAGTCAAATCCTGGCTGTCGTCTCTCCTCCTTTTCTGAGAGTCAGCACTCTGGTGATCATCTTTGGCCGAGCACTCAGGATACCAGGCAAAAATGTGCAGAGAAACTGGAGGATATCCAAAGACTATAGTATTGTCGTGCAATAGGTTGCTTTCATGTGCAGCAGACTTGACTTTGACTTCGGTCAGGGATGGTGCTGCGTCTGCTGCACACTGTTCCTGCAAGTGGTCATATTTGAATCATCTGTCAGCCTCTCGGGGTGGTCTCTTACAACAATGTACTTCCATAAACATATCAAAACAAACCCCTGTCATTTTTCCTGGTATCTTTAAAAGTACTTGAAGATAGACAGTAGCCAGACAGGCAGCTCTTTTTGTTTTATCTTGCCAGGAAACCAGGACAGAGCCAAAATCAACATGAATCATTTATTGTACACTTGAAGGATTTCTGCTGATTTACAAAAATATTGTTAAAAGGTAGGGCGGTGTCGTCCAGCAGTTTTGGGACAATATAGGATCAGAAACAGGGATAAAACACATTGTGAGAAAAACATTTTTATATACTTAATCAGTTATCCTGTAGAAAATATACAGTTTATATAAGAACATATTGGAATTTATTCTTCAGTCAAAAATTAGATTGGTTTCTCTGTCTTTACAAGGTGACCGAGCAACAGGAATGTGGATACAAAGATAGACTGTTGTGACTTCTGTCGGCTAAGATCATGTCGCCAACAAGATGCAAACATAACAAGCATTACAAGTGGAGATTTTTTAAGAGGTAATTCCATTGTGTATAAAGTATGTAAATGTTTCCATAACTACAAAATACTCTTTCTGTGAGCCCTAATGCAACAGTTTCCAATTATTTAACTGTGTTGCACCATGTTTAAATGTACGTATTAAAAAGTAATGAAAGTTGTCTCTGGATAATAGAGTTTAATGTGGTCAAACTTAAGTAATTAAAGGTAACTCCTGTTAACATTGTTACGTCCCACCTCATTAGGGGGTAGTTAGTGAAGCAACATTAAAAAAATTTTTTAAGATGTCTTCATTTATTTTACAGAGGAGCGATAAAAATAAGGGTACAACAATAAAGTGGCAAACAATGGAAATGGGCAGAGGATGCTGTCCAAACAAAACAAAACGCAAGTTTTTGTGGAGAAATAACAAAATACAAGGGTGGAACAGCATCAATATACCTAGTGTGTGTATCAGTTGAAAATCTCTAAGGTGTGAGCGCGACGTCAGCGGTTAGAAGTAAATCCTGTGCCCAATCTTTTTAACATTAACACCAGAAAACGCCACTCAACATCTCGCGAGACTCTCTGTGTGCACTGGGAGCCGCTTCTCGACACCTTCCATCTGAGGTGGAACACCAGGAGATTTCAGTGGCCTCGCCAATCCCCGCCCGGTCCACCTGCAACTCCGCCCACTCAGTCCAATGGCAGGCGGGGAACCACACAGACTAGTTTGCATATCAAAGTCACTTTATAGGGACAGCGGCCCCCAGTGGTCAGCAGCCGAAACACCATTATATGCAGCCGCAACAAAAAGACTGGGCTGCCGTCTGGGCAAACTAAACCCAGCGTCAACAGACACTTTTGATTAGAATACCTTAAATTTGTTCTGCTGTGTTCAACATAAAAAAAAAAAAAAAAAATCTAAACTAAATATCTAAGCAATATTGCTATGATACAGCAGCAATGGAGAAAGCAGCTGGTTTTGGTCCAGTGAATCAGTGACTTACACAGAATTATGATGCTTCAGCTTCAGCTTTAATATTTTAAACAAGACATAAATTATCTGGTGGACATGAATACCCATCCGTCCGACAGCTGTTATGGGTATTTTACTGTGGTGGCATGCAGCAAAAGTCAGGATAAAATCGTAATCAAGCTGTGACCATATATTTCTGTGCAATTGATCCAATAATTTATTTAGGTGATTCAATCTGAACTAAAGTTGAAATGGTTTCTATCAGTTTAGTGTGTCATCATCTCATTAATTAATTAACATCCTGACCTTACAGGGTCATGGAGGGAGCTGTACCTTATTACAGCTGATACTGGTCGAGACGCAGGTTAAATTCTCCAACCTATCACAAGACCAGTATACAGAGACACTGAGGCAATGAATCTCCTTGCTGTGAAACACCTGCACTAACCACACCATCACTGTGTGGTCCATGTGTCAACATTTAGCAACAATTTGAGAATTTTCAGCTCATCAACTCATTACCTGATATGCTGATGAACGGCTGGCCTCGGTAATCCTGACAAATTCTTTTAAGCTGAAAAGCTGCTCTTAACTTACTTCATAAGTCATGTACAATGAGATCATGCTGGACAGTTGTCTGTATTTCTTTTGCAAAAATCCGTCAGAATCCATTCATCATTCTGCTCTGTTATAGTTCATTGTCCGTCTAAATACATCTCCACATGGAAAACAAGGAGTAGAAACCAACATGGAAAAATTATTTGGTCACAACTGAAGGTATTGTGCAAAGAGAAAGGAGAAAAAGACTTGAGGTTAAAAAATTTTTTATTTTTATTTTTTTTTTTACCTCCTGTCCACACAATGTGGGAAATTTCATTAGGGGTCTTGATTCTCCTGCTGTACGCCCTCACAAGCCTGATTCCTCTCCAAACGGGTGATTGCATAACGGAAAAGTCACCAAAACATTGAAGAAAGTCTAGACTCCTGCTCTGTAACATGACTGTCAATTATTTAAAAAAGAAAGTCAGGGGCATGAAGTGCTGATTGCTGGACAGTGATGTGCAGAGATATTTCAGGGGCAGTGGCGCAAGTAAAAAAAAGACACCCCTATTAATATAATGCATATGTATTAACCATACACTCATAAATTTGTTTAATATACCTCCTCAAATTTCTGCCAAATTACACTATAAATAACGACACATGTCCCACAGTGACAAATGAAATGCAAAGGGCTTTTTCCACACATCTTGTGCACATCCATGGGACTGGATATTACTGTTGGTCTGAGGACATGATTGGACAAGCCAGTTTTTTTTTTGGTGGTGTTTTCCACACATCTTGTGCACATCCATGGGACTGGATATTACTGTTGGTCTGAGGACATGATTGGACAAGCCAGTTTTTTTTTTGGTGGTGGTGGGGGGGGGGGGTTAAAGTTTAAAGCTGGAGTCAGTCAGTTATATAAGAGATCACAATGTCAAGTGTGTGTGTGTGTGTGTGTGAAAGACTGCCAGGGGATTTTCCATAGTCACTGCTGTGTTCTGAACCAGATGCAATACTGGCAAACTCGTAGTCGGGTAGAAAAATAAGCCCTCAAAGCATGTGTACCAGCTAATTTCACACTCACAAATGTTCTCACTACTCATTCCTCCTTTTCATACCACCTTGTCAGCTGCACTGATTTTCTGTGTTCATTTCAGCCCCTCTGTTTTACTCTTCCATATGGACAAGATACGTAATTCCAATTTATTTTCCAAACCAATTTACTTATTAAAGTCAGGACTTAAGTGACAAATGTCCCCCCAGTTCTCTCTGTCCTCTCCCTCCTCCTCCTCCTACTACTCTCTGTCCATGTAAGGGGTTCAGCATCAGTGGAAGCGTTTAAAGGCGCCACGTGAGTGACCTCATCCTCACAAATGGGTGTTTTGCCAACTGCAGCATCATAAATTCCCTCAGCAGCACTCTGCTGGGGTTTTGATCAGCACATGCACACTCCATACATGCACATACACACACTGTAAAATGCATATTGCATACAGTATGTTCATGGACACAGATGCACATAGTCTCACACACACTTAATTTCTGTTTTCGACAGATTGCACAGTTCCCATATTGCACTGACATTTGTTATTCTGTATGACAGAGTGCACCTTTCACATTGCACTACTTTTATTTTCTTTCAGACAGCACTAGCTCTCATGTGGCACTGACCTTTGTTTATTATATTCACTCTATTGTAAGTAATGGCTTCCTCTAACTCTTTTCTATTATATTTTCCTTAGATTATTTGTCCGTTTCTGTCCTTATCCTATATGTACATATATTATCCTATATGTACACCACTGACCAGAGCAAATTAGTACTGTGTAAACTTTACCTGGCAACAAACCTGATTCTGATTCAAACCAACAGATCAGTAATTTAATTCATATTCCCACTGGATTTTCAATAACACTACATACTGCCTCTTTTCGACAAGTAGAAAAGTTACTCTTCATATGGAATCGTGTTCCTCTCTCCACTGACAAAGGTAAGTCCAGTACTCGATTTCCTTTTGGCCCTGTTTTGGTGTGTTCAGAGAGACATACTATACCTGCATCTGTTTTTTTTTAGTTTGTAGATACTCCCAGTATGAAGTGTCTGCTGTCATCTGGAGCCTTTAGTTGTTGCTGAAAACACCGTCATTCTGCCCCCGATTGGTTGAGATGAGTGCATTGAAACAGTAAAGTTGCAGGCTGCACGTTGATCAGTGATATGACAAGCAATCACATTGTTGAATTTGCCCACATTTAAAAAGGCACAGTAGATGCCCTGTTTATTTAACATTTATAAACATGAAATATTATACTCCTTTTGCGTCTCCTGTGTGCTTCCGTATGTTGGCCATCTTCTTCCCTCTGTCAGCCAGTCAGTTCAGACGGCTCCTGTTGTGATGTGACTTTTCCAGTCCAGAGCTGTGGGTCTCAGCCAATCACCAGAGCGGGAGCAGGGCCTGCACTTACACAACATCTCCAGTTCAGGATATTATTAATGCTGTGATTAATAAGTCATTGAGTAAAATATTGCCTTGAACGCTTTCTTGGGGAACTGCATACTTAAATTTCCATGTATGACTTCCTTTAATACAAGACGACTTTTCAAGATGTGATGTTTTTCCTTTTTTTGTTGCCAAGAAATGAGGAGAACAACTCATATCTTCAGGCCCTAGTTTCAGATAACAACTCACCAGCCACTTTATTAGGAACACCTGTTTGACTGCTTGCTGATGCGGGTATCTACAGTAATGAACCAATCACAAGGCAGCAACCTAATGCATTTAGGCACAAAGACATGGTGAAGTTGACCTGCTGAAGTTCAAACAGAGCATCAGAATGAGGAGTGGAGGACATTTAAGTGACTGAATGTAACATGTTTATTGGTGTCAGATGGGCAGGTCTTGGGTTTTTCAGGAAGCGCCAGGATTTTTAATTAAAGATATATGTAGGATTTAGAGAGAATTGACAGAAGAGGGGAATATATCCTGTGAGCAACAATTCTCTGGGCATACATATCTAGTTGAGGTGTGAGGAGGTTGACCAGATATGTTTGAGATTGTAAAAATTCAACTTCAACTTGCAACAGTAACTCAAATGACCACATGGTTCAAGTGAGGTATGAAGGCCATCTCTGATCAAACAACACATCAAACTTTGGGGCAGATGCACTATAGCAGCAAAACACTACACCAAGTGCTATTCTTGACACTATGTTCTGTGTTCCTTATAAAGTGGCCAATGAATGTATAATGTCAAGATCGAGCATTACTTCTGGTGACTGAAGTGAGTGTACACAAATTTCTATGTGCTTGTACATTATTTTCATGTATATTTTGTTTGTGTCTGACCTATTTGCAGGCACATGGCCAGTGTTTGCCTCCACACAAGGAAGTACTTGTGTTTCTGTTTATCCCACATCTGTGAGTGTCCCTCTGTGTATAAATAAATCTTGTCCGTGAGGTTCTCTCCAATGGCAGTTAAATAAGTAACAGCATTGATCATGAACACAAGGACCAAAGTGATTACGTATTTAAGAAAAACTACTGGCTGTAAATCCAGATGGTCTCTATGTGTTGTTGTGCTCTGTCTGTTTCCTCAGCCACAGGCAAAAGGGTGTAACATTTACAACTCCAAACATCAGACAGGGTGGGACCAAGTATAAAAGTGTCAGTGAAAAGGAAAGCAAAATGGAAAACACAGAAAACCCAAAGGAAAGTGCTGTAAGGAACAGGGAATAATTTGCATTTGTTTTAACATGTACGGAAAACCAGATGAATTTTGACACGTGTGGCAATACGTGCATTGAAGTTGGCTGCCAAAAGACACACAAAGTTGACCTTTACTTCACCATCTTAGTTGTCCTGGTCTACCTGTGTGGTTCTTCAGCAGCTGCAAATCAATGCAAATAATTATTTGTAGCAAAAGGTTCTGTACACCTGAGGCCAAGTGTGATTGATTTGGAAGGATAGCAGCAGTTGAGGAGCACTGCTCAGCGACATATGGGGAAAAATTCCAACAGAGTAACGCACATATTCCACCTTGATCTAACACATGGCAGAGAAGAATAAGTCAGCATGTCAGATTTTCTCAGGTCTATAAATGAGCTGAGAGAGGGAGAGAGACATAATAACACAAAACAGTTTCCATACCTCCCTTGCATGAACACTTGCACAGACATGTCTGCTTTTTGTTTGGCAGCTGCTCACTATGCTTCTTTACTGTGTTTAGAGATTAACCCATCCCAGACTTTACGCTATTTTCTAGATGCACAATACTTGATGCGTCTGCCCCTCAAATAACAAAACTGTAATAAAAGTTTATCACCAATTTAACAGGCAGCAACAGATTTTGCGCAGACGTGAGTCAAATACATCATACATTTTGTTTTGCCAAACTAATGGCTCGTTTTTTTGGTATGGCACAATGTTTTATTATCTGGAAATGCAGTGACACTGAAGTAAATAAATTACAGAAAGAGGAAAGAGAGGTGTTGAAACCCTCACAGCAGGTGGTTGCATCTGAATGTTAGGATTGTTTGTGAAAACACATTGAATAGCCATCAGGGTGCAACTCGACACCTAACTAGCTACAGGATCTGGCAATAATGGTCTCCATTGCTAGTGTACAGTCTTCTTCAATAGCGCATAATGTCAGCTTTTGTCAAATATGTTCTTATTTTGAGGAAAATAAGCTATGCCACAACAATCGGACACAGATTGATTGACAGCTGTAGTCATCCAATAGAGACTGGTTGCTGGTAACACCTCTGAACTCACTGAAAATATCAACATGATGGGGGAACGAATCAGAATTCTGGATGCTTCACTATAGGAGTTCAGATTCTTATTGGTGATGACCAGTTGCCTCTTTGCTCTGAGGTTGTCTTGGCATTTAAACATCCCTCAAACTAACATTCCTGGTCCACATTTTATGTCCTAACTAGCACTTTTTCATGCCTTTTATTTTTGACCAAGGAAACCAAAGCACTACCTGGATAACTGTTCTGTACCAGAGCAGCTTTAGGGTCTGCTGAGTGGAAATTCATATGGTCCACAGACCTGCAATTGTTAAAAAAAGGAGAATAGTTGTTTATTTGGTACAAAAAAAATGTATTTTAAAAATAGTGAACTTATTGGTTTTTCTTGCCAAGAGTTAGAGTATAAGCTCAATCCTATTATAATGTGTGCGCATTTACAGTGCTAGAATCATTATCGTGAGGGACACATTAAGAATCACAAATTAAATCCAGCTACAGCTGATTTCATGGAAATATTTATGCTTTTTTCGCACAAAAAAAAATATGGGATGTTTTGGAGCAAAGAAGTCATAATAGAGCAGTGTAAATATTATACCTCCTTCAGTACCACTGGTGAAATCATGTCTTCAAACTCAACAATAGCAGCCACCACATTGGAAAGTTAATGTGGAGGAAAGAAATGACTTCCAGCACAATAAACTTGTCAAAGGTAGATGCCCCTGCCAATGTTGTGTTTTGATTATCAAGAAAAGCTGCTCCTGGCCTTGGCTTCCACTGGCATGGACTTTTCCAGTTACATATTGTATCTGCTGCAGAGGTTGAGAATAATGAAGTAATAGAAAATTTGAGCAACTTGGCATTTGACAAGAGCAATGGAGGTGATTTAATGAGCTCTAATCTAAAGGTCTGTAACTATGCCCAAGTTCTGGAAAACAGTGTGAGATGAGCTCAGTGTAAAGATAAATGTGTATTCTCATGTTAGCTCAGCTGTCACTAACAAAGTGACACAAACAAATTTGTATTTGCCATTATATAGTAGTTAAGGGGCAAATAAGGCCTTTACCAATAGGTTTTCCAAAGACACTTGGAAAGGAAGTGTGAGGTGAGGGACATTCAGCTGCAACATGCAAATTCACCAAACACCACAGCACAATCATGCTCTGTCACTGCCTCTTTGTCAACTCTGTATGAACTGAGAGTGTAAGGTAGGATGATATAGAGGTTTAGTCAGTCAATCATCCAAAACCATGAGAGCAATTACCATAATTCTAAACCCTATCTTTATGGTTTATGGGCCATTGAACCTAGAAGCTGGATTGGGTAAGACGTTCTCAAATAGTTGAGCAAGCAGAAATGCCATAATTGTGCATGTGGGCTACATATTGACACACATGCAGTTGTTTATGAATGACAGACATTGGTAGGTGTTTGTGCTGGTGCTTAAAATGTCTCACTGAGATATCAAGCGCACTTCAGACCTCACATGCAGCTTCAGGGGACAGCAAAAATCAACATCAACTCTCAAGTGAAAGGAAACACCCAGCTCTCCCTAATGTAACAATGACTGACATCCTGTTTTTTTTCCAGGTTCGTTTCCATCACATTAAGTCATTTTAAGCACCCGTGTCATTACATTTTTTTTTTTTTTTGCTGTAGACGGAGTTGGGACACGGGGCAGCACTTTCTCCCGACCTGACCTGATTACCTGGAAATTAGTTTGTCCTAAATATATATTCTTGCTTAACCGCTTTATTTTTACTGATACTAAACTAGTCTTTCTTGTGAGAGTGTATTTACATTGTAAATGAATACATGTTGCCAATACTCTCTGGGTGACAGGAGCTCATTTCCACAGCATTTCATGACATCAGTAGTATGTCTTTAATCTCTAAAGCTCCATGTCACTGTTTTGTGTCCGCCTTTTTTCCTCCAGTGTTCCTCGAGTGTTACTCATATTTCACATCTTCAATGTAACTGTATCTTAAACGGGGAAAACCAAAGTGTCGCTACTTATGATCTGATAAGACTATGATGAGTACTCTTTAACAGTGACCTCTCAGTTCTCCCCACAATGTGTTTTTCCTGCTTATACATGACCCATCTATGTGCCAAAAATAATGATATAACTACAAAGCTCAGCAGACTGGGTTTAGCTCATGACTGACTATACAATGAGCTCTGACAAGTTAACAAAGAAAGAGTTTCATCCAAATGTCAGGAAAAGAACAGGAAGCTGAGAGCAAAACAACTAAGTCTCAATCTTTGCAGCCTTTCTGTTATGTCATCTTAGACTTCAGTAAATATTATGTCTCTGAGCAATAGAGAATTCCCAGGTCTTCTCTTTTCAGAACTTTTTTCATAAAAACATTTTAGAAGGACAGACTCTTTTCTTCATCGTTCTTGTTTATGACTCCTGTTTGTTCATCCTGCTCCTGTCATTCGTGTTGGCACTGCCAATGCAACATCTGCCAGATTGTGCAGAATCTTGTTTAACACATGAAACATTTTTATACACCTGTACAGAGCTAAAACCTCAGAAATGAATTCTGGGTAGTTGTTTCAACCAGAACAGCAAGGGTAGCACAGAAACATTCTTCCAAATACTGAACTCTAACAGGCTGTTTTTCCACTTTGTGCAGGAAAAGTAAACAACACAGAACAAATGGACAGTTGAATTGATTGGCCTTAGTAGGTGGATTTGTTCAACCACATATTTTAAGAGTATATTCACATGTTGGAACTCATTAGTGTATCATAGGTAGCATTAATCAAAGAGCGTGGCTAATTTTTGTGTATTCCCTGGGTCCATTCAGAACTGGAGTGTCTCCAGCTGGCCTGTGCAGACATGAGCCCAGTGGACAAATTTAACAAATGGAAAAGAATGGAATCAAATCAGATATCTTGAACAAATATAAAACTGTTGCAAATGCACGTAAGCCAAGCCAAAACATTATTTGTGTGCTTTGTTGGGACAGAACCCCCTTTACTGCAATTTTAAAGAACATCAGTGACAGTAAAAGCTGATCTAATCAATGCATTTGTATTAAAAATGCATGAAATGAAAATGTGTAATTGATAACAAACCCACACAGGACCATCTTTCAATTTGTTCCTCTGCTCCACACAATGTTTTAATGTGCTTCAGCTCTACCAAAGAGCCAAATATTCCCACAGCGTTAAATTTAAAGTAGGGCTTACATGCTTGTGCTGGCAAGAGACCTTACTCCACACGGATGCTTTGTGTATTTTGCTTTATGTGTACTGGATGTGTGACATTAACAATTTTGACATGTTTAATTTATTTAATTTTTCAACTTGATCAATTTATGTAGCGGTAACTAACAGAAATGGGATCCAAAAAGCAGATTGGACAGAGGAATGTTGTAAAACAGTATCATAGCCAAAATGGGTTGCATGGTGAAACAGTGCACTGCCAACAGTATTGAATCAACAGGCAAAAAAGCTCAACAGAAAACAGAACAACAGAAAAACAAGATAATACACTAATAAAAAAAGGGATAATGGCCAGAATGATATATGTATGGTGAATATGCAGTAGATACTGAATAGAACACAGGTTCAAACAGTGAAGGTGGGGTCATGGGATTAGGAAAACCAGAACCAGAACAGGAAGTTTATAATGATGAGGGAACAGTGTAAAAACCTGACTTGAGCAAATGACAAGATTTAACAATGTTGCGATCATGAACAGAGCAACAGGCAGATCCTGATTTTAAGAGCTGTGCTACCTGTGGTTAATTACAAATAACAAAAGCTGCAGTTTTGATAGATCACACTAATGTAAACCTGATACAGCAAGAAATTTAACACTTTACATTACAGTGGTGTAACAACATGTAATAGTGTGTCATAGTTTGTAATAGGGAAGTAGTCGTAGATAAATCTCGGATTTCTATAGTAATCACCAAGTAACAGCTTGGTAATAACAGTAGGAAAAGTATGTGGGACATTAGAGTATGAATGTAACAGCAATCCCAAACATTTTAATTGTGATGGTATTACAATGATGGTGGCCTATTTAGTGTTTCCCTAGCTATTATATGAATATTACTTTAGAAATTACATGCTACCACTGTAGTAATATCTCCTTATTACATAATATTACTCTAGTTATTACTAAGCAGGAAATTGGATCGGAAATAAGACGGTATTACCATACTATAACTATGTCGTATCTGTACTGTAATGTAAAATGTAGCTGCAAATATAAACTTGAAGTACTGCCATGTTTTAAAGTTAAAAAATGCAGCATTATAGTAGCTGCAAAATTCTTATTTTGAGCAGCTGATTCACACTTTCTCTTCTCTTTTGCTTTTCACTCTTCATGCCTCAACTGATTCATCCGATGATTTCAACTCTGTAGAATGAAGTCTAACTTTTTCCAGCATGTGACCCATTTCTATCGGGAAGAAACAAAAAGGCAGCATGTGGAAAACAGCTACAAGACTGCATTCCTTCACAACCACAAGGTTTTTTTCTTGTTGAGATTTTCATAACTTTAATCAAATAAATTTGTGCTGCCGTATCTATAGATATTCAAATCCATAGACATGAACTATTTCTGAATCAATATAATAAGGTCTCGAGTGGCCTACTAGCTCTGAGAGGCTAGTTTGAAAAACAACAGAATTTCAAAAGAAGGATCCATGTGTGGAAAGTCAGTGCGGCCTGGTTTCAATCAAGCAATAGTGGCCTCCTGCCCCTTTTTAATATAAAGGATCTGCAGTTTACTTCAAGCACAGACCTTGACTGAAAACTACAGAAGATATTACACACACTGGAAAATAGCTCACACACACTGAGAGGTTTTAGTGCTGTGTCATGTCAATGAGTGGATTTCATAGTGTTTGTTTGTGAAAATAAGATAAATGTTAACATCTTTGGACTGATTTGAAAGGAGTGGGTGTGTGTGTGTGTGTGTGTGTGTGTGTGTGTGTGTTACGTCTTTAGGACCCTTTCTGGCATAAATAGACCTTGTGAGGACCCGTAGTCCATAGGAACCTCATGGGGGACCTCATTACCTAATTTCTGAGGAACTGGTTAAGTTTAGGGTTAAGGCTTGAATTGTGGTAAGTTTAGGTATTAAGTGATTATGGTTAAGGTTAGGGATAATGTTTTGTTTAGCCTGATGAATGGAATGAATGTGAGTCAAATCAAAGCAGCAATATATTACAAAAAAAAAAAAAAAAAAATCCACTTCCAAAAAACTGTTTGTCAATAATAAAGTAAAATTTTAACGTAAGAAGAAAATCATAACCTCAGGGTTTCTGCCTTATTCCTCTCATGGGCAAGATGCTTAAATGAAGACAAACTCAGGAGAAAGTGATATGATGGGAATGTGGTCTTACAGTAAATTGGCTGGTAAATAGTTTTCATCGGTATGAAATTAAGTGGGGAGCTGAAGTGCACCACTGAGTGCTCGGCTATTCAGTTGGAATGCGTATTCCACTATTCTTGTGGTAGAATATGCACATATGAGCTGCCAGTATGGAAATACATGTGGGGTTCACGTGGTTTCTTTTATGTTTGTACAGCTTTCAAGTATAACATTTATATTTCTTTATTTTGTCCTGGTGTCTGAAAGGAGTTGGATCAGTTCGTTGCCTGATGCTCTGATCAAGAGTTGGCTACTGTGGAAACCTCTGTGGTTACTCGTAACACGCCTCACAGTGTTGATCTGCAGAAACATTTACATGCGTCTTCTGAGAATTCCAATGTTTGGTATTCATATTGTGTTTTCTTTGTAATGGTGATATCTTTTTTTTCTGTTTTCTGTAATTTTAGGTTGTTTTATCACACTGGTGTAAATCGTGTTTCTAAGTTTAGTTTCAATTAGGTATTTGATTTTATAAAATAGGGAGAATGTCACGAATGACTGCTTAAATTGATACTCAAATTACGTTATCTTTAACATCTGTGGTGGATGTGTATATGTTAGTTTGACCTTGGGTCTCTGCTGGTGCTTTTCCTTTTTTTTTCTCTGCCTGTGTGACTCTAAAACCCATGTGCACAAACTTATATTTCTGAATTTAGTTGGTATTTTCCTCTCTCTGTGTCCAACTTTGGTCTCAAAGCAGGACTGGGTGCCCCATGGTGCTTTGAGTTAGACCCATCATTATTTCCCCACTCAGGTTAAGAGGCACCATGCACAGCCTGCAGCCAATGAAAATATTTTGGTGCCCAGAGAGGCTTGTCACTCACTGAAAACACACAGCAGGAGCTGCTTTCATCCACACACAGCATACCCGGAGAATATGTTTGTGTTTAATAGTTAATAGTCCACCATAGTATTGACAAATTGGTCTGCTATTACTTCTAGAAACAACTCCTGTCCCTCCATCCCTACCCAGGAGAAATAATTTATGCCCTCTCAGACCTGCCTCATGTCTTTAAAATCTGACAGCCAAAGCAAATCACTGCCAACCTTAACAAGCTGAAACTATCTGTGTTGCTCAGATAAGAGACTCGATGTCAGGTTTTTGAAAATGAGCAGAGTTTGAAGCTGTACAGTGTCACTTTCAAATATAAACAATGTCTGTTACATTTAAATCAGCGGCAAATTAGTTCACATGATGTTGATTTAGCCCATCAACTCTCTTTGTGACTGTCTCTCTCTCCCTTAGTAAAGCAGAGTTTTGTTTTCACAACTGTGGCAACATTTGAAGGAAAAGCACACAATGTGAGTGAAGCGAGACAGCTGAAAACACCAAGAATTGCCATGGAGCATTTTCTAAGTGGATTCTTCTGCTAAAAATAAATCCGAATCTTCAACAGGACTGCACAATCGTATTTTTATCACAGTCACAATTTCAGCTTATCATGACCCTGATTGCCTGATACTGAAAAAAATGTGTGCTCCAGCAGCAGCACTGCACTAAACAGCTGCCTGACCACGTGCCTGCATGAGCCCATTTGCCTGCGTCTGCACGTCCGCACCTCACAGCTCTAAGTTTCCTGGATGCAGTCTGGACAAGTTACACTACATTTAACGACAGAAAAACAACACATAAATTACTGTAGAGAAAAAAGTCGATCGACTTGCAAAGCAGGCAGCCCTGCTTCTGTCTCATTTTCTCTCTCTTTCTGTATCTGTATGTATAAATCTAGGTCATAGAGACCACTGTGTTTTGGTAAGTACTCAGAAGTCCACAGGGGGCGACAGAGGTACCATACTGTAGCTCTAAGTAAGCAAAGGGATGATCATGTCAGCCTAATGAACTGGAACAGAAATACTGCTTTTGGTGAAGTTCTACCTGGATACATAACAGTTCTTGCACCAACTTGGGTCAGATTCAAACCAAACCATTGCTTAAACATCATCACAGTAGACAGGTTTCATTCAGATTTCCATGTGATACATGGAATAACTACAAACTTTCTAAACCCTCTTGGCTTTTAAACTTCTGCTCCGTTATCTGAGGAATGTAACAGAAATGATACATTGGACTTTGCTACAAGGCACAGTCATTCGGTTTGCATCGAAAATAAATAGACTGGCTCCCACTTGATATCATCCATTTTGTTTGAAATTACTAGGGCAGCAGTGACTGCTGTTGGGCTTTGAGAGACAGATCAATTTCAAAATTGTGTAATGATTTATGAGCAACAAACATAAAACTGACCTATCTATTTATTTTGTCTGTGAAAGATTTTCCACCTGTGGTGCTGACCCGCTTCAGATCATACTTTATTCATTACATTTATTTCATGCTGATGGTCTATAATTCATGTTCAAACAACAAAGAAAAATCTGGTCACCACAGTTGACTTTGGGCATTAAAACAAAATATCTATAGCCCTGTGAAAGATTTGGCCTGACCTTGATGCAACATTACGGCACATTTACGTCCACTGAGTAATTAGATATAGTTACTTTCAAATGATCCAGAACAGGGAGCATAATCATTTTATTTAAGTTTTTTTTACTGCAGCCCTTTCCAAATTCAACACTGCAGATGTGGGTTCTGTAACGAGCAAGTATTCAGAACTTTGTAGCAACAAAGCAGCAACTTAAAAGCAAATAATGCAATGTGAAATTTGTCAGTTTGACGTTAGATTCTCACATCCAAAGGTAGATGTCAGCAGAAGGACAGCAATATTATCAGCAACCTCCCAAGGCGACAAATTATGAGGGATATACAGTATGTATGTAATTATATTGTCAAAGTGTCAAACATCAGAATCATAAATCAGAGAAATCTTGACACTTCACATTTCTCTATATCACAATATATCACAATTAAATGCCCACGACTCCACAGACAAATGTCCGAAAAAAAGGCTTCTTTTGCCTGCAAACTTCCATATTTTTTATTTTTCTTCAGCCTATGTAATTCATTGACAGCTGCCAATAGTTAATTTGATGTGCTTAGTTGTCTAAAATTTCACATTGTATACAAATAATTATTAAACTCTGATCGCTGACTGCGACACTTTTGTCGGGCAAATCTAGAGTAAATTTAGAGGGAGAGTACCTCCGTATTTTCTCAGCTTGAAGTGCACTTTTAATACTTTCGTTAACCAGAACCTTCAGATTAAATGAAAAATATTGTATAAAAAAATTTATGCATTACAAATACAGTTTGGATATTCATTGTAGGTGTGTTAATAACAAACACATGGCTGATAATTTATTTATTCATTTTTTTCAAATTTGCTTGCATGCCTAATACAAATGAATCTTGGTTCTCACCTGCCTCTGTCTTTATCACATTTCATTAAACAGTATTTTATTAGTTTCTGTTCCAACTGGCTCATCCAAACTCTGGCTTACTCACATCTTCCATTAGTCTGATTAAGTAGGTCTGGATCATCTATGGAGGCGTCTGCGAGAAAAGAATGTGGCAGCAGGAAAATCTCTTATGATTCATGTTTTTGGATTGTTTTGGTTTTCTTAGCACCTTTATTCAGTCTTCCACGGTTCCTGAGCAAGTATTTGTTTTTTTTATTCTTTGTCTTTGTACATACAAAACTCACACACAGTAACATTTAATGGGTTTTGGTGAAAACCACAAGGGCATAAAACAAAAAGTAGCTGTCAAAAGCTGTTACATTATTAAAGGCAAATCTGGAAATTAACAGACCTATACACACCTTTAGTGCCTGTTGTTACAGTTTTCTTTACAGCTTGTGCTTTGGTCCAATGTCACTGGTTTGACCATGTGTGGATTATTAGTGAGATAAATAACACTGGATTAGGACCTGTCTCTGGCATATGAATAGTACAAGGACACTTTTTTTTAGACAAGCGTTAAACAAAGCAAAAGCATACATGCTTCTTATTCCCTCATATACAGACTGCTTTATATTAAAAAGTGCATTGTGTTGATATACATTGAGTTATTTAACAGTACTATATTCTCTTTCGGTGAAGCTGTAATACATTTGTAGTGGTGTCTTTTTCTTGTGGCAGACAAAAGTCTGTATTTAAGAGCAGGACCAGTGAAGGTGTGAGCTTGCAACAGGATGCAGACCAGTTGCCCATAATGAAATGTCTTCTCCTTCTCTTATTA
Source organism: Brachirus orientalis (assembly GCA_016785285.1). Taxonomy (NCBI): domain Eukaryota; kingdom Metazoa; phylum Chordata; class Actinopteri; order Pleuronectiformes; family Soleidae; genus Brachirus; species Brachirus orientalis. The sequence goes on along the minus strand of JAFBJR010000160.1, from coordinate 892,625 downwards.
CCACTTCCCAGGGATGGGTACTCCACATTCATACCAACCCACAAATGGATGTGATGTACGTCTGCCAATAACTCCAAATGTAACTGGCTCCTGTCTGTATGCACGATAGTAACCTGTAACAAAAGAAAATAAATGCAGTTCATAGGCATAATCCAGGTTTCCGTCCAAGTTTAGGTTTTGATCTAATTCACACTGACTCCTTTATGCCAGTATTAGAATTTGGAACGTGTTAATCTTTTGGTGGCAAATTCTCCAATTAGCCATGAATGTTTACAAAGAAAGGAGTGGCAAGAACACCAGTCCAACCTGAAACAAAAAAACAACTGAGTGGAAAATGTAATAGAAATATTCATTTAATTATATTTCTTTTTCCCACTAAGTCTGCTTTCACTCCCTTTTATGGCATTTAGTTCAAACTAACATTTTCACTTAAGACAAGTGTAAAAACATGTTCAAACATAAAACCATAACAAAAACATACTTTGTGGTGCTGGGCAGACAAACTGAGGTAAATAGAATGAAAAGAAAGACATGAATTTAAAAGGTTAATTTTTAGCAGCTGACTGTCCTTGAATTACTCTCTCTCTCTCTCTCTCTCTCTCTCATCTTCTACCGCTTTATCCTCCACTGAGGGTTGCGGGGGGCGCTGGTGCCTAACAGTGTGTACTAAGTGAACTAGTAAGTGTTTTTCAACATTCTGCAAATGTCACTTACTTCCAAAAAAAACATAGTAATACAATGTTAAAACCAGTTACATGTTTAATATAATGCATAAGCTGTATTAGGAGAGTATTTAAAAACTGCTTGAGATGATTTATACAGTATAAATCAAACCAAGTTTCCTATATCTCGTTGTGCACTAATATGACCTGAAACCAATAATTACCGGGACGTTACCACAATTTTATTAACTTGAAAGTCATGTACTCTCATGAAAAGCATGTGATATTCAGAATAAACACAACACAACTGCTTGATCTTGTAGCAATTATCCATTCAAACGTTATTCTGCCTATGTATTTTTTGTAGATAAGATCATGCTGCTGGTCCACAACAGAGCCAAAGATCCAGATAGTTGGAAAAATAATAATAGTTTAGGGCTAAATAAACAGCCACAACTGTACCATGTGTTGCTGCTTACCTTGTGCCGAGGGCAGATAATTTGAGAGGTAAGCCGGGCCTGTCCTTCCATCCCTGTAAGAATCTACAAACTGACAATGGTCCTCTCCTTGTCCAAATGTGTCTCCTATACTATAAAAAGGCTCTGTAAAGAGAAGACAAGGCAATTTTCACTTATTTACCAACACAATTTGGCAGATTCTGTTGTAAGCATGACTAGCAGATATAGCAGATGTGATTCATTACCTCTGAGACCATCTCCCATGAAAATCTTGTATCGCAGGGAGTTACACAGAACCACACCCACAAACTTCCTGTACCATGTCCGCTTGACGTACTGGCTGCCCTTACAGCTGCTGTGGGCTGAGTTGTATTTGAAGCTGAAGGGGATCCAGATCGGCTCTCCACCTGAAGAACCACAGGAAAAAGCCACTTGAACAATAAGACACTCTATTTGCACCCATGGTACAGATACAATAACATATGAAATAAAAACATTACAAAACTAAGTATAAGTAAATAATAAACCACTAGACTAGTACTAGAGCAAATAAATAAATATGGCAAGAATAAAAACAGCAATAAATAGATAATGTGCAATATAACTTCAACTGTGCAATGCCTGCTGGAAAAAAAGCTTCTTTTATATCACTTGGTTTTATATCTCAAGATTCTAAACCTCTGTCCAGAGTTAATTCACTGTATAGAGGGTGTATTTCATCGTTTAAAATAAAGTTCCCTTATTACTCTAACTGTAAGTAGTGAGCAGGGATGTAACATCTAAATAGAAATATCATACATACTTGTACAGAGAGGAGAGTGAGCTTTAAGAACAGCTGTAACTCTTTTGCTTAGATCACGTTTTATATCTTGTAACTCTAGATGTTATGGTGATTTATACTGCTATAGGTTTATAAATCACCAACTGTTTTAGGGCCAAAAATCCAAATTTGATATGCTGATAATGACTGATCCAGACGTCTCAGATCATCTGGGACCAATCCACTTACTGTTCTGGGAGTCAAAACAAATCATAATCTAGGAGCATTCAGTTTTTGTGTCTCATACATGTATATCTGGAACAAACTCTCAGAAAATGCACGGTCTGGGAGCTTATTTCAGTTTTATTATCCTATTTAATATTAATTATAGTTTTATTCAGTTGTTTTTATTTTATTTTTCTTTTATATCACAAATATATTTATGTGTCATCTTCATATCTTGCCTGAATTCCCTTTTATATGCAGTATGACATAAAGTACTATGTAATGAAGGGTGTTGATTCAATAAACCTACACTGTCCATATAGATTAAAGAGAAACAAACAGAGGATGTACACGAATCTTAGTTTATATTTTCTTGCACTTATTTGAATTATGTGTTAGTCAGCAGTGCATTCCTATAAAAAGTACTTAAATAAAATGTATTTTTGTGCATTTTAAATAACCCTATCTAATGGCTGCCGTCTAATAGACAGGAGTGAATGTTAACAGTTTTAATAACCTTTTTTATGGTCATGCAGCACAGATTTTAACCCGTAATCCTGACATTTTAAGACAGGACAGCCCTCTGCAGAACTATACAATGGACTGCTTGAAATATATCTTTGGCATTTCTGCTATTCCTTAGTCAAAGCCAAAATACACACTGAATGAAAAGCAGGGAGCCACTACTGGCAGTTATGGTGTCCTGGCTCACTCATCAGTCAAACCCTTTGGTTTCCTCATTTATTGAGAGTGACATATAAATGCATTGAAAGGAGTGTTACTGAAGGGAAATGATAAAGGAGGCACACTGCTGTTGAATTGAATCCAGATGGTTTGTTTAACAGAATGATGGCTCTTTCTTCCAAAACCACTGAGTAGCTCTGGTCAGACTTACCAGGTGGCCTTTCGATGAGAAGAGGATCATCTGAAAGAAAGAATGCAATCATCTCACCAGGGATTAAATACACAAAAGCAGCACTGCAAGTTTAAGCTATTCCCCTGATTATGGAAATGATATTTAAAAAGGTTAATACACAAAACAAATGCTGTGTCCATCTGACGGTCTGCTGCTTATGCAGGGATGTGTCCAAATGTGAATATCTTGCATTGCAATGAAATGGACACCACAGTAATATTTTCATCTGCCCACATTTCTGTGTAGAAAGGTAAAAATCTGACCCCAGTCTGACTGTAGTTAAACTGCGGCAAATAAGGATGTCTCTTAGTTTTCTTCGCAGGTGCTGACAGGATACACACCTGATTCAGTTACATAGGTGAGTGTGTCGCTGACTGGTCCCAAACCAAACACATTCTTGGCCTGCACTTTGAAGTAGTACCTGAATGAAAACAGAGCAAGTACTGTATTTAATGAGAGATTTACCAGTTAGATTGTCATTGTGCGGGAAATATTTTTGACTGGGTGAAGGTGCAGAAAAAGTAAATGACTGAAGCAGATGATGGGGTAAGCTTCAGTCAGGTTGATTTACGAGAAGTACAGAGATAGTTGGCTCAAGTTGAAAGGAGAAGTGGAGTGGAAAGAGAGGAGGACAGATTGGTGAGCAGATAGCAGATAGGACAGGCTAAGGATAAATGTGCTCCAGTGACTCTGTGTCCATTCAGTGCAGCTCTGTGTGTCTTTATGTTTTATTTTAACTCTGCAAGGTCACACACAGGGATTGCATGGTCTGTCAGTTTCTAAGTTTCTAGCCACAGACTGTCACCATGCACAGGCACAAGGCCTGGATCCAATCACCCCAGCCATGTGACAACAGTGACCAAAATATTATATCATCAATCGGAGAGAGCGAGGATTGTGGGTGTCTCCGTGTGTGTATGTGTATGTGTGTGTGTGTGTGTGTGGGGGGGGGGGGTCACTGCAGCTGTAGGGAGATGATGTAATGAAAGTTGAAAATGGAAACATTTAAAAAAAAAAGAAATGGGAGCCAGTATATTAAGAAAACAATGAATAGACTACAAAAAGCAACTTCAAGCCAAGCTGGCCATTTGAAACTCTCAGCTTGATTCAGAACATCAAGCCTAATTGAGATTTGGCCTTTTACAAGCTCCTCTGCTCAGCCACAAAACCTAACCACCACTCAATGAAGTAATTGTGTCACTTGGATTAGAAAATTAGCAAGTTCTAACATTAGAGAAGCTGGAGCCCTTATTTGTTTGATATTTGTGAAGTGTTGGAATCTGTCTTATTAACAGTGGCTTTAATTTAAAGACAAAAAAAACGAACTTGTCACTACTATGTAAATGTATATGAGTGTGTATTAAGCTCAGTATTTCTGGCAACCAGATGGAGTCTGCAGCATGAAAAATGCCACCACTCTCCCACTCTAACTGTAACCACAGGAAAAACACTATCATGGTTGTCAGGGAGGGAAGCCCTTGTTGCAGCCTCATGGAAAACTTAACTCTTGCATGCAGTTCTGCTGTTTGTATTCCATAGCAGGTGTTTGGTTAAATAGCCAAAGGTGAGACACCTGTCACATCAACAGACCAAATGAAAACCATGTACAAATCTTTTTACATTACTGGCAAAGCCTTGTCTCTTTCGAAAACAAAATGAAGTAACTACTAAATGCTAACAATGTAATTTATACAAATATTCACAATGCACAGAGGTAAATGAAAAGAAATAATGTTTAAAGAAAATCTGTCGGAATTGTTCTCGTGCTTTTATTTTGAAAGACAACACCTGTGTCTCATAAGACATGGTTGTAAAAATAAGCTCTGAAATTTCTGTGTTTGTGGTGAAGAGTCAGATAACGCGAGCTGCATTTAATTCCCACAAATTTTCCATGTCACAACAAATATGTTTCACATGTCACATTTTGGTGGAGATTCAACTTTTTCTTTAAATGTGATTTACGTCACTCTGAGGATTTCACTGAGTGTCACTACACTTGTTATGATTAGTTTCAGTCTGGTTGCATATCATAAATAGCAGCGTACTCCCACATCAACATCAACAGACACAAATTCACAAACTCACACACAAACATTCAGGCAACATGCAAATTCTGTGCATTTATGTGATGAGAGGAAATTACATAAACACTCTCTGGCCGAAATAAACACAACAAAGCCACAGCCAAGAACTTGCACCTGGGGCAGCAAAGTATTCATAAACAAAACACACTTGTCAGAGTGAAAGATCTTTACAACCAAGCAAATCACAGTTTGTAAATCAATCATGTTGTTTTTTTCCCTGAAAGCATTGTGCATGTGCACATACTGTATTACTGGGAGTGTTGTGTGCAAACTCATGGACAAACAACAGGTGGTATGTGTTACCTAGAGTTGGGTTTGAGGTTCTCCACAGCCAGGTGTGTCGCGCTAGAGGATCTCGAGGACCATCTGTCATTAAGGACATCGTCATACGAAGCACTGTGAACCATGTAGCCTGCAGGGAACAACAAGAAGAGCTCATTTGTTAGGAAAAACAAAAATCAGTTTCACTGACGCAGAAACTGAATTGGAAGAAGATGGTCTAAAATGAAACACAACATTACGCCAAAGTCTTTGAGAAATACGTTTATGTCCTTCATTTGCTCGGATTTAGGCCAAGGAAAATAAACCCAAATCTGTAAGTTAATATGAAGATATACCACCAGCAGTCAATTAGCTTAGAACAAAAACTGGAACGGGAATCAAATCCAAAGGTTACAAAACCATTATACTACAAACTATAAACCATATGAAACACACTCAGGTGTTAAAACTGAATAACTCACTGTGGTTTTATGAGTTTTTTAGTCTTAGTCTCAGTCTTATTTCTTGACTGAGCAAGTTCCTTCAGTATCTTCTGGGACCTTTATATTCACTGTTTCTACTTAAACAGAATATCTGTAATATATGAATAAAAGCTGAGACCCCTTATTGGATTTGTCTACCTTGGATTCACATGCCTTATGGTTATTCATGCAAATATGCACATTCGTTTTATAACTTCACTTCGCTGAACTTTTGAAATCGGTGAAAATTCTGGTATTTTCTGCAGTTCATAGCCACCGTACTCCTGTCCATCTTTCTGTTCAGCTGTCAGTTTTCCTCTTTTTCACGGTCACACGGATCAATCGAGAGGGAGCAGCAAAGTAATCCGAGGTAACACAGCTCACAATGATTCACTGTAAAACTTTAGGAACTAGCTCTGCTGCGCATCAGAATTACTGAATGTTTGTATTGGACTTTCAAGTTTAAGTCTATTGTTACTGGAGTCACACCAACATAGCTGGCTGCTGACAGGAGAGAAGGGAAATACAAATTGCTTTGTTAAACTTCTTTCAGTTTTTCATCCCTTCTCCATTTAGAAGGATTTAATACAGTGTTTTGATACTGCCTTTTCCATCTGTATATGCAGTTCCCCTTCCCCTTTTTCGTATAGGAATTCTCTAATATGTTTGCCGAGAAGAGCCAAATGCAACACTCACTAACTCAGTGATAAATGTGCATGCATTAAAGCAAAAGGTTACTAGTGCATTGTAGTAAAAAAGCAACCAGAGGTTTAATTCTTCTTCCACATACTAACAGCTGTTTCTGCCCATTTGTTTTGTAAGCCATGAACCATGCAAGACAAAGTTTAAGTTTACTCTTTAGTATATCTTGTCTCCCACACTCTAGCCCTTAAACAGTTGAAAGTTGTAGTTAATTATCATTGTATCAGCCATAAATTCACAGAAACAATCTTTATCTGCTATATTATACACATCCACAAATAAACACTTAAAAGTAAAAGAACTGTATCATACAGGATATAATATGCAGCATTTTAAATGGTAGCAAATAGTGATCAGGTGCCACTATGTCCAGACACATTTGCCACATAATGTGGAAAATGTCCTGAGTGGAGAGGAAACACTGGAAGACAGATGGAAAGAAAGTGAGGACAGAAACACTAGTGACAGTACAGGCCATCTATCTGTTTTACACATCAGAGGACAGACCAGCCCACAGCACAACCAGAAGCTTGCTTTTTCCTGCCAAAGAAAACACAGACTGCCAGACTGCTACCTCTGGTAGTCCATCACGTCTTATGCAGTGAGCAGTTAACATCAGCATATTCTCTGTCCCCTTATTCTCCCTCGTGTGCCACTTAAGTCGTCGGTCAGACAAGTTTTGGTTAAGAAAAACTCTTTGGGAACTGAAAAGCCCTGTTCCACATGCTCACGCTCCATTATGATAACAAATAACTGCTGGATTGAGTTTTGAAAGAAAGATTCTGATAATACATTCAAGACATGGCCGGAATCAAAGCAGCAGTTTCACACACTTGTTCACACATTTGAAAAACTAAAACCAGAGAGTGTACAGTGGAGCAGTTGCATGGCCTCATTTATAATTTTGGTTTAAACTGATCATTTTGGTGCCAAAGTTTTTAATTTTGTCATGTCTGGTCTGGGTTGCTCCTGTGTTTTTACTTTTACTTCCTGTTTTATTTTCTTACACCCTTTTGTTACTTCCTGGGAGTTTTGCTCTGCCTGGGTGACAGGTGAGGTGGGACTCCAATCAGCACAGCTGCTCCTCATCCCCAATCAGTGCCTGCCTTATTTAAGCCCGGATTTCCTGTTCCTCCTCGTCAGCGCGTCTTCTCTGTTCAGTTGGGTAACCACGTTATGTCACTCTGCCTCGAGTACTCGTACTGCGTTCTGTGTTAGTTTCTTTGATTTCTTTGCCGTTTTTTCCTAATGATCATTTTGTTTTTTTGTCATGTCTGGTCTGGGTTGCTCCTGTGTTTTTACTTTTACTTCCTGTTTTATTTTCTTACACCCTTTTGTTACTTCCTGGGAGTTTTGCTCTGCTTTTGTTTTAGGAGTCTAGGTGACAGGTGAGGCGGGACTCCAATCAGCACAGCTGCTCCTCATCCCCAATCAGTGCCTGCCTTATTTAAGCCCGGATTTCCTGTTCCTCCTCGTCAGCGCGTCTTCTCTGTTCAGTTGGGTAACCACGTTACGTCACTCTGCCTCGAGTACTCGTACTGCGTTCTGTGTTAGTTTCTTTGATTTCTTTGGCGTTTTTTCCTAATGATCATTTTGTTTCCTTTTTCTAGCCTCACCTGATTCCTGAGCTCCGCCTCACCAGCCGGCCAGACTTTTAGTTAATCATGGACTGGTTCTATTTTTGTTTGGTTTTTTCATTAAAGAGACTCTGTATTCCTTTTTAATTCAGTCTCCGCTTCCGGTCCTTTTCTTAAGATTAGGCGATTAGTTGATAATCGTGACAAATTTTTCCATTAAGGAAATCACTGCCTATTACACCTGCAGACTCTGGTTCATTCTAAATCACCTAAAACCCTTTTTTGTTACCAGTTTTTTTTTTTTTATTTTACCTGTGTTGAGTATTTATCTTAATTTAATTGTTTTTAATTATTATTATTATCATTGTGGTATGACAAAAGAAGTTACACAGTAGAGCTTTAAAAATGTACTTTACCTTTATACCTGAATGATACCCTAAAGTCTTTAAGGGCAGCTGTGGGTCAGGAGGTATGAATGGTGTATGTAAGATACAGAGCTCCATGAACATTTGTGTGATTAGTAGTGTAAAGCATTTTTAGTGGTCGTTAAGACTAAAAACCTCTATTTAAGCCTCTTGGTAAATATTTATATGGTGCAGAAAGAAATGCAGCAGAAAAACAAGGAACCTTAAATCCTTACCTGACACCATATCTCCTTTCATTGGGAGAGCCCAGTCCAGGATGATAAATGAGTGGCAGCCCTCCATGGCAACCACAGTGATGTTCTGGGGCTTGTTTTTGGGAGGCTGGTTCTGAAGGGCTCCAATGTCCTTCTTCATCAGATCTTCCAGGACCTCGACCTGCAGATACTCCAGAGCCTCTGTCAAGGAGCAAGGAGCACCTGGGTCCTTCCTTATATAGTTCACATAGGGAGCTAATGGCAGAAGACCATGAATAAATGTATTAATCTTCATTTAATGAATGAAAATTAGAATTAAGAAGAACTACTTTTCTTTATTTATTTATAAAAATCATCGATCCCAGCAGTATAAACTTGATATATAACAGTATCCTGGCTATTCCTCCATGGTCTTTCATTTGCTGTGTCTCCTCCCTTTTGTCCCTTTTCTCATTTGTTTTCAGTGACTCTGGCAACACCAACTGGACCTACAGCTGTGAATACTTGAGATATCCCACAATTCCTAAACTGACATGGATTTTGGAGGGAACCACTAGAGTCTGGAGTGACTCCCACCACCCCAGATGATTGGCCCTCTGTGCAGGCCAAGAGTCTAACACATGAGCCACACATAAACATACAGTCTGTGAGGCTGTGCAGGTTTAGACCATCACAAACACTGATTGTGAGTCTATGTCATGTTGCTTGTGTATAACACATTCATCCACTGAAATACATTATCTGATCATGGTAAGCAGATTTATATTGGTTTGTACACAGGGTGCTTGTAAGTATGCGTTCTTGTACAGTGTGAACATTTCCATGGTCTGTGCAAGCTTGTGCATGTGGATCCAGATGTTTTACTTTCTTCATGTGTTCATTTTTAAACCTTCCCACAGAGACTGACTGTCTTCTTCTGCTTGTTGAAAAACCAAATCCAAAACACAGATTGACAACGGTGCATACAACAAGCCCGACATAGATTAAATGTCACTTGGAAAACAACATTAGGACAGTTCATGTGGTATCGGCCAATGACTGCCTAGTCTGGAATAAAGTAGCCTTACAGTGGTCGAAATATCCTGGTATTAATTTAATTGTCAAATGTGCCGGAATCAAACCATCTGGTGTAAAATAGAGTCATGCAATTGTTAATAATCATTACTAATTACTTGTTGTCTAACAACTGCCTCAGGCTCGTTTCAGTCAAACGTAACCAAACCTGGACAGTTAAAAAGACAAAGATATGGTCTATGCTAAACATTTCATGCAAAGCATGTTACTGAATTGCCAGGCTGCTTATCAGGCTTCTCTTTCTGTGCTAAGGTCAGCTGCAGTAACTTTTATGATTAACACTGCTTTCTGTGCTTGTCTGTTTTTGCCTTAGCACTTGGGGGAGTAATAGCAATCAGATGGCCCTCTATGAAAGGTGTGGGAACACACGAAAGCCATTGTTTATCACAATAGATGGTCTGTCCGCACTGTGAACCATGTTATTTTTCCATGGTTTGCTCTGGAGCAGATGATCCCGATTGTTCTGTCACTGTACTGATTATGACTGCAGCTGTAAATATCCTTGTTAACAAAGGCTTCAAGGAAATATGAATCTAAATGACAAGTTGCATTTAATCTGTCAATAAATTATACTTTAAATTTGCAACAGGCTCAAACTAAAGTTAATGGCACTCATTATGATAGTCCTTCATTGTGACAGGCCTGAATCGGTGTATTATCTGTATTTTATGACATCTGCATAAATCTGAAGTAGCTGCCTAATCACCATACTAAATTAAAGGGTCTCTCTACAACTTTTATATGTCAGAATCAATTTTCTCAATATGAGGAGTATGCCAGTGAAAACAATTGTACAGTTGTCCTTTTTTTGTTTCTCTGAAGGAACTATGTAAACTGAGAAGATTACTAATGGGACATCATTGTACCTTGGCTTGAGTAGAGAGTTTCTAATGGGAAGGAGGACAAGGGAGTTTTCCAACCAAAAACACTAATTTACATTTTGGGATGTGTATGATCAGGTGGTTTTGAACCTTTTCAAAAGGACACAAAGTTGAAATACTTCCATCTGTCTATGCAGAGATATCTATTTACTTCAGCTGTTGCAAGCATATGGCTTCTGGCTACACTACTGGTGATGGATGGATTGTCCCTTACTTGCTCCGAGTACTAATGTCAGTGGTCTAACTATGTTTATTATAAAAACGCCCAAAGCTGTAAATATTTTCCTTTCATTTTCTGTAATTACTTGTTATTGAACCTGTGGCTACATTATACATATTCGCAGTCACTATTTCAAGGACTGAAATCACTGACGTTTAAACAAGTAACATAAAAGTTTAAAAATATAAAAGCCCTCTGACTTTATGTAGTTTTTCAGTAGGTTGGAGTTGCGTAGATTCTGATTTTATGTCTGTCAAAAAAATATTTTTTCTAAGTATGAGAGACCAAAGTAAGCATACAGACACAGTATGGTGGTGGTAGTTTACTGTCAAGTCTTTTAATAACTATGTGTTCTCAGTCAACTTTTATTTCATAATCCCATGTAATGTAAACGCACAATGTGAGTTAATAAGTTGTTCATACTTGTTTATACTGTAATTGTCCACAACATAATGGAAAGTCACACCATATATGTAGACAACATCAACTAAAATCACTTCTAAAAGGGTATTTTTTAAATTTCTGGTTAGTCAGACAGGGTCATTTATTTATGAGGTATCAGCAAGATGGAACAAGTTTATTACCCCTGCACAAAACAAAACAGAACTCCTATCAGCCTATTATTATTTATGGCACTGAGATCACACACACACACATACACAGGTGAACATATAACCTATTTTAAAGATCTGTATTGTAGCAAGTACAAACCAGTAGAAATGTATCTGATCTCTTACTATTTGGAGAAACTAAGTTGATCAAGAAAACATAACTTATTATAAATCTGTCCATCATGCAAGATGCAAACATAATATTAAGAAAACTAACACTAGAGTTGAACAAGAAGCTAAACTTTGGGAAAAAAATATATTAAAGATTAAATGCAGATGAAAGGGCATTTGTAGAGAGAAGCAAAGAAAAGCAGAGATTTCAGTACCTGTGAATCGCTTCCTCCCACTGAGGTCAAACTCAGATGAAGGGCCTCTGTTGGAAGGTCTCGTGTGTGGGTCTGCAGTTGAGATCTCCATGGTGGTGGTAGGTGGTGGCTGGGTGGTCTGAGTAAAAAATGCATCTAACAAAAAAGCATGTGTCAGGGAGATTTGACTGAAAAATATCTTTACAGTGTTACTCACAAATGCTGCCGTATATCATTAATCCTCCAAGTGTCACCATGATCTATATAATAAGACAATGAAAAGATTAATTTAATTTTTACTTTTGACTGAAAATGTGAAATGGTTCATTGGGTGAAAATCAATTGGTTCCTTCATCTTTCATCACAGTTTTCTTTTTCTCTGTGCTGCATCAGTAGACCTTGGCATTACATCATGGTCCACACACACATGCAACCAGCTTTGCGCCATGGCAGGGAAATGCTAAGACAAATAATGTAATGTTCAGTGTGACCTTTCTAGCAAACTGCCAAAAGAAAAACATATAAATATATCCCAAGCTGCTCACATGCTACATGTTTATTCAGTCAGATATCAATAGTGAATTCAAAGTGCAAACACAAACAGCATTTTTCTATTCAGCTGAAGCTGGAGGTTCTCTATAACTTTATAATGCGATGTTAATCACAGCAAATTCATTGCACTAAATATTTAGCCAGGGAATTCTCTTTGTAATGCAGTTCACATGCAGTCAGAATGGAAAATATTCAATATACAAGCAGTGAACCAGGACTAGGTCCAAACAGATATACAAGAAGTGAAGACCACAGGCAGTGCAAAGAGGCAGACAGATGGTAATCAAACAGCACAACAGACATTTAACAAACAATGAGAAAACAGCACAGTTTAGTCCATCCAGGTGGCCATAGCTTATTCTGAAGCCAAACTCAGCCAATACCTTTCTTAAGAGCTAAAGCATCAGGCACCATGGTCACTGTAACCATGAAGTCCATTTCCAATTCTGAGGAATCCTCTGTCAGAAAAGTAGAACAAGCTGTAGCATCAATCGCATACTGCTACTGTATGTATGTATACATTTCTGAACTAGCAGAGACACATAGACATGCACACCTACACACACCGTCTTGAGCACAGATACAAACACTAATACATACTTTAATATCCTGTGTCAAATGTGCAACTGAAAGTTTTGTAAAAATTTGTACGGCACTACTTTCTACATTTTAGATGGATTTAGAAGAATTAGGCATAACATTTGTTAAGCATTTGAACTTCATACATAAATGACAACAACCTTGACAGCAGTGTACTATAAATGAACAAGCAGTACTCTGGTAACAGAGCCAGGCATCAGATGTGGAGACTTTACAGTGGGTTAAGTGGTCTTACACTAATCATATTCAGATCTGATGTTATCATCTCTCTCATGGGATCCAATTACAGTTTGACAGCTTGATTGTGGTCCATGAGATTGAATCACAATGTGTCTAAATGTGTTTGCACCTGTACCTAAAGCTGTCCAATTGTGAAAGGATCACCTGCAACCGATGCCCTGGTCTAACTGATACATATTGTGAGCATGGGTAAAGCTACTAATCAAAAATCTTAACTTTGTTGTATTTTTGTATGACAATCTGCAGTTTGTGGTTGATGAAGATTGATTGATAAACTCACCTTCTGGATAACAGTCCAATATTCCTTCTGGATCCAGAACTGGATACCCATATTCATTTGTTTTAGAAAAGGTTCCAGGTGGACAGGTTGGGTATGGCATTGTGGTGGTAGGCTCCTCTGTGGTCCATGCAGTGGTGGTAGGTGCAGGTGTAGTGGTAGGAGCAGTGGTGGTGGTTGTGGTGGTAGTGGTTGATGTCCTGCGGTGAGGCAGGTCCAAACCAAGCACAGGTTTCCCTCCAACCGTGAGGACCTTCTCTTTTGGGTTGATCACAGGCCGACTATCTCTGCCATGGCCAAACAGTGCCATACCTTCCTCGTTTAACAGTGGACTGCCCCTGTGGTCTTTTAGAAGGGAAACAAAATTTGCATGAACTCATTTCAAAGCCATGTTCATGTTCAGTCTCTATATAGTATGCTTGAATATAATGTGAAATTGATGATAGTGTATCACCAAAAATTGTGCGTCCATCCTCGCCAAGCACTATTCTCTTGGGTTTTCCATGGGAGTCCTGGAGGACTTTTCCATCCTGGTTCATAAGAATCCCCCTCTCCAAGTCTACCACCTAGATAGACACAATGATGTAACAAATCTATACAGTAATCTGTGTAAAGAAAATGTGAACTATTGCCTGTATTGTCTGTGAGAGTTAAAATTCAGTCAGTCAGCACTTTCAATCACAACATAAGAGCTGAACAATTTCAAACAATTTCAAAATAAACTTTATAAGGATGGAAAAAAAATCAACTTTAAAAGAATGTTTAAATGTTTGGAAGCATGGTTATATACTATCCTGCCAATGGTTTCATGTCAGAAGATTTTATTGGGCTTTTTGCACAAGAGGATTTCTTGGACAGTCTAGTCAGCACTTTAGAGGTTAGTACTGTTGTTTCACCGGAAGAAGATGCTGGGTTGGATTCCTGGTCTAGGACTTTTCTGTGAAGGTTGCATGTTCTTCCCATGTCTGTGTGAGTTCCAGGCTCCAGGCTCATGTTTGAATGTTCATACATTCGGTCAGGTTAAATCCATTGTGTGACGGTGTGCTCAGTGACAGCAGCTCTGATCAACCTTCCATCTGACCTCAATTTTGTTGCATAATTTCAGATGTATAATGACAATAAAGATTCTTTCCTTTCCTAACCTTCTCCTCAACATTATCTCATCAAGTGCTTTCCAAAGATTTAAGCTTTTCCTTAAAAGTAAGTAAAAGTAAAGCAGAGTTACCCATTTGGTTCCATCAGGTCCAGTGATAAACCTTTGACCCACAGCCTTACTGGTTCCATGAGATGCAGAGGAATCTTTATCATTTGCTGCTGTCAGGTTGGGTCGTCCATTTTTACCTGAGTAATTAAAGATAAGAATGGGGAATCAAAGTTATTCAATTTACACCTTATTTATTATTGCTTATAAAATCTCATTCACTACACAACTGAGTTTACCATTTCCAATGGCAGGTTTGGATGATCCTCCATTTGTTGGTTTCCCTCTGGTGATGGGGTACCGAGACCTAGACCCCTGTCCCCTAAAGCTGTCTCTGGATGGAGAAGAAGCTGAGGATGTTGACTGTGATGTTGACTGTGAGTTTCCAATTTTTCCATCTGTCTTTGATTCAGTGTCAGTGCTAGCTTCATTATCTGATGTCAACACTGACTGAGGTGAATTTGATGACGAAGAATCAAATGAGGATGACTCAGATGCTGACAAACCCAGTCTTGTGTTCTGAGCTGGTTGTGGTCTGATGGGAATCCTAGACCCACCAATATGCCTGTTAGCCAACAGAGGGGAGCGTACCCTCCCATTCACCCCTACACCAGGGCGGCGGTGAGTTGGAGTGATCCCAAAAGGTGTGCCTGTTCTGGTCCCAGAATTAGTTTCTCTTGTATCCACACTCTCGTTGTCCTCTATGTTTTTGTCAAGGTCAGCGGGTGGTATAGCAGGATTCTGTTGGGAGACTATAGGTTCTGAAACTTTGTCATTTCTCCCACTAACTTCTCTACTCCCACCATCAACATACTTGTCATTACTATTGTTAGTACTGTCATAAGATGTTCCTCTATGAATGGTCTCTGTGTTCTGTGAGTTTCTGTGTTCACCCGTAGAATGATGGGAATTTGAAGGAGTTGATGATGAAGAAGAGGAAGAGGTAATTGGTGTTTTAGTGTCACTACTAGCTGCAGTATTTTTATTAATCAAAGATGGCTTAAACGAGCTAACGCCAATCTTTAGTGAGTCAGGAGTGGAAGGACTGTTAAGATCTTCACTGGTCTCCTGTATTGTGGACACTCCAGAAGCTCCTGTAGCACCTGAGACCCTGGTAGGTGTCCCCCTTAGGATTGGTCTGCCAGCCCCTACAGAGGACGACGTCCTAGTCCATGGCGTCTTTCCCTCCTGCCGGGAAGATGATGTCCTTGTTCCTGAAGTGACTCTACCTGGATAATGACTAGCTAGCCACGGAAATCTTTCAACCAATGACGGGCTGATTCTAGTACGAGAAACCGCAGTTTTTACATCAGTGTGCTCCTCCTTTCCTTCTTTCTCTCTACTCTCCTCCTCTGTTTTAGAGCTTAAAGTAGGCTCCTCAATTTTTGTTACTTCTGTATCTGTGTTTTTAATTTGACTGTCATAATTTCCTTTGCTGTGTGTTAAATCTAGCTCAGATGATGTGTGTGATTTGTGTGTGCTATGTGACGTTGCAGATCTGTGAGAGCCT
The DNA here is from genome assembly GCA_016785285.1 of Brachirus orientalis. NCBI lineage: Eukaryota > Metazoa > Chordata > Actinopteri > Pleuronectiformes > Soleidae > Brachirus > Brachirus orientalis. Next base: position 876,408 of record JAFBJR010000160.1, on the reverse strand, counting down.
CTGTGTGATATTGATGGATGAGAGCCAGATGTAGCGGCAGTGGATAATTGTTGTGAGCTGCTTTGTGATGTTGGTGTTGAAGTGCTTGAGCTTTGTTTATCTGATATTGTAACGCCGTGTGACCTGGACTGTGAGCTGGTCTGAGGCCTGTCGAAATTATATGTATCAGATGTTGTTTGGCTGTTAGTCCTTTCAGGTACAGTGGATTGTGATGATGCTGAAATATGTGTCTTTGATGTTGTTTGGTTTAGAGTTTTGCTTGCAATATTCAAGTTTGAGGAGATGACAGGTTTATAACCATTCGGCATTCGAGTTGAATTGCCTCTTAATAAAATTCCAGGACGTCTTCGACTAAAACCATACCTAGAACCAAAGCTAGACCCACTGATGCGGCCTCCTGAAGTCGAACCTCTACCAGTCCATGACTGCTGTGAACTGTTCCCTTTGGCAACTGGAGTGGAAGGTTTGTTGTAACTAAGTGTGTCTTTGGGGTATGAAGATGCCACATAGTCCTCTCTATTGGCCGCAGACCCCTGAATATGTGAGGAGGATGATAAAGAGGGTGAAGGTGAGGTTGAGGGAGATGAAAAGGACTTAGAGGGAAAAGAAGATGATGAATAAGAAGAGGAGGTGAAGGGCGTGGATAAAGTAGTAGAGGATGAAGATGATGATGAAGCAGAATTGGATGCTGTTTTTTTATGGATTCTTATCTTAACGGGTCTTCTGGGCAGTTGTTTGGGCTGAACAGAAATTGCTTTATTTGGTGAGGGTGTCAAAACTTTGAGGCTGGGTGTTTCAGTAGTAAGCAGCTCGTCATTATATCTTGCTTCTTCCTCAAATTCAGGAGAAACATCATTGTCTGGTTCTATTGTTTCTGGAACAACCTTCAGTGCAGTTGTTTCTTTGACTGGAGGTGGTGTTGTGGGTAATTTCTCATCTTCCTTCTCTTCATCTTCTCTATCTTGACCCCTTCCTCTGGAGGAACCCCTGTTTCCTGAGTTCCTACCCAAGCCCCTTACAGAGGAGAAGATGCTGTGATAAGAGCGTGTCTGAGAAAGTGGGCGTTGACGTCTGTTGACAGATGCAACAGGGCGTGCCTGAGTACTGGTGACTGGTAACAGTGTGGTTGGCTCCTCTGGTGCTTCTGTTGACAAGGGTTCAGGTTCCTCATGGTCAGTTTCCTGCTTGGAATGAGTGTTGCTAGTCCTGTGCATGACTTTTGGTTTTGAGAACGATGAGGCTGTGCTGCTGGCTGGCAGTGGACACAAATTGTCATAAATTTAGGATTAAACTATTTTTTAAGTTCACATGCTTGAAAATAAAGAGCAGCAATGCTTACATCCTGGCATGGCAACACTGAAGGCCTTGCTTTGGGGTCCCTGTCCCCTTCTATTGGTGGCTCTAATCTTGAAGATGTACCTGTCTCCTGGTGTGAGGCCCTCTATAGTGGCTGTGGTGGTGCTGCCACGGTACGTCACACTTTTCATTCCAAATGGCTTCATGGCAGGAGCGTAAGACAGGATGTACTCTGTGCAGAAGCAGAGAATGAACAGCTACTTTTGAGAGATGTACTGAGTCATTTAATATTGTAATTTAATAATGGAAAAAGATTGTAAAAAGATAATGGATGTTGTAATTTGGTGCTATAACATTTGATTTGATTGATTTAGGACAAAATCTCAATCTCTTTGAATAATTCAAATAAAAAAAAAAAAAGAAAAATGTTATGCTATAATTAGATCAGAAAGTGTTTAAAAATCCAAATAAGTCCACAAGTCAAATATCGGGGATATACATTTGGTAAATAACTATTAACTAACACTTTGAGACTGACCTCTTATCCTGCCATTGGATTCCTCAGGTGGATCCCATGTTGCAATGACAGCAGTTCCTTTTCCTCGCAGTGGCTTGACTTCGAAGTTCTCTGGTGGTCCAGATGGTGCTAATAAGCGAAGAGAATGCATGTACATGTGAATGGAAAGACAACAGCATAAGGAAATTGCTGCTTAAATCATGCAAAAACAACAAGAATATTTCTGCCATAAGGATTCAGCTGAAGGAAATACTGTCACTATACATTGTCAGTGAACCTCCCCTTGAGATCATGTAAAGAAGCACAGAGGGACATTTGAACTCTGAGACAGGCACTAAATACATTGAACTGCAACTCTGGAGCTTCTATGACAGGGTATAAACCTGCAATCATGACAGACTGTCAGCTGAAGCTATATCAAATTGGAGTAATAGACAAAAATGAATTGTCACACGAGAGAGTTAGATGAGAAGGAGAAAAGAGGCACGGCTGTGCAAAAGTAATTTCTATTCTGTGAGAGCAATTACTCTTTTCAAACTGTAAGGAAAAATGCAGGGCTTTGGCATGTTATACGCACCTACTTCTATTAAAACTGAAAAACTTTCAAATCTTAATAATTCACCTGCTTCACAACCTACAAAATTATACTGTACAAACAATTCTCAACTGGCAGTACAAACCTGACTCAGGAGTCCTTTGAAAAACTGAAACACTCCACTTGCCATGATTTTCTTCCTGGGAGATTCTGACAGAGAATTCATACATGCTGTCGGCAGAGAGGGAATCTATCATCATTCTCCTCTGGGTGCTGTCTTTAAACTCCCAGCGAGCTGACTCACCCTTCTCCCTGTACCTAACTGTGTACGATCTGAGGTAGAAGAGAATGAAAATTGATCATTTCAGTGAGATGGTGTCATTCATTCCCTTTCTGTCTCATTCACCAACACTTAACCAGATCACACCTGATTTCCTCAGGGTCCACTTTCCCCATCTCGAATGCAGGGTCAACCCAGGTGATAAGGACGGACTGAGGAGACATGACCCTGACACTTATGTCCCGAGCCTCGTACTCTGGTGGCTCTGGTCAACACATACACAAATGTTGAGCCATGTATTATTATCCTTGCCCATAACAAGAAGAGAAAAAAGTTAATAAACATAAACCACAAATACCTGGTGTGGTTATTTTAGTTGCGAATGCTCTGTTGGCGGGTGCTCTCTTGCCCAGGACCTTCTGTGCCTGCAGTGACACCACATGAACGGACTCAGATGCTATGAATAAAAAGGGACACTTACACTTACACTATGGACACTAAAGATAGTACAAGCAATATCGATACATTTAGCTCAGTGTTTATTTACTAATAATTTTAGAAAAAAGGTGTTTGTTGTTTGGCGGGTCTCTTCGTTTACAGTACATCATATTTTACGACAATTTTTATGTTCCCCTACAGACCTGGTATTAACATCTCTGTTAGTGGACAGCGGACAGCATTATGACCGCTCATGTCATGTCTGTTCATAAGAACAAAATAATGTTTTTAATGAGTTTGAATGTACAGATGAGTCAGTTTTCAAGGTTTGTGCATGTATGTGTGTCTATCTGTATCTGCACGAATGACTGGAAAGTGACATGAAATTAGATTCTTCACATTAGAATAAAAGAAAGCATTCAATGATGAGAGTCATTTCTGTGGGGGTAGCTACAAATAATTTAATGTTTTGGCACTGATTACTGTAAAACCCTTGCAGTTCACAGGGGAACTGCAGCAAATGCTGTCAGCTGCAGACAGTCTCTGATCTGTCCTTTGGCCACATTCCTGCATGATCAGATATGTGGCCACATGTGTCCTCAAACCACCTCCAAATGTCTTTTGAGATCAGATGTGGAGGCGAATTTAAACGCGTGTACAAACCTGCCCTTAGTGCTGTCAGCATGTGGTCAGATCACTCAGATTTTAATACCAGGACAGACCAGGGGCCTATAGGAGTGTGAGATGAGGATTCTTCTTACTTAGTTTGGGCATGTTGCGGTTCCTCTGATCAGACTGAGGTTTAGTGTGGTGTCGATGCCTCCTCTCCAGCAGGGGGGTTCCTGCTACAGATCTCTCAGGCTGCCTAGGACCTGAGGAGGACTGAGGTGCCCTCCTGTGTGTCCGAGTATTGGATATTCCTGATGGGTGAACTGTCCTGTTTACCCTGGTGGCCCTCTTGACAGAAGGCTGATTTCTGACGGCAGTTTGGGAAAACCTGACTGGACCTGTTGGTGGATGATAATTGAGAAGAAAAAAATATAACCTTCATGATTTATAGTTCATATATGGTCTGTGGAGAGTTTTAACTGCCATGGGAAATCATGGGAGTCAATTTAACAGTTCTAATCAGGACACGGTGACAGTGATACACATGGCTGCATGCAGATTCTTTCCAATAATAACTATAAATTTGTCTAGTTTTCAATAACCCACAGTATGTCATCTTATCCAACTTCTAGTGTCCTGCCCTCCACATAAAGTAATCATTCTAATTTGGAAAAACATCTCAGGTTACAGTGCTGAGCAATACAGCACAATACTCCTTTGTCCATTACTTATAATCAATGTCAGATGAAAAAGATTTGCTGTTTCCCATCAGAAGAGCTCCATGCAAAATTCAAAATCAGGTCAAAACCAGAGTGTGATGAAGGATTCCCCTGTCCAGTGAGACCATGCCAATTGAGAAGTTTGATATTGTGAGAAGGCGAGTTTAATTTATGGAGTGTAAAATACATAGCAGAAAAGGTGGTTTGTTTCAGTAAGACTTGGGGTGTTTTATTAGTGTTTTTAAATCTCTCTGTCTCTATCCTCCTGCCAGCACAGCTGAGCAAATTTCTTTTGTATCTGGAGAGAGCACTGACAGTTTATTTCGTAATGCAGCAACTCCCTTTTGAATGTGTCTTGTGTCTGCACCTGTAGCATTTCTCTAGATCCAAGTCAATCTGGTTGAAAATAAAAAATGCATGCTTAAGCCAAGCAGATAACCCTTTCTTTATTTTCTATTTATTTGCAGCGATATTTTGGCAATAATTGGACAAACACCAATAACTATAACAATTACAGTGTAAGGCAGTGTCACGACTGGATCCACACCTGTCTGTTTTTCCCCTCATACTATTTCGAGACAACAATGCTAGCTATAAACCTAGCTCCATTTGGTTTTAATCTGATTTTTCATTTTCTCTATTTTCTCCTTCCTGTCTTTTTCTCTGTCTGGAAAACTGTCACAGTGCATTCTTTGGACTAGGTCGTCATGCCACGGACCGCTAAACCATTGACTCCGCAGTGCTTTCACTGCCAGATCCTTTCTGTCTTTTCCTGGAAGCTCAAATGTCTAAAATGCTCTTAGTCTGCGGCACACAGACAGACAGAGAGACATACCACTGTTGCAACAGAGAGCACCTCGGTATGTTCAGGTTAAAATGCTGCATGTCTCTTCCCTCTTCATACAGCTCAAGGACATTGGGTTTAATTCCTCTTCCTCAACAACTGCAAAAGCGACTCTAAACTTTGCAAATATGATTTAGTGACTTTGGGTCTTATAGTGTATTATATTTCTCAGTTTAGCCACAGTTTCCTTCAGCAGCTACACAAACAATTCTCAGTGGCTTTCACGGAGACAGAAATAATGAACAGCTAAGTGATGTCAAATGAACTGCAGGTTTATCTTTGCCATCCATTATTTTAGTTCAGATTATTATCTAGCACATTATAAAAATATAATAATAAAGTTTTAATAATAAATTTAGAATTTGAGAGTTTATTTATAAGTGTGTTAGTTTTATAACTTTTAGAAACACAATTAAATAGATTCAATAACTGAAACATTTGAAATTTAAACTAAGCTTAAATCATTTAGTCCTCTATAATCTCCAAATGACTTTTTATGGCAAACATTGTTGGTAGCAGTGGAGCTAAGAAGACATTTGCAATGCCTCTGTGTTTCCACAAGGTTAAGTAATACTTAACCTTGTGGAAACACTGAAGTTCTTTGGCTTCATTCACTGAGATATAACTTAATAATTATCTGTGTCTCTGGAGCAGCTCTGTCTTGAATAAATAAAACTGAAACTCTAGAGCAGCAATGCTCTTCAGTAGTTGGCACTGTTGTCTCATAGCAAGAAGATCCTGGTTCTGATGCGATCTGTGTGGAATTTGAATAGATGTTTGTTCATATTGCCTCCACACAGTCTAATAAAGTGGTTTGGAGAAGCATAACTGTCCACAGGAAAAGTACAGACACGTGTAAGTGTGTTCATGTCTACCTGTTACAGACTGCTGTGTGTCCCCATGACATACAGTATTCTTTTGTGCTTCATGATTTTGTACAGAAATAAGAGGACAATAATGAAGGTAATTGGTAAAAGTTATGTATTTCTGTTCTTCCCTATGAGCCTGATTTCAAAAAGAACATGTGAGAAAACATTGTTTAAACTCTTTAATCCCATTTCATTTAAAGTGTTTGAATAATGGTTACATGAACATGAGTGGTTATTTTTGATACTTAGTGATTCATTATTTGGTCCTTCCAATACATTAATCATTCTATCTATAAATTTGAAGTCCAGAAGTCACACACATTGTTTTTGACTCCACAGAAGGAAAACAATAGGTCCAAATTCCAGAAGCTTCTCATATCAAGGCAACAGTTCTGACCACTGAACCACCATTCTGCTGTTTTCTGACTATTAAATGTTAAAATCCACATAAAAAATATCTGATATTATACTGATAATAAAACAAATCTCTAAATGTTTGTACAAAATGTAGCATTTTTGCTTGATAAATTAATATGAATTAAGGGAAATTAATTCAATTAATTGATCTGGCAATCAGGATAAAAGCAAGTATCTCAAGTAATTTCCTTTAATTTTACAGTCAGTGAAAACAGTGACATGTAAATAAATGATAATTAATGAGGTGGCTAACTTAAAAAGAAAAAAAAACCCTTTCAAACAGATGATTATTTGGATCAAGATGGAAAACTATGAGTCTATAGGGACCAAAACTGAAAGAACAGTTTTTACCACAAGAAACAGCCCCATTAATCATCTCAGATTGGATTTGGCAGTTTCTTTGATATCGAATATGACATCAGATATCCTTAGAAAACTGCAATCTAATGAATTTACCCAGAGAGTTTTACATGCAGGGATGTTAGACTGTGATGCATCACTCCCTTTATGTTGTTGGTATAGATGTCTTGAGTTCAGGTTTACCTGCTGAAGAGTTGTTGACAGGTGTACCGCCCAACACAGCAAATCCATCCAGATTAACCCAATCAGGATCTAAAAAAAAAAAAAAAAAAAACATACAGGAGACAGTAGAAGTGTTTGTGTGTCTTCTGTGCGAGACATTAGATTTTTGCTTTTACATTGGTAAGTGATCTGTTGTATATCTGACTTTTAATGAAAGGTTTCTAAGAAAACTTGGAGCTGCATGGTGAAGGAAACAGCAGAAGCTTTGATTGGCACAGAGTTGGGGGGGCAGTTCAGGGAGTGCTTGATTTTCAATATCTGAAGCTCATGTTTGTGAGCTTTTTTTGGCATTTACAGCCATAGTCCATTCTCACTTTACTGTGTTGCTGCTGTGGTTCTGTCTTGCCTCCGTCAGCTGTGGCATAAAATGCGTCACACAACTCTGAGCATCGCTGCGCACAGAGAAACACACAGAGAGTTGTGTGGAGCTGACAGGCTTAATTGGCATTGTGTCAACTCATTTGACATCAGTTTGAATGTAGCATACATCTGTTTACACAGAAAAGTTATGCATTACAGCTTTAAGCTGATGAATCTAAGATGAATCTACAGATTTATCAAACAATATGTACAAGATGAAATTCATTTTAAATATATAGTATGCGCAGTATGACTTTGTTTCATGTCACAGCCACTTCTCTCGCCATCACTGAGAAAGAAAATTAGATGTTTCTTATTCATTCATTTTCCCAGTCTGCACTTTATATTTACGATCCATCTTACTACTCCCTGATGCTCCGAACAAGTCACCTTTCATTCTTAGTTAAACAGCAGCTGGCCAGCACTTTAATGATGTGGAGGCAAACAGCATGGTGTTATTTAGGATGACTGATGCTGCTCTCACACTGCTGAGGGAACAACATACACTCTGCACAGAATTTCTGGAAAGGCAATGCTGAGACACTGCTCTGTTGCCAGGGATTTATGGCAAAACTGAGCCGGAGCTGGAGAGACCACAAGGCTGCCACATAGCACACTGGGCAGTACACACACACACACACACACACACACACATACACACACACAGCACATTACAAAAGAATGCATGACTTCATCATCACTTGGCTCCATCTTCTGCCACAACCACAACCAAACAAACATGTTGTACACACACAAACATGTACACACACAATATCAAGTGTGACCACAACACAAGAGAGTGGGTTATAGGAATTGGGCTGGGTTTGGATGTGGAAAAGAGGGGGTTGGATACAGACTGTCAGCCACTCATGAAGTATGGTTCTAAGATGGCAAGGCCAGAAGAAAATAGAATAATGACAAAAGCAGACAAGACTGTGTCATGTGTATAAGGACCTGTCTTATGTTTTACAAGGTGGGATGAGGAATTACCACAAAGCTCAAAATATATAAAAAGCATGTTCTCCTCCAAAACCTAAAATAACCTCCTTCTGTTGATCTATCTTCCTTTCTTGCAAACTTAAATAATACAATATTCAATGATGAACTTATTCATAGATAACAGAAGGAGAGAACTCCAGGATCAGTCAGGATATGTCGAACCTATTTTCTTACTCTTTGTTGATTTATTTTTCCTTTAGCAGTACTACGACAAGAATCTCTCATGCAAGTCCCCCCAAACACCATGTACACTCTCAGTAGTCCCCACTTGGTTTCTTTCATCTCGTTAATAACTATTTTGCTCAACTTTACAGATCCTCCTCTCATTCACACCAGTTCTGTTAAAAAGTTCCTATATTTCGGTCTTACCAACATCCTCCAGCAGAGGTGAGCGAATGTCTTTTCCCATTTTAGTGAAGCGGTGAGACCCTGTGGGTTTATTGGAGTTGATTACAAAGCGGTCCACAGGTCTTCCATCCAGATGGATAGAGGGCTCCCAACTGTCCCTTAGACCCTTGTCCAGAGAAGTCTGTTTTCCATTGTGTGGCCGCAGGGGTTTCTCTGCTGCAATACAAATGACAATAGAGTGAATTTGTGTAACATTTATTTGAACAATATGAATTTTGCACCTTGTAGTAAATGTGATGGTGCATTGTGCCAGAAAAAGTATGTAGACCTACATACTTTGCTCTGCTGTTAACAATGTCCTCTGTATTTATCATACATATCATTAGTCATCTAAGCTGTTTTTTTTTCTTCCTTTCTTATTGTTTGCATGCACACAATGCACTCCATGACAACACAACAACAAACAAGCCATCTTTTCAATTATGTAAAACACTCAACATGATATTAACAAGTCTGGAGAAAGTTGAGAATTCATCTTGCATAAAAGGAAAAGCAGCTAAAAGGGCCCAGTGAACCACTTGAGATATTTACAATAGGCTTGATTCATGATGAACAGCCTGTGAGTGTAAGAGCTTGCATGGATGCTGAAAAAACCCAGCTGAATCAACAAAAATGACATTACGAGGAAGTCTGAAATGTGTTTAATGTGCTTAATCTGATCAGAGCTGCCAGAATAAGAGCACATTCATCAAAGTTTGGTGTCCCAAGGAGGAAGCAGGAGGGTGGCCTGAATTATTTCTTTGTTATGTATTGATTTAGCCTTAAATGAACTTTAACACCGTGGTTATGAAGCCAGATAGGTTAGATTTCAAAAATTGTGTAACATAGTTTTTCTATGCATACATAAATCCTACAAATTAGAAGGTAAGAGGAGCATAAGCAGCATAAGCATTGAAATAATTGACAAAGTTTGGTTTACAACTTTGTGGAATATTCTTATATTGGTGAGATTTTTATATAAAACAGTATTAAACTGGTATTAATCTATTATAAACACTGAAAGGGAGGGAAAAATATACCTATGCTTCTCTGCAACATTTTAGTGTTAATAAGGAAAATGATTTCACAATCCAGTAATAGTAAAGTACTGGCTAATTAGCAACAACATGCAGTACTTCAGTTTTCACTGTCACATAACTGTCAGTGTTGTCTGGCCATCTCATAAACATCTGGTTCTTATGACTCCCTGTGCTCCCCAAAGGTTTACAGCAATAGTTTTGCTTTTGCATCAGTGCAAAATCACTTTATCCCTTTGAATTCTTGGTGTCTCCAGGTGTGCAGCCAGCTGTGCCTCCATTTAACTCCATTGTAACTCTGGCCTCTTGTGCTGCAGCACACAGGCGGCGACAGATCTTCTCAGCCTTTCTGTTTTTGCTTATCTTGAGGTTTTAGTAGGTGCTAAAAGATCGTCTCATCCTTGCTTCCGCAGACTGAAGAGAGCACCACTCTGGCAGCAAGCCTCGAGATTCAGACTCATTTTGCATTATGAATCACTGCATGAAAAGAATGTAGTCCTTGTTAATAGAAGCTGTCCTCATTATTTCCTTATTAATTTGGGGTTCCAGTTGACTTTTATCAGCTGTCTGTTGCAGGCTCCACTGATAAAAGTTTGGACCCACTTCACTCAATTGCACCCTGCATCCAATACGTCTGTGTATTACGTACAATGGGATCTGCTCCTCTGTCCACATATCATTCACTGATTTGGCCTCTTTGGAAATTTATGATCCAGATATTTCTGATTAAAGCATGGCTCCTTCGAGCACAGAAGATTCATGATTACCTTCCAAGAATAAACAGTTTGGGGAGCAGTTAAGAAACTGAGTAGATGTAACATCATAATCTTGTAAAGGGATGCTTGAAACTGGAGCAAAGATACCAAATTTTCTCTCCTGTATTTGTGGATGTGAAAGAGAAGATGTAATGAGCATGATTCAGTTAGACAGTGGAAAAGATCAAGAATGTGAAGAATGAGGGCAAAGCCTGAGGGTTACTATGTCATGAAAGCCTAATGACACCACTATACACGTCAACAATGAAGATAGTTTTATTTGCTACCTATTGTTTGGAGGATCAACACATATGCATTCTCAAACATCCAAAAGACACACGCGCACATGTATGTGCATGTGCAGTTTGATATAAAAACCATATGCAGGTAAACCCTGAGGTCAAAGGACTCCTGTAAAACTGTTCTAAAAAATACTTTCTCTCGTGCACGTGCTCCACTTTTACAAGAGGACACGCTGACCCTCTGCTCACCCCTACAGTTTCCCTTTAACCTCCAGTAACTGCCCAAAGTCCCATCAGTAACCAGGATCACCAGTAAATGTGTGCACGCATGTGTGTGTGAAAGTAGACATGTGTGAAGGGACTAATGAGGGAGATGATGCAGTTTTGAGTTAACATAAACTCTGCAAGTTCTTTGAAATATGATCAAAGTAGTCATTTATTGAGGCGTCTTGTCTTTCCAGTAACTGCAAATGATGCAAAAGTTTCCACGTTCCAATTGTTTTAAGTTTTATTTGGTGCAGCTCAACAAACTGTCAAAAACAATTAGACATGTCTCTGCAGTAATTCTTTGCCAGGACTTCTTGTTATTATTTATACTCTATGTTCCTCCTTTAAATTTCATACTAAATATAAGTTGTACAGTCCATCCTTTCTGGTTAAGACTGTGCTGCATTTTTAGATGTGGAAACCTAAACCTCCATAAAATGAGTTTCTTGATCACCACAATCTCAGCAATGCAGTTTTTTTTTCTTTTGTTCATGGGCTTTGATTTGAGTCTTCAGTCTAAAATTACAGCCGAACACCAGAATAAAATGGGGGAAAAGCTGGTTGTGGTTCTCACAACACAAAAAACGCAGCAACAGTTAAGTGTCCAGAAACAAAGTCTACTATATAGTCCCCATGAAAATGTGTGTTCTGTGGATTATCATGTCAGTGAAACACTTATTTTATTAATAGTAAATAGTTTTATGTTGTTAAGAGCTCCAAAAAGAAAATCCATCTCTTCCAGATTAAAATGGGTGGAGGTGAAACTCCAACAAAACCTGGGCAAGTGGCTAAACACATTGAAGAGACACTTTTCTTCTTTAAGAAAGTGAAATGAGAAGTCAAATGACTGATCAGTGGTACTGACGATCAATACAAACACGTTTGTCTGTTTTCAATAATTATGAAACTGAACCTTGGAGACTTTTAACTTCACTAAAGACTGTAAGCAGTGGGAAATATTCCACTTAACACAATTTGTCCCGTTTGTTTAGTCTTAGTGAGCTTTAATGATGCTGGTCAGCAGATTTTTTTTTATGTTGACTGCTGTCATCTACATTTCTAATATCAGCAACAAATGACTTATTACATCTGCGGAGGTCACTTCAAATTCTTCAAAGTAAAAAGAACACCTTTAAAATCCCACACATTCTAAAATACACCTACAAGATAATATTAAAAACTGCTGTAAGGCTTGAACCCTTGTCTTTTGTACATTCTCCCCCTTTATGACTAAGATAAATTGCCCTTTATCCTCAGTGCAAATGTATTCTTTTCTTAGAGAGAAATTCTATTTGAAACCCATAAATGAAAATCTGTTAAGTGAAAACCGCCACATGAGTTACACAGACCAGTCAGATGTCGAAATAGAGAAATCAGATGGGAACAGGCAGAAAAAGAGTAAAACACTGTCTCACTCTCATTACAGATAGGACAGCTGTCCTGCACATTGTGATTATTTTTTGACATCACTGCAACAATCACATGCATGTAATATTATGTATTGCAGAGACAATAATAATAAATAATAAACAGAAAACTAATGGATGGTGGGAAGTGTTGTTCTTGAGGTGAAAGAATGTGGACACATGTGTCACAGACATGGACTGTCTCCTCTGTGAAGTCAATCAGGAAGTAAGAATATAATGAATAGCTACCAGGGGCTGACTCCACTGGTTCAGTTTTGAGTCCATCTATGGGAAAATGAGACTACTTCCCACTTGGTTTATAACATCAGTGAACATTTTCCTGAGGAGGTAATGGATTCATTCAAACGCTTGTTTCAGGTCTTCATGATGTCAGTTTTGTAAATTATGTTCTCATTTGGAGGAAAGTAGACAGTTAAGCAGGGTACATATGAGTGGACACTAGTATGACAGACAGCTGCAGGTGATTGCTGTGAACTTCCAGGTTCAAAATGTCAACATGGCAATGGGCAAATGGTAAATCTTGTTTCAAAATTAAATTTCTAAATTCCTTGGGGTGATGTCAACCCAGATTTCGGTCCTTAAAGTTCTCCACAGATCAAATCACCTGAAACAGATTATAATGCCAGGTCTGAACATCGGCCATAGACTAATCTATGTTGTGGTGGTAGGGGGGTTGGTGTCAGATCTTGCTGGGGGCTGCAGAATTCTTGGTAGCACCTCTGTCAGTCTAAACTCCTCTCCCGTCTGACCTTCAGTAACCTCTCTTTTTAAGTAGTAACCACCTTTATCATTATGTCAACACCATCTCACACCAACACATCAATCACCAGACTGCCACTCTGCATTTCTTGTTATTGTATTATTGGGAATTAAGCCTGACACAACTACAAATAATATTTTGCATTTCACTGTTGGTGGTCACAAGCTGAGTGACTGTAATATCCACTCACTGATGAGGTTTGACATGTTACAGTGTTGGTTTATACTGGTTTTTGCCACACTACAAATTGTATACTGACATCTACTCTGCTGTGACAGGTGTGTTCATGGTCCAGGTGGTGTTTGTTTAAGTAACTGGAACTGCATCTAGAAATGACATCATGACACAAGACATGCCCTCACTGGCAGGTTTTTGTTGCAGGTAGGTTGGGGCACTGGGTCAAACTATGACAAGTGACAAGTGATCGTTGTGGAAAATATCAGAAACATTAGGCAAATTCTTCCCCTGTCTTTCTGTGATTCTTGTGTTTTCTCAAAGAAAAAGAGCTGAAGTGATGAGGTTCCTTTTCCTGGGAGGTTTCTTTGAGATCTGACAAGAGATGTTCCTGCAGAACTGCAGCTTTTTTAGAGGAACAGAAAAATTGAACTCCACTGGCCTGCAAGGACAGGATTCCCTCTTTCTCCTCACTCTCTGTTCCAATTACACTTTCCAGGAACTTATGGACTGCATGGTTGTTGGCATTGTTTATAATCCAGTGTGTTTCTGTTCTCTATGTTAGCACTCCTCCTGTCTAGGTGCTCGGATTCACCGACAAGCTCAATGGCAGCCTCAGTTCTGAAAGTTTCAAGACGAGCCGATGACATGAGAGCAGAGAAAATGAATGAATAGCTCCTCTCTCTTTAACCGGTCAAAATGTCTGAAATGGAGGCATTTAAATCCAAACTCCTACACTGCTCAGAGGTGCAGCAGCAATGGCGTATCATGCTGAGCAGGTCTCAGGTGTGAAGGTAAAGACACAAGTATGTGAGTGAATGTGAAGCTGCAGGGTGTTGCTGGGGGAAAGAATGTGCATGATTACTCTGAAAATGCTTCATAAAAGTTGGAAAAATAAAATGATCTAGAGGAAAAGACCACCACAAAGAGTGGATGACCATAATCACAGAAAGCAATGACCTCATACACTAAGTGATTACATTCAAAAAAAGAAAGACTGGCCTTTGAACTCAGACAAAAAGGCTTGCCTTACTGCTCTCCAAGACTCTACAGACTTTACGGCTTTTGACATTTGAATATTTTTGCTGTCTGGAGGATAGACTCTTTGGCCAAAAATTGACTTTACAAGGACTGGATAAACTTTAAAAACATGTGTGCTGCTGTGGTCTGTCTATCAACCCCCCCACCCCCCCACCCCCGCAAACAGGTAGAATTCTGTGATGAACTGCTAAAAGCCTGAATGTTATCTTTGATTAAAAGCATCTTGATTCACTTTTGATTTGTTTCTGAGACATACAGTATTTCACTCACTCGTGACAACTATTCTGGGCTTCAAAGCATACAGCAACACAACCCAGAGGAAGTGTGACAGACAGAGAAGTTGAACCCCTTCCACTTACATTCTCCCATCATAAATTTATCACCACCATCAGCTAGATAACTCAGCAATGCATGAAACTGCAACTACAGCATTTTTTTCTTCAAAGTAGCCTGATTTCCATTATCATCATTTAATTGCTGATCACATTTATTCAACTGTTTGAAGTAAATGAAACGTTTGCTGCTGTAACAGTCCAGCATCACATTTTCCACCCATAAAGTCACACAACTGTCAAAGTCCATATTTTGTGCAATTGCTCACTTGAAACAACTCTTTAACATCTGAAAATAATGAAGCAGGCGGTACGCTCTCAATTAAGCAGCTAATGCACTCTCAGTAGTTGGAATCAATCTATTTCTTTGTGTGTATGTGAAAAACTAGTTCTGCAAAGGTTTGCGCACATGGATCCAGGGATCCACAACATTCTTGGGTTGTTTTTTTTTTCCCTTTTAAACAAAAGTATGAACATCAAATTGCAATGAAACCTCTACTACAATGTGCAGTCTGCACCAAGCTTTCAAACTGGATCCATTAAAACCTCATGAGTAAAAAAAGCAACAACAGCCCCGGATTAAGAAAGAGTGCAAATCATGCACCTGCTTTACCTGCCCATCCGCATCCTGGTGCGACAAATGTCACGAATAGTGCTAAAAGCGTCCTTGTTGCGGCTAAAGCCATAGCGATTGTGGCGCACCTCTGCTGCGGAGCGACGCACCAACTGCGCTGGATCCAGAGGGCTGGGACACACCAGCAGCCCTGCCCTCCCTCCCTTCCTCTCTACCGCGGGGATAACTACTCGCAGTGTCTTCGAAAAGAAAAGAAAACTTTCAAAGAAAAAAGGTAAATCAACATTTTTATATATATATATATATAAATGTTAAATTAACAGATTAAAATCTTATTTTTGAATGCCTTTAAATGTACTTGGCCTAAATTGAGCCGAAATTTTACAGTGTTCAAATACGCAATTCTTTGATATTTGATTAATCATTTTACTTAAATGTCAGAATGTGAATGTCTCCCTCTTCAGGGACAGACACTGACTGGTACAGCAGGTGGAGACTTTTAATCAGACATGAGGTAATGGACGTTTTGATATATATATACATACATATATATATGTATGTAGGCAGCTACATACATATATATGTATGTATGTAGCTGCCTCTTTGTCCTGTCCCACCTGTCCCTTCCTGTTCTTTATTTTCCAGATCTGAGTAAATATTTCCATGACAGCATCACTGCACCAGGTGTGAGACATCAGGACTTTGGGCCAACAAATGAACTCCAACGAATGATCTAATTTGTACACAAAGTTCACAATTACATCCATTTTCCAAAAGATCGTGTTGACCACGAGGTGGCGCAGTGAACCACATTTTTACAAATAGTATAGCCTGCGTATATAACCAAGCTGAATACATTTTATACAGTATATTATATGACATATGAATACCATAATTGAGTATGTGTGTTTAAAGGCTGCTTATGTAGATGGATGTGTTAATAGTGCCAATAAATTTGTCCTAATAGTATATTATTGTGCACCATTATACTCATCATGTTACAATGGGTAGATAGTAAAACTGATATATGATGCACACAATAACACACTATACGACAATATGGCAAGTAACGGTCTCACCATATTGATTTAGTTACACATCAGGCTGTTTGTGTCTTGGATCCAGAAGAGACGAGTCTTCTGTTGGTTTACATTAATCCAAGGCAACACCTCCCTCTGTTGGTTCAGCTCTTTAGCTGCAGTGGAAAAAAATATTTCACTCAGCACTTGTTCATGATCGAAATCTTAACATGACTTGGTCTGGAGGAAAGAAATAGTGATGTCAAAATTAAATGATATGAAGATTTATACATAAGGGCAAAAGTTATACAAAATAATCGCATTAAATATACAACACTTATTCTTGATTGATCACAAAAAGAGTCTCTTATGATTTGCATGTCATCTAGTCATGCCTAACCCTGACCCTATCCTAAACCCATTTTAACCCTAACAATAAAACCACGTCTTAACCCTGAAAAGCCCTTTAACTTAGTGGGGACAGGCGAAATGTCCCCACAAGTCAAAATGTCCCCACAAAGATAGGTTTGTACGTTTTTAGGTCCGCATGTGGATACAAGAACATGTAGATACACACACCTACATAGTGGTTTTCATGACTTCAGAGGACTTACATTCATTTCCAGGTGACTAGTGCCCTAATCCTAACCCTGACCCTAACCTTAATCTAACCCTTACCTCAGCCTAACTTTCTAACATGTCTTTACCTTAAAATGTAGTAATTTACATTATGTGGACCTGATTTTTAGTCCCCATAAGGAAGTCAAGTCCCCATAATGTGACTGTGTAAACAGATTTAGGTCCCCACAACATAAGGAATACCAGGTACACACACACATCAGAGCGCATGAGTCAGCAAAAAGCAAATTTTTTAAACAACAAAAAATTGTCAGCACAGTTTCAAAGTTTCAAAGTCTCTATCCCCATTTCTCTTTCTCTGCAGATTTGCTTGTACATGTACACTGCATCACTCATTTACAGCCACAACACAGTTTGGTTGATGAATCCATCAGACAGCTCTTAAGCAACAGGTTGGTCCAGTAAACAAAACCACCAAGCTTGTAGAGAAGACTGGTGCTTGATGCTCTGTTGTCTGACGTGTTAGGCTGTGCTATGTGCTCTCACAGTCCATGGAGACGAGTCAGAGAAGATGAACTGACAGTTTTCTGACAGTGTCCATATCTTAGCAGGTCCACATAGCTCGAGTGCATCACTGCTGGAATGTGGACGTATAGAAACATCTGACAGACAGCGCTCTCCTGCTGTCAGTGCAGTGCTGGCAGTGTCCTGGAAATACAGTAAAATATCTGGTGATGAGAAAGGTAATCATTCTTCATTTTCTTTCTCCAATAAAGAACCCAACAGGAAGTGACAGGTGTCTTGGGCACAGTTGCTTTCCTGTTGATCTTTGATGAATTGAATGTAATGCCTCGGTTAACAGTTAATATACTGTGGTACCTGCTGTTTGTTACCAGAAAGAAGGACCAACCCCGAGCACCAGGGAAGGTGATTGCCTGGCAATCTCATCCCTGATGTCAGCAATTCTCACCCAGAACCATGAGGAAGACTGAAGTGGCAGCCTCACATGCATCATCTATAAATACTCGAAAACAGCGTGGAAGAGGATAGAGGAGTTTTTAACCAGGGGTTCTGCTTCTTTCATGTCCATTGTTAGTAAGTAACTAAAACCAGGGAGCTGGTGAGATGAAATGTAACAAATTTAACTAAGAAAAGAAAAAAATAGATTTGATTATGGATTAGCAGGCAACAAGAAAATCAAATAAAACAATTGGAGTCAAACATCTCAGTGCTCTTCTACTCCCTCTGCCATTTCATTCTTCTTTGTTAGTTTATACATCCAATACTTTAAATTGCAAAACACATTATTTTGGGTAGCTGTAGAACTGTGTCAGCACAAAAAGAGTGGACTCTGTACAACAAAGTTTTTGTCTAAAGTGCATATAAAAGCATTTTTTTTTTTGGGTTATGGTAACAAAAGCAAATTTTTATGATAAAATGATTAAGATAAGATAATCCTTTATTAGTCTTGCAACAGGGAAATCTGGGTTGTTACAGCAGCAAAGACAGTCGGGGTAAAGGCAAATAAATAAAAAATAAAAAACATGCATTTTCACATCTATGAATATACAATGTAGAAAATATTCACTCATAAGATAATAAAATACAAATTTAGAATAGAATATGCAGTATAGTGAGAAACCAGAATACATAGATGCATTTTGTGAATTACATTGGTGATATTGTGCAAGGTATGGAGTGGCATGTGTTCTACAGAGAGCAGTGCTTGTTGAACAGCAGAAAACTGCTCCTTCTGACATTTACGATGTTTCAGATTATACCAATATAATGATAATTATACACTCATACAAACGAAATGTTACACAGCAGAGGTTTAATAGGTCCAGTGTGTAAGAATTAGTGACATCTAATGGTGACCCTGCAGACTGTGACAAATGGCGGACGACTCCATTTAAAAAAAACTGTGGATAACAGAAAGGATGCTATACTTATTTATTAATGTCATAAGCCTCTGCCTCAGAATGAATGCCCAAGATGATCTGTCATAGAAACATGGTGTCAGGACAGTGGCCTCCTAAAAGGAAAGACTGTTGTTTAAATATAAAAGGCTTATTCTAAAACTATACCAAACCTTTTTTTTTTTTATTTAAACGCAGGCACTTATACCAACATGCTTAAGTGTACTATATTCAATTTCTGCCAATAAACCCAACTAAATGTTAATGCACTGGACCTTTAAGATACTATTTTATTTGGGGCACCACCATCTGCAATGAACATAAAGAATATGTATATGGAACTAGAAAGTGATACAGAGATATGGTTATACATGTTTTAAGAACTAAAGAAGAAAAAAAAAGGAGTCAGATTTTTTTGGCCCCTCAAATCTCATCGCTGGACTGAAAATTTGCTCATCCACCACCAGCTCACTGGAGATGAAGCCCACCCCCTCAACCCTCACCCCCACCCGCCCTCCCTGCACAATGGGCTGAGTAAAAAAGTGGCAGCAGCTTTGAGATGCTCCATAGACTCAACAGCAGCAGCAGCAGCAGCAGCAGCCACGGACCACGGTCCACGGAGCAGCAGGAGGAAATGTTGAGTGGAGCCTGAGATTGACTCACTCATTTTGTCGCTGTTAAAGTCCTTTTTTACGCGCTGGCCGTATGGAAAACGATTTGTTTTCTAGATGCAGCGAATGAATCCATACGCAAACGAGAGGCTCACCCAAAACCAACCGAGCACAGATTGTGCGTGTCAAGTTTCACCTGCGTGGAGTAGGGATTACTCCTCCTGTCAGTGTGGACTCATGATGGCTCTAATGGTTCACCTGAAGGCGGTCGCTCACCTTCGGGGAAAAGGTGACAGGATCGCCAAAGTTTCATTCAGAGGTAGGACTTCTCCACCTGAAAGATTTGAGTAGGTTGATACCTGTATGTGTCTGTGTGTGTGTGTTGGAGAGAGAAGGCGACAATGTGTTGTGTCCGGATTATATGAAGTTTGGCAGGATGATGGGAGATTATCAGATGTCCTGAATGCGTAAAAAGTTAGGGAACCACTCGTTCATCAGCGTCCAACGGAGACGCGCTGCCCAACGCGCTCTTTGTTTACGGAAATTACGGATTTCACTCCCAAGAATCACAATTTCTCACTGTAATAATTCGTAAACTGCTGTCCATGCTCTATATCATATATTAGGCTGATGCAGGGATACTCAGAACAATCTCTGAAGCATTTTAGACTGCTGTGTATGTAACTATTAGCAGATATCCTGTATAAGAGGGTAGTGGCATTTGAGAGGGCAGGGGCTTAATTGAGAAAAGGTGTACCCTCTCATAATCATTAACTGATACTTAAACATTAATTTAAAAACATTCAAGGAGATGTTTTGTAGGCCTATATGTAAAGTTTCTATAAAAGTACTGCAAAATGATTGCTGTCTCACAGAAATTATAACTCAGATACAATTGAGAGGCATTTTCAATGACTCTTAGTTGAGAATTGATGCTATGAGCCACAAAAAATCATCATATTATAAAGAAGTCCTTGCCTGGTCAGTGGCAGGTGCTTGAGCACCACCTGTCTATGCACACCCAGATAAGAGGGTATTGAGAAGTTCCAACTATCTGTTTGTACCTGGACTTACCAACACTAGAGTGATTTCTCTGTTTTCTCTTGACATTTTCAGACAGTGTAATGGTGTCATTACCTTTTACTCATAAAGCACTAAGGCCAATAGGCTACTGGGTTACATTTGTCTAGGTGGATGGTATTGATTTCTAAGGAAAATAACAGAGGTTTGTGTGTTGTGTTGTGTTGTGTGTGTGTGTCCTCTTTGTTGTACCTTCAGGGAAGCTGCTACTAGTCCACCAGTTCTTTGGCACTTTACAGCCTCTAACAGGGTCATTATCATCATTTCCTCTGTCCTGCTATTTAGAGAAAACAGGAATCAGGAAAATGTGTTATTTCATTCACATCCCATATGGTTCTTTGTGTGTTTATGTGTATGTTTGTTTCAGCACCCTGGACAGCGATAACATTACTATTTACATGACAGGTGTTCAGGCTCAACTCATCTCCTGACATCAAGGCTGAGTTGGATGTTTCAAGACCATCATCTTCCTCCTCTCTCAGCTCTGAGTGTGTGAGTGTGCTCTGTATAAAGGATGGGTTTCACTGCTGTGCTCTGTGCTGCAGTGAACGCAGCAGGAGCTTGTTCTTATACGAACCATGGCATTCACTGGGAGGATTCCTTTGTCTCCCCACAGTCTAACTGTCAGTAGAGTTGCTGCAGATCATCTTTTTTTCAGCTTCAAATAGCCATTTGTGTCCACGCTGTGCCTTTTTTAACTTGAATTTCTGCTCTGTATCCCAGATTCAGTCACTGCTATTTGAAAAACTGTTCACTTCAAGACACCAGACAGATGTGCTACAGTATTCCCTGGTGTCATTATACTGTATATAACGCTACCTTTAAATAAGAGAGAGACAGGAGCTTGCATAAAATCTTCCTCAACACAACAGGACAGATAACAGATGCCACCCATAAAAAACATAAACACATTTGCTAATGTTACTTATGAAAAAATGTTAAACATCCCTTAGATCCGCTATAAAGGCATTTTTAGATGTACTGTAATCAACTCAGACATGAGTTTATATGACATGACACAAGTCTCAGTGTCTATCAGCACAGAACCAGCTCACAAGCAGCACACAACCAGCTGTAACACCAGTTACATAAAGACAGCAGAAATGAGCTCCAAACAAAACACTGATCTTTCACTTTAAATATTAATAGGGTGTTAACAAACAGCTGCTAATTATCGCCAGTTCAAATATTCATCTGTTATGGAGCAACATTATCATTCATTTGGAGTAAGTAAATCCCATATTTACTCTTTGTGTTTGGTCCTGAGGGAAATACTGCATGCGTCTGATAAAAACTCTATAATGTTCACAAGGTAGTTTACGTTTCGAGCTTTTCCAGAGATAGACGTCTCTTTTCCTCTATTTAAAAACATCACCTGCAGTGTTTGAAAACACAGATATGGCAGATGAAACAAAAAAAGACATGTATATTTATATTTCCCCAACATCCATTTCTTCTCTGTCTCACTGTTTTTGTGATTCTTGTCTGCTGTGAATGGGAATGTCATATTATACTTTATCATATACTTAACCTCTACTTAAAATAAAGTTTTTGTCAAAATTTTTCTCAGATATCCAGTAGTAGAGACAACATGGGAAATGGGCTGGAAATGGGCATTTAGCAGAAAAAATCATTAATGGTGATTAGAAGAGACTGTTGGACTTTTAGACCACTGTAGTACACTGTAGTTCTATTCATATTATTGACTGAGATACAGCATTATAATTGATACCACATAGTGTTATAGTTTGGATAACAATAATCAGTCTACGATGCACCAATATGATTCTCATAAAATGTCTTTCCACAAGGTCTTATATCACAGATCTTCAGAAATTACATTAAAAGTATTTAATGTGTGAAAGCATTAGAAAAATGCTTCTTTGTTTATAGGAGATTTTTAATAAAACATTTAATGAAGTAAATGAGTTTTCAGGTGTAAAGTGTATGTTTTACTTTTTGATATTTATGGGTCACGAACAGCAGAGAGTCACAGGAAATGGTTGGCAAGTGAGGAATTTAAGAAGGGATTAAACATGTCATACACTGACTGTTTTCTATAACAGCTTGGTGTTTAATGCATGGAATGAAAGTAGGTTAATTACTGTAATTACTTTCATAAACCTATGGGAAAGAAGCCATTTATTCATCCCTATCATTTTTGACTATTTCCCCTCCTTAGTTGTATTTAACATATGCCATATTTTTAAATGATTTGATCCATACAGTATGGCACTTCTCCTAGTTACAGTGATGCATCAGTTTTGTGTCCCAGTGTCTGCTGCTGTGGGTTTAGTCATACGTTTTCCTGTTATCAGAGTGAATGCTTTCGGCTCAAACCTCCTGTCTGGAGGGGAAGAGGCCGGGAAGTGCACCCCCTCCATTTCCTCCCATAAACCCAACTGGCATATCAAACCACAAATGAGCATTAGAAGAAATTGTTCCATGTTTTGTGAGGTTGATGTGTTGATGTGACAGGGAAAGTGGCCTAATAGTGCAGAATCTAGCAATATGCTGTCAAAATAAAAAACATAAATCAAGGCACTGACTACATTCAAGATGTAATTTAAATAGCAATAAAAAATAAAAAGTTTCCTGTCCCATCAACCCAGTCCATTATTATCTAAAACTGTAGTCAGTGAATAATTTAAGTCACTGAATGAAGTTATCTTCAAAGGCAAGAACACATTGTTTTATGACAAGTTTTTGATCCTCGCTATTATCTGCAGCTCACTGTAGCCTGTTTAATGAGACATGAAGTTCACAAGAATTAAATGAGAAATAAAGGCATTAGTCCCACTTTGGTGACACTGTGTCAGAATCAGATATTCAGTTGCAACTCACTAGATTAGCCAGTCATCGCCATGTTCAACTCTTTTTAGTCTCTTGATATCCATACTGCTGCATGGATGGTTCATTATTTATCTTTTAAATTCTGAATCTTCCAATTTCTCATACTGAAATAGGGCATTGTGCAATGTACCATCTCCGGCAGACATAATTTAATCTCCCTCTCTGAGGTGTTCTTTTCTATGTTTTCTCCTGTAATAGATATTTACTGTTGGTTATTTTACATCAACTGTGGCTCCTACTTGAGATGCAAACCATTTTCTATCCAACTCAGGAATTGATTATGACATGAAATCACAGCATGGAAAAACAAATGTGAGCTGTCCAGAGGCAAGATGGGAGATTCTGATCATAGCCTGAACATTAAGGCAGATTAAAATAATGCTATTTTTTATTTTAATGCTTTTTTGGAGGAAACGTTTGGCTCTGTTTTGTGTTTGTTTGAATCCTTCACAGTCTTCTGCAGCCTTTTTATGTCACTCCTTTCATCTCCAGGCTCTGTGTTTGAAATACAAAGTCCTTGGTTGCTGTTGCTTCTTAACTGTTGCTGTTGCTTCCATCACAATTTTTTTTCTTCTCACTCTCTCATTATCTGCTTTTTAAAACCCACATCTTTAGTCAAATGAAAATGCAACTATGACTGCAATGCCTCTTCTTTGAATAATGTAGGAGGAATATGTTCTCTTTCTCACTGCCTCTCTGACATAAGTGGTGTTACGAAGGTGTTACATTAGATAGACCAGATAGTTCAAAGGATGTGGGATTTGTTAGTTTGCAGAGAGTTGGGCAGAGTCAAAACAGGCACCATTATATTGTTGAAATTATACTGAAGAGGAAGAAGGTTTTTTGCGTTTTTATGCCTTTCTTAACTCAAGGTTTATTTGCTCTCAAATGTGACATAAGATGCTCTCAGCACTAATAACACAAATATTTTCAGACTTTTTATTACAGCCAAACCAACATGGGCTGTAATTGACTTCTGGTTGGTTCTTTGTGTATGTGTATATTTGCATGTGTGTTAGGACACATCATCTATCCAACATCAACACCCACACAAAGCCTCAGACTCACAACACAAATGCACACAGCGGTCCGGCACCATTCATGAGTATTACAAAGCAACCAGGTGAGCATAGGCTGCAGCAATGCATGAGTGAGTCAGGTTAGTGTGCAGTGAATGACTGTTCATGCCCTGTGTATAACCTTGAATAGACACTGCAAACATGACACACTAATGCATATACTAGTATTGATTGTTTCAGTTCAGCTGGCAGCATTTTTATAAAGGGGCCCCTTCAAAGTCCTAACTTCATCACACTATGAGTATATATTTTAAGTAAAACTGTATTTTAAAGTGTTATGTAAATCTGCAGTACTAATTTACTTTTTACAATTTGGGCTATACAAATATCTTATGCTGAGTGTCCACCCCCTCAGCCTTTAAGCCAAATTAATTGCAATGTCTTTATTTAACTTTTTAATGGTGTGTCAACCGCTAAATTCCTTGTTATCTTCCAGGTTTGTCCTTCTACAGTCGTGTGGCAGAGAACTGTGAGGAAGTGGCCCACTTTAATGAGGTTAGTTTCTTTCTTTTCATTCACTAACTTATCTTGATTGTGACCAAATCTCAGTAGAAATCACAACTTTCCTGTGTTCACTTCCATACATTGATTTGGCACGCTGCAAGTTTGGTTTGTAAATTGAGGCGAAATGTTAGTGACATAGAAATGGTCCAAGAAATCAGCCTTATTGTAAGGAGATGTCAATAGCTGAGCCAACACAGTATCATGCCTTATCTTCATTTTTACTATTCTTATCCATAAAAGGTATGATTCTCATTTGCAAATGGCTGATTTCATGCCAAGTGTCTGCTAATGACTCACTGCTGCTCACTGATTTCCTATCGGTGACTGAAAGGTGAATCAGGGATAGTAAACCATGCATGACCATGAGTGCTCGCTCAGGGTTAATTAAACAAGACACTCCACAGTCCACACTCCATGGCTGACGTGAAAAGGGCTCGGGCCTTATTCAGAATTGTGTGCTGGAAAAAGACATTCACATCTTTCTCTCAAATACTGGAATCCTATGTCCTGTTTTATAAATAAAACCCCTGGTTTTCTATCTGTTTTCTTTTAACTGGAAAATTTCCAATTTTTGGTTCAATAAAAATGTTATTCAGCATAGTCCTGACTATTCTTTTCAACAACAATAGCATTTCAGACGTGCCCCTGGACTCTTTTCACTTCATGGACATGTTCCCTGTAGGACTCCTGTCACACTGTGAGACCCGCATTATGTTGGATTAAAATGCAAAGAGTTTTATAAGGGAATAAGAGACGGAGTACAGGCAAAGGCTCAAGGGATCAAGGGAGAAGTGCGGAAGACATCCTCACAGAGCCGAAGAAGAGAAGGAACAGAGGAATGAAACAGACAAAAGAGAAAGTTCCTCAAACACACACATTACATTCCCAGGGGATTTTTTTGTTCTTTCTAAATTGCTTGCCTTTGCAGAGAAAACATTTTCCTTTGAACTCAGAAAAAGGGAGCTGCTTCCTTTACTGATAACAAGAGGCTTTTGTTTTCAGTGTAATCAGGGAAATGGTTAAGTGACTGTACAGTTTGAGCCAATTTTATCGTCATACAGGCATAGACATACAGAGGAAAACATACACTTGTGCACAATCAATGCAGATCAGTGGAGTGTAAGAAAGAAAAGTAAACAAAACATGAATACATTTCTCTGAAACACTTGTACTAGTGCATCATTTAAGCCCTCAGTCCTTACTACAGTAACCGGTCACTGATAATACGATCTCTTGTGACAGCCACTGCTCCTGTAGTGCCGGGGAGGTCTTCAGCATTGCTTAACATCAACGCAATGTCCAGGCTTCCCTGACGATGGCTTGTGCCGCCAGTAAGGCCCTGTAAGCTGTGTGTACATTTTAGTGTGTACACACCACCACCATTGCTACCATTCCAGACATAACAATTTCTCATTTCTCACATCCTCCTTATCCAACATTTTCTTCGTCAGTCGTGGAACTTTTGGATGGCTCAGTGAGCTCGGTCTAGCCTCTGGAACTGGGGCCCATTAGCATAGAGCTGTGTCTTGTTACGTTATGCATCGAGTAGCAGGACGCCTTTGAACTAGGGTGCGGGTTGGCTGGATGGAGAATCTGTATTCATTATTCATCCCGCGGTGTGATTTTGCTTTTAGCTGCAGTACACCAGGGCTTCCCCCCTCGCTAGTTTGACATACTGTGACTGGAGCAAAGAAGAGAAAGCCCTGCAGCCACAGAGTTCACTGCATTTGGCTTGTAGACTGGGCTGTAGATATGGTAACTATACATGTGTATGTGTCCATGTTAAAGTGTGTGGTTAGGTGGAGAGAGAGAGAGAGAGAGAGAGAGAGAGAGAGTAAATGCTAGGGTTTGATTATGAATGTGTGTTTCATTTACAAACAAGATGTCATAAGATTTGAACTATGCAGAATGTGGCTAAGGGGATTATGACTCAAACATAATGAGCACAAGTTATATTCCCTCTGCATCTGCTGCAGGTCCTATATTAAAAGTCTTGTGATTATGCAACAGAATTTTGAAACCCCCTTTTTTTTTTATATAGCGTACATACTGATGATACCATGAATGATGCATGAATGGTGGCTGTGTGATGTTTCACGAATGATTGCAGATACTTTGTTGTAGAACGTGTGATGGTTTTCAAAGCAATTTGAAACAATGCAATTAGCAAATCGCAAAGACAGACTTTTTTTTTATCTTTCTGTTTTGATTGTTCTTTTTTCTTTTCAAACAAAATAATTCAATACACAAACATTAGAAACATAATTGTATATCATGCGGTAATGGTTCATCTTGTATAAGATAGTTAATACTGAAGTGAAGCTTACCTTAAAAAAATGCATATTTATTTATTTATTGACTGGCTCTGTGAGGCTGCAGGTGCCAATCCCAGATGACACAGGGAGGAAACTAGAGAACCCCCCCCCACACACACACACACACAAACAGAGGGAGCAAAAAGTTACATTGCAATCAAAATTGGATATTTTCAATCAACTCTACTCTTATAATTCTTTAAGCTTGCATTTCTTTCAGTGTGCTACACCCCTGTGAGAACATCCAGCTCATTTATGACTGAACCACAATAAAATGTTATGGTTTTTATCATTTCAAACTTTATGACTCAATATGTTTTTATCATATTATGATATCAGCTGTTTATGATCTTTGTGGGTTACTTTTTCAAATGCAATTGCACTTTGTAGTATGTGGTACTGAGGCTACCACCGTGGCAAGTAACGTATCATTGTATTTAGATGTGTTGCACAAGGATATCAAGTGTCTTAGAATTACAGTTAATGCAATTGCTGTTTAATAAAGAAATGATTATAAAGACGGTAGCCAGATGCTACAAATGGATAAAAAAAAGAACCTTCATACTTCCATGTGCTTTTATTTAGGAACACGAGGACTAGTTTGTTTAATGTTACATAAATTACCAGAGTCATTATTCAAAAGAAACCAGCCCTATGTTTTGTTGAAAATATGAATCCACTCTGACCTTTCAGCCTAACATTATTTTCTTCTTCACTTTGGACAGGAAAGCCAAACCTATTTACAAACCTATAAATGACATTTATATATAATTGTTAGCATTGTGGTGGCAAATTTAATGGCTGGCTGGAGAATGTTTAGAGGCAACATTTGAGTTTGTATCCTGACTCCTATCTCTCTTAACATTTAAGCAATAACAGGGAAAGATGCCTTAAACGTGTTCCTGTGTTGAATAAACACACAGTGTCTGAAGTGACCAGGCACTGTGAGTGTGTAACCATGACTGTAAAAGTGATTAAGAATGCTGTAGTCACTAGTCATTTACAACGTTGCAAAAGTGCAAATGCCCCTGTTGTCTTCCACCACTGGAACTCTCACCAGTCTTATTGGGACTGTGCGGAGAAGAAAATGCTCCGATTCACTTCTGAATCATATTTCAGCTACTGCTTTTCTGATCACTTGACCACCGCTACTGTATGTCGCAGTGACATCTGAACTACTGTAGATACCAGCTAGAACAATGACAAAAAAAAAGTTGTATGCACTTCAAAATTCAGGACTTTCCCATCTCTGAGTACATTGAATAATAGTGCATTTTATTTGCCTCCTTAAAATTGGATGCCAGTTGAAAAAGGAATCATGTGAGCACAGCAGAAATTACACTATGTCTGTATTCTATGTACTTTTTGAATGATGGACAGAACAGCAGAATTAAACCATGTGTGCGGGCACAGATATGCATATACTGTATAGACTGTTTCAAACAGAATTCCTGGAGGAAGTGCAGTTATTTTATTTTGTTATTGTGAGACTTTCACTGTGTGAGTGAGGCAAGATGGCGCCGGTGTGTGTGGTTCGCTACTTTGTTGTTTTTGACCTTCGTCACTCCTCAAATCAAGTCTCTACTGGTGTATGATCGACAAACTCTCGTGGATCTTCGACTGTCTGCCAAGGATCTGGTCACAGCTGACAATGCTGGACAGAAGACTTTGCCCCCGCTCCTGTCACGGATCCCGGCTCACTTGTACCGGCCCTCAGATCCATCGCCCCGGCGTAAGCGTCACCGTCGTCTCGGCAAGCGTAGCGGGTGGCTAGTGAAGCTCAAGGTCTGCCTAGCACGCTCTTCCGCTGCTTCCAGAATTAACCATGGATTACTTCCTCGCCTCGCTGTGTCCTGGCGTTCCCTGGATCCAATTGATCATTCATCTGATACCGGTGACCGGCTTGGATGAGGGTTTGCGCCGCCCCTGCTCTCCCCGACTCCGCCGGCCGGTGCGGGGTGAATCTCCACTTCCTGAGGCCACTTCACCGGGCTCCCCGGTCCGATGTACGACAAGTTCCAATCCCTGCCAGGATTGGCCTGGTAAACGCTAGATCGGTGGCAAACAAAACTTTTTCCCTCAGGGATTTCTTCATCTCCCGTGATCGTGACGGAGACGTGGCTGAGTGTTGGTGAGTCTGGCGCTCTTTCGAGCTTTTACCGTCTGGTTGTGGTTACTTTAATTGTAATTACTTTAATTCCCCGCGAACGTCGGGCCGAGGAGAAGGAACAGCAGTTGTTTATAAAAATAACTATAAATACAAGCAGCGTGTTCTACCGTCTTCCTTCTCCAACTTTGAATCGACTTTATTTGAGGTGGGTCGCTCTGACCCGTGCTGTGCTGTGCGCCGCCATCTACAGACCTCCAAACTATAATAAGGATTTTTTAAATGACTTATCTGATTTTTTTTTTTTTTTTTTTTTTGGCTGGAATTGTTCCCAACTATGATCGGGTTCTTATTATTGGTGATTTTAATATCCATGTGTGCTGCCCTGATAAGCCACTGGTGAAAGACTTTTTAGGCTTTATTGACTTTTTTAGTCTGGTTCACACACAATCATGGATACACTTTAGATCTTGTTCTCTCACATGGCCTGCCTGTGTTGAACCTGGATATCTCCGTAATGTGCTCTCTGATCACAGGCTGTATTATTTCAGGTTGAGTTATCCTGCACATTTAAAACTGGCGCTCCTGCTCGACAATGGCGAATTCTTAACCCTTTGACTGCTGCGTTTCTTTCTCTGCTGCTTTTAAGCACTTCAGTGTCCCTCCGTCCTCAATTCTGTCTGACACTGAGGAGCTCAGTGCCTGGTTCCACTCCTCCTGCCAAACCATTTTGGACTCTGTTGCTCCATTAAAAACCAAGGTGCCTAAACTTAAACCTGAGCCCTGGTTTAATGACAGAACTCGTGCTGTCAGACGGGAGTGCCGCAAAGCTGGACGCAAGTGGAAGAAGGACAAACTGCAGGTGTCATTTAAAATTCTGAAGGATCTCGTCCAACCGCGATAATCCATTATTTAAAACAATTGACTCTGTTCTTAATGTCCCACAGGCTGTCTGTTTGGAAACCTCCCCTGAATTGTGCAATCCTTTTCTGAAATTTTTTATTGAAAAGGTTTCTACCGCTGACCCCGCGGTCTATGTTCCTTGTTCTGCTGTCTTCAAACACTTTGAGCCTGTGAGTCTGTCATTGTTAAAGGATGCGGTTAGCTATATCAAACCTTCTGGTCCCCCTTATGTTGTAATTCCTCCTCAATTATTTAAAGATGTTTTCCCTATCATAGGTCAGTCAGTTTGTGCCATTATTAACAGCAGTCTGTCTTCTGGTGTGGTGCCTTCTGGTAGTGCAACCTCTGAATAAGAAACCAGGTCTTGATCAGTCTGTGTTGGCTAATTTTAGGCCCATTTCCAAGCTGCCGTTTATCTCTAAAATTTTGGAGAAAATTGTTTATGGTCAGCTAAAGTCTTTTCTGGACCAGCATGATATCCTGGAGATTTTTTCAGTCCGGTTTCAAAACCCTGCATAGCACAGATCAGCTTTATTAAAGGTTTTTAATGACATCTTACTTGCTTATGGTTCTGGTGACTATGTTATTCTTGTCCTGCTTGACCTTACTGCTGCTTTTGACACAGTGGACCACAGCATATTACTATTGCGCTTACAACAGCAAGTGGGCATTTGTGGTACTGCTTTAGAATGGTTCAGGTCCTATCTGGCAGATAGAACTGTGTGTGTACGGCTTGCTGGTTCTGAATCCCCCACTGCTCCCTTGTGGTTCTTCCTTTGGGGTCCATTCTTAGGACACATGGAATCCCCTTCCACTGTTACGCCGATGACAGTCAGATTTTTGTTCCCCTAAAGCGCAAGGACGCCTACTCAATCAATTAACTTCTTGCATCTCTTGAGGAGATTGAAGCTTGGATGGCCCAGAACTTTTTAAAGTTCAATGAAAGGAAGAAGGAAGTGATGGTGTTTGGACCAAACAGCTCCTGTGAGTCCCCTCCTGTTGACCTGGGCCCATTGGAACTGTATGTTAAGTCTACAGTCACAAATCTGGGCTTTAAAATGGACAGCGATTTTTAAATTGGACTGTCAAATTGGTGCTGTAGTGAAGTCCAGCTTTTTTTTTTACTTAAGAAAGTTATCAAAGGTTAAACATATTCTTTCAAAACAGCACTTTGAGTCAGTAATCCATGCCTTTATTACATCTCGCCTGGATTACTGCAATGTACTTTACTTTGGAGTCAGCCAGTCGTCCCTGTCACGTCTTGAGCTTGTTCAGAATGCTGCCTCACTTCACTGGCTGCCTGTGCACTTTAGAGTTCATTTTAAAATTCTTCTATTTGCTTTCAAATCCTTAAATGGTCTTGCCCCGCCATACCTCGCAGAGCTGCTTCATCCGTATACTCCTGCCCGTTCTTTGAGGTCAGCTGATCAGCTGGTCCTACAGATACCTGTGGTCTAAACCGAAGCCTAGAGGGGACAGAGCTTTGTCTGTTGCTGCACCTAGATTGTGGAACGATCTTCCTTTACATATTAGACAGGCCTCTTCTCTGTCAAATTTAAAAATTTAAACATTTTTACTCTTTGGCTTTCAACCCAGTATGAGGCATTGATTTTACCAGTTTTTATTGTTTTTATGTTTGTTTCTGAAAATATATATTGGTGTGTGTGAGTGAGAGAGAGAGAGAGAGTGAGAATATAGTATATATGTGTATATATTCTGTATATGTATGTATACATGCATGTTTGTGTGCATATCTATGTGTATATAGTCCATTTCACCTGCTGCACAGATGTACTGTGTATGTGTGTACATATCTGCACTCTCCGGTGCTTTAGTGTTTTGTCTATCTTTCAGTATTTTTCAGTAGTTTATTTTATTTATCTCTAATGTACAGCACTTTGCTTCAGCTGTTGTTTTTAAAGTGCTTTATAAATAAAGTTGGATTGAATTGGATTGGATTCAGCCCTTATAGTAAAAGAAAAACCACCTGTCCATTTCTCTTGTGTGCTCATGTGCAACAGCTTGTAACTCCTGGTGCATTAGGAGACACTGGCAAAAAAATGAAGGGGAATGAATCCAGTAATTACTGTTATTGTCTGGTTCCATAAGAATGCATAAACTAGTACAGGTTACATTTCTACACTGCTAATGTTAAATGGATTTTAGTCTCAAAGCATCCTAGTGGGCATTTTCACATTTTGCTCCCAGTGCGAGTTGCTTTGCCACATGAAACACAACACATTTTGAAAAATACGCAACAGATGAAAAACATTTAATGTTGGAGAGAGGAAGAAACGATCCTCCTCAGCAGCATGCAGTGAGAGGCATCAACCAGCACGATGTTGTTTACTTTCAGAAGGTATTCAGTACCTTACTTTGACAAGTCTGTTGTTCATTATCTCAGCACCATCTGTTCCTCAACAGCAGGTACTGGGGAGATATTTGCAAATTAGAGTTCACCTTGAATGAATGAAGTGGCTAAAGATGCTCTTACCTGTTTGCCCTGTCATTTAATTTTAAGAGTGGAGAAAGAATGTGACCCCAAACTGGTTTGACATTTTGATTAGTTACCCTTTAGTTGTTTGTGGCAGCCGCAATCAAGTATAAGCATACTATTATTAGATGGTTGTTTGTTTCGTATGTGTGGCCCTGCAATGGCCTGGCGACCTCTGTGTCACTCTGTGTCATCTGGGATTAGGCACCAGCGACTCTCATGTGGAGGATAAAGCGGTAGACCATGTGAGTGAGTGAGTGTGAGATAGATAGATAGATAGATAGATAGATAGATAGATAGATAGATAGATAGATAGATATAACCTGACTGGATTCAAATCAGTATGATGATACCTGTGACATTTCATTTGAGACTATAAATTAGACTGAGGTGGAGTAAAAAAACACTGTTACATATAGGGAAAATGAGCTATGAGAAACAGAGTGGGAAAGGAAATGAAAACAGGATCAGACATTGAAATTGAAAAATAAATTGAGACTGTATTAGTGTTGGTGGTGAAGGGATGAGCAGTAAATTGAACAACATTGTTTTTTTTGTTTTTTTTCCTATGTTTGTTTTACTAAAGATGCTGTTCCATCTCGACACACGTGATATTGTCCTGATGATGGTGTTAAATTGAAAACATTAAGAAGAGAGGAACATAGTGTCTAACACATTAAATTATTGTCCATCCTATAGTTATTAAGAAATATAATTCAAAACACAAACAGCAACATCATGGTCACTGGAGCGGCAACAGTCATTAGGATTCCCCTTCTTGTCTGTCAAAACACAGATTTTATGCCATGTTAAAGTACTGTAC
This sequence comes from Brachirus orientalis, assembly GCA_016785285.1. Taxonomy (NCBI): domain Eukaryota; kingdom Metazoa; phylum Chordata; class Actinopteri; order Pleuronectiformes; family Soleidae; genus Brachirus; species Brachirus orientalis. The sequence continues at coordinate 842,661 of JAFBJR010000160.1, read as the reverse complement.
ATATGTCTACTGTTACATGCACATGCAAGTCCAGACACAGAGGTGAGCTGTCACTGTTTCTACAAAAGTGGTGGAAGCCTGTCATGATTACAACTTGTTAAAATCCAGACCAAAAATACTTTCATAAAATAATGGAATAGAATAATATTGAAAGAAGCCTAATCACGAAAAGGTTACTTTTAATAGTTTAATGCTGCAGAGTTGGATGCTCTTGTATGTTCCATGACAGCTACCTCTGATGAAACAGGAAAGTCTTTTCCCCCAGTCCTAATTATTAAATACCGTGTGGAGTTTCAAGATAAAGCTTGCCCTAATGAGGTGGCTGCTTGTACTGCCCCTCTTCCTGCAGTCTATCCTCTTTTGTCTTTTTTTAGAAAACATTTTGATGTATAGAGTCCAAGTGCTGCGAGATCATTATAAAATCACTACAGGCCTATAAAGCTATAGCAGAGATGACTCCAGGCTGCATACAGGGTGGCCTCACTGTAAATATAACATGTTGTTTCTTGTGAACATGGAACTTATTGTTTGTAATTAATCATAGAAACGTTTTCATTCCCTGTGTCCATGGTAACGGTGATGAAATATCTAAAGACAGTGTGCGGGGGGGAAGGAGAGGACTGTCCAGTCATTTATCTGCTCACCACTGTGCTACAGTGTGGAAACAGCGGTAATAGCTGCTCTTCAGTGGATCATTTAGCCTCTCTGATTGTCTGCTGTGGCCTTAAAGCTTCCGGTTAACCAGATCGTACCTGTCAGTTTTAATGAGTGGCCTCACTTTGCCAGTTAGGCTGCACCATGCAGCACAGGGGAAATGGTGTGAATCTGATGTAATAATGTACGTTTTTTTTTTTTTTTAAACAGAGCTGAGGATTATTTTTTATTTTTTTGTCCTTGAGTACGTCCATGCAGCAGCGATTGCCTTTCATCTACATTTTCTGTGATATATATTATTTTCAAACAGACCACTGTTGCATTGCATTGTACCAAGTTTACATCAGCCAGTGTTTGAGGAACAGTGGCTGATGACAGCTTCAATTCCAAGCTGCGCAGAACTGCCCTCTGTAAAAGAACAGAACAAGGACTGACCTCAGTGTGAGCCAGTGCAGGCAAACCAAGAAATATATCACAAAACTTGACAGACTGAAAATACTGGACCTTAATAACATTCCTGGGGTTCTTTTCATGGATATGGAAACAGCCGGGGTGGACATACAGTACTGTGCCAGAGTCTTAGGCCACCATTAGATTTTAATGTTTTTAAAAGTATAATTATTTCTCAGTCAGTTTATCAACTTAAATTGTGACCGAAGGGTTGCCGTTTCGAGTCCCCACCAGGTCAAGGGCTGGGGTACCCCTGAGCAAGGTCCCCAATCCCCATTGCTCATTGTTAATTGGACTCTCTAAATTGACCCTGGCCACATCCAGTGTACTTCGAGTGCCTGTCCCAAGCCCGGATAAATAAGAGGATTGTATCAGGAAGGGAATCTGACATAATACAATCTCTGTCCAGTTAAATATGTGGTTCACGACCCTGGCTCTCTTAAACCTAGAAAGGAATCCTAACTAATGTGTTTGCTTAAACCTATGTTTGTCCAATTTCATGTCAACAAATATCTGCTGTGAAACGGTCTGTCACACCAGGTTTACTCAGGATATGCTTGAGCATTACATACACATGTTGTATGAGTTAAACTAATTGACAGCTTGCTAATATACAGTATAAGACCAACTTTCAGTCAACAATTATGTTGTTATTAACTCATAATGTCTCTTCTGCGTGTGCAATAAATAAACAGAGCTGAGTAAAAATAATTTGGGGTGAGAATGTAGATGAACTACCATATTAAAATATAGTGTGTAGGCTATTTCTCACTACTGCCCTGCTTTATTTTCAGGACATAATAAATATGAGTATAGGAAAAATGCTAAGCTTGACAAATAGTGAATATTTTGCAGCTTAATGTTGCATAGCACAATCTGAAATTGCTTGCATCTGAGAAAAACAGCGTGCCTTTGAAGGAATGCCCTGGTCAATATTGCAATATTGTCTGATGTCTCTACCCCTGTAACCAAACTTTATTTGATTGGTTATCTATTAATGCTTGTTTACAGCTGTAGCACACTGCACCTTTCCACCTTCTCATCTTAATGTATTATCTGCTTTCATTTTATTTGTCTCCACTGTGTGGAAATTTAAACCACTGTAAGTACTCCTATGTCCATCGTAATGGCTCTGGATGCATTAACAGCTCACTCCCTTGCATTGTAGATACTAGGATGTGTGTTACACTGGAGATAAGTCGTGATGGACAAAGCTTAGGATGAAGACAGGCTTTAAGTAGAATCTTAAAGTTGGTGTTTATACATGTTTGCAGGCACAGATTAAAATGAGGGTTTTCCTTAATGTTGAGGAATGAATGTGTTTGCTCATTTTCCCTGGAGTTAGATCAACAAAACGTAATCTTGTTTGCAGTTTGGGGTCTGAACCAATTAAGCACCATGTGTGTCATTTGCTGTATATGTGCATACAAGCCGTCATTTTCTTTATTAGCTGTGTGTGTGTGCGTGCACGCTGTCATTTGTGCAGCATTAACGCCATGCTGGGCCTTATTTTCACTTTTCCGTCTCATGCAGCCTCTCAAACACTCCAGGAGATTTAGTTGTAAATGAGATGTGATGCACTGCAGCCATAATCTCAGCCAACAAACATCACTCTGACAGAGTTGAAGCGCTGAACGTTGTGTGAGAAATCGCCTAGAAGGAGGCAGCAGGGCCGGTCATGCCTGGATAAAGTTTGGGAAGAGAAACCGCAGATTGCAGGGCCTTAGGGCTAGAGCACAGACTGATGGTTCTTCACAGATCTTTAAAGGCAGCTCCCCAATTGCAGTTGGGAACCCCAGGATTTGATAATGGGACAGTCCTGATGGAGTTTCTGCCTGATAGCTTGCACAGTTTTCCTGAATTTGAGGCCAAGATATCAGCTGGAGGTGAATGAGTTTTAAATCGCTTGTGCTACTTCTGTCCTATAATAACCCCTGTTCATATGATAAACAGCAGACTGTTCATGAGCACATGAATGAATAAAATATGAAGTGCTTTGATACTTTCATATTTTTATGCTTCTCTCATAGATATGAATTATTATAACACATTTTATATAATATTTTGAAATGTAATACAGTTATTGATTTTCAAAAAGCATTGCTATTCATCCGTATAGATTCATGTTGAATGATTAATTCAGCTTGCTAGTGCATTGTCAGCAAAAAAAACAAAAAACAAAAAACCTAAAGGTAGATCTAGAGACATTTCATTAGAAATTTGAGATAATTATTAATTAAGACCCTTAAGTTGTTTGGTGCCTGACATCAAGAGTATAACATTTAATAAGTAAGTAACAAAATCTGTCTTTAGTTTAAATGATAACATTACCTATGGACAGACAAGATGTAGGCAATTCATTGTGCTGAAAATACATAAAATACAAGCATAAAATGGCCAATTTATTGCCTCTAATCATCATATTTGGACTTAGTAGAGTATTCAAAAAAAGACACTGAGACTGGATGCTTTGATTCACATTTTCTGGTTATGTATTGCGTGTGTTGTCACTCTATTTTTACTGTTTCCTATTAGCTCCAAGTGGTGTGTTTTATTCTGTATTAAAAGCCTTTTCTAATTCTCCTGTTTGTTGTTTTAATGTCTTTGCACTGTGCCCAGAAGCATTATGTTTTCGAATCATAAATCTATCGTATTTTTTTCAAAAGTGATGTCTTAGGAATGCAACGAAGGAATTCTTTCAAATTTGGCACAGACCTTCACTTGGACTCAAGGTTGGCCTGGTTACATTTCAGTGGTCAATGGTGAAGGTTTGCTTTGATTGAGATTTATAGTATTAGGATCATTATAAATTTAAGGGGCACCTTTTGCTGATATTGTCATTGTTTCACTGTTTTGACTGATTTCTGATTACTGATTTCTGTAGTTCAGTGTGCAGAGATTTTAGAAAAAGATACTCTAGCTTCATTTAGTCAGCGAATATATCACTCAGCTCTACAGGATAACTGTTAAATACGATTTATCATGTGCAAAGTAGCATATTTGTTTCAAATGCACCATTGATTGAGCTGAAAAAAATGATAGGAAATGTAACTTATTAACTTACTTTTCTGGATATGTCACTGAACTGTATTCTACATTTTGCCAGGGACCTGCCCAGCTTCATGTTGACCAAACAGATATGAGATATGTTTCCTTTTGTCACATTTAATCGTAAAGCAAACTGAAACATTCTCATCCCACTGAACAATTATATTCTCACACAATTATTAGAACATGCCCTTAAGCCTTTTGTCTTTTTTACAGACATTTCGATGGCCCATTGCCAGCAGGTTGGATGGAAACGAGATGCTGGAGATCCAAGTGTACAATTATAGCAAAGTCTTCTCCAACAGGTAAGGTGTGCTGATGCACCCAGTTTATTGTTAAAACTCATTTACCACAGCAAATAGGATTTCACCTTAAACACTCTATCGTTTCATGCTGAAGCCTCTGACCAATTCAGAGTGACACACAGCATGTGTTTCCCAGCTGAAACCAGATAAGCCCCATAGTCCCTGAAAGTGTGTTCTAAACTGACTCAATTTAGTGTGTAACAGACTGCACACCATAGAGCCTGTTTTTCACCATGAATGAGTTTCACATCAGGAGAAGAGTGGGAGTAATGAAGAAGCCGTGGTTCCACAGTAATGGGCACATTTGTCATTTAACTTTAACACTTCAAACAAACACATGCTGAAGAACAGTGTGTTGTTGTCAATAAGGCTACTGGGAACTCTTGTTCAGCATATTAAATACTTCACCGACTTAAGTGTGTGATTGTGCCACATGTGTGTGTATACTATAGCTGTTCACAATTCCAGATGTTTTCTGCTGCAGTTTGTGTGTCTTCACTGAGAAAATCACTGTACAATAGTTCCTATATTAATGACCAAAGTGCTCTTGAGCAATGCATTGATTCTAGAAGCCACTCCTGCACAGCACCTCGTAATCTGTCAAAACGTCGTAATCAGTGTAGAGACACAAATGTATAAAAAACAGCAGTTCTCAGCTTCCCATCTCACCACAGAGGTGTTTTAAGCCAAGGTGCTTGCAATTTTGCCATCTCTTTCATTAAAAAGCAACCAAACTCGAAAATGACTGAAGTTGCTGCAGTCTCACCGAATCAATTAACACATTCAACTAAGAAAAGCAATCATAACAAACACACATTATTAGCATCACACGTTCTCCTCACTCATGGACCTTCATATCTGGTTGATGGAAAGCTCACAATTTATGTCATAGTTAAAAAAACACTAGTTTGACCTATTTAACATGCTTTGACAGTGCTTGCAGCATTCTAAAATGCTGACATATTTTCATGTGGGTGCGACATGGAGGCACGCAAGAAAACTGTGACATTGCTTTTGTTTGTGTGTCAATCTGATGCACATCTCCAATGAAAATAATATATAAGTGTGCACAAAACAAAATGGTAAATGGTCCCTAGGTTTGTTAATAAAATGTCATTGTTGTTGTTGCTGTTCTTTTCTTGAGTGCCGCTTCTCAGCTTTGGTCCTTTGGCAATTGCCTACCTTGTTACAAAAACCCTACCTTGAGATATATCCTGCATATGAACTCCACCAGTGATGTTTCCACATTTGGGAAGTCATCAGCTGATTGTACCAGTAATCCTGTCCATCTCCTGTATCCGTAACAAATTCAATCAGATTGTTGATGTATCCAGACTAAGGACAAATTATTACTACCCACTGAGTTTGTTGGTGTAGATACTAATTTGCTTGTGTGGGTGGTTGTCTTCACATTTTACTGGAGACATTATCATGTGTGCCAAATGAGAAAGTGGTCTTTATGTTAATGTGTGTATTTTAGTGTGATGGAACATTTCTCATCAACTTACAAAGTGAGTGGCAGTTATGCAGACAAAATATTGTATCTGTTCTCCATCAAGGCAGCCTCTAACCATAACCATGATTTTTCTAGTGTAATTGCATGGAAAAGGAAAGCAGAATGAGAAACACAAAGCCACACATGATAATTCAGAGAGGGTCAGACAGTTTAAGAAGTTGTCAGAGGAACATCAAAAACTCGTTTTTCTCTTAAATGAGCATAATCAAACTGTATTGGTTCTTTATTGGATTGTTTAGTTTGTGTCTGTTGCAGCACATTTGCAGCACACAAATGTTGGTCTGTCTGTGTGCTGGTCTCCACCACTTTTGTCCAGCCCGTAACATCTTAGAAACAGTTATCATGAACACTGTGTACATTTGTACTGACATTCCTGAGGACAATACACTTAATTTGGTGATCCTCTGACTTCTGTAATCCCACTATGACATTGATATTTTTCAAAATATAAAAAAACTATTCGGGGACCCTCCATTGAATGTGGTACAAATGCACTTGTACACATGATCCCCTGAGAGGATAATTGCTCTGGAGAACTTTAGACATTTTATTTAGTGCCACCTGCATTTCAAATTTTTCACTTTAGCCTGTGTAATATCCAAACATGAATCCAGCATTACTCACAGGGCTGAAAACTCTATACAGACAGTCATAGTGCCTAACACACATCTTCTCATCTGATTAAGATCATAAATGTGATTTATATCCCTGTTTCTAATAGGGCCTGCAAATATCTGTTTTTTCTGGTTGTCTTTCAAATCATGTTTTTAGACATCAACAAGCAATTAGCTAGTACTCATAAAAACATACATAAAATATGGTTTTAATTTTGAGGTGTATCCTGCAATTTAGCTCTGTCAGCTGAAAGTCATCAGCTAGTTGTGTATTTCTGTCCATTTCCTGTAGCCATAACAAATCCAATCAATTTGTTGACATGACCACACTAGGGACAAATTATTACCACCCACTCAATCATTACTCAGAAAAGCATTCCTAAAAATATGGTTTTAATTTTCCGTGTGGAAAGTTCTGAAAAATGTAGGAAAATGAAACCATTTTTAAATCAGATGCAATTCAGACAACTTAAGATAACATAACATAAACTACATGGCTGATATGTACACACAGAGAAGCACTCTTGCATGCACTGAAACAGACACGCAGACACAAACCCAACACACATTTAAGTGGATGAATAATTCAAGGTGAGTCAAATCTTGTGTTGGTCTCACACATTCTCCATATGTCTACAGGCTGCATCATTACCACGGTAACTGATGTGCTTCAGCACTTCAGGCACAAACACAGTGCAGTGTCACGCCCTGCAACTACAAGTATGCGATCACATTGCCACAACACAAAGAGAAGGCAGTGATGTGTGATGGTGTTTGTGCTGTACTGGCATATAGATCATTTTATTATCTGTTTTCCTTGGTGGCTTAGAGATGAGAGGAGGTAATATAATTGTAAGGTGTTTGACTTTGGGTCCGTGACTGCTCATGGAGGATCGGAATACAATTTGTCAGTACAATTTTTGTATATTTTTTTTATTTTTTGTTTTTGTTTATCAAAATGCATGAGCTGAATCCAATAAAGGCTAGATTTATGGCCTAAATACATCATAACAGGTTATGTTATGTCAGAAAAATTTGCACCATTTGTGGTTTTGTTCCCAAGGCAAGAATCTATAACTTTTCTGAATCAAGGGTTTTAAAATTCTTAATTCATACTTGTAAAATGGCTGCTGTCCTCCGACGCCTCTAGTTCTTGACCATGAAAAGGCACAGCCACTCGTCTGTTTTTAGTCTGGACAAAGTTAAGTCTATAGGCAGACTGACGCAAGAAAAAACACAACCTCCTCCTTTATTTGAGTGACACAAATCCATCAGTGCTGTGGGTTTTCTGAGGCAAAAAAGCCACAGCAAATCAATGCAGGACAGCGTCATCCAAGGACCTGCTGTAGAGAATCGATTATGTGCTTCACACATTTCTTAACTTTGAAATGATGAAGCTGTGTTTTCACTGCAACCAACACAATAATCATTGCAAATTGTATGCTATAATATGTAAGTAATATAAACTGTCATGCAGTGGTTTTGGCATCAAACAAACCTACAGTGCAAACTCATTTATTCTTAATTGGATTTCCCACATAAAGTTTTAATACAATGCTTATTTGTTTTGGACGTGTTTAAAATTAAAAGGCATAATGTACAGATGGCGTAATTCCCGCTCCACCATATGGGAAGTTAAAATGGAAATAATATGACTCCAATTGTGTTTCCAAATTAATGCCCACTCAGCTGAAAACATATTTGTAACTTCTGTTGAAAGCTTTTTCGGGGTAAGATAGGTTAAGGCTGGTATAGTAAAATTAAATAAAACAGAAACACAGCCTAATTATCCTGGTACACAGAGCTCATACAGTCACTAAAATGTGATATAAATTGGGAGCAACTGAATAAATTTGTATGTTATTAAAATATTGTGGGCTACCTCACTTCAGCCTTAGCTGCTAGGAAGTGCATGAACATTATCACTTCCCTGTCATGCAACCATTTATGCTGTACATGATCCCTTTTCCATTCATTAATTCTCCATAATCGTACATATACAGTATCTATAAGTGCAAGGAATGCCTGTCTGTTTGTTCATATAACCATCACCGATACATCATACCACTCATCAGCAGAAATGTTGTCGGTGGTTTTGTGTTGTCTTTGTGCAGCCTAGTATCATGTAAATCAAAATGACCCTTTTTTTTTTTCCCTAAACTACTGTGTTACAGCTGTCCGTGTGTTTTTATGTGGTCTGAAACGCGGACTTTCATCCTTTTATTAGCTTTATGATATGAAAGAAGATAAATAAACGTACACGATTGTAAATGCAAAGATGAATGAAAGTGTGACTGTTTGTGGTTCTCTCTAAACTTTGAGCACACAAAAAATATGTGTTCTACTGCTGCTCCGCTGGCAGAAACTAGAATGTATTTAAAAAATTCAGGTGGTGCAGCTCTGTGAATCTCTTTGAAATGCAGTATATACAGTATATATGTGAGTGTGTACTGTATATATTAAACTTCTGAACTGCTTTCACAGTTTGCAGTTGTTTTGAAATTGAAATTTCAGTTTCACTATGTTGGGTTTCTTTTAATATTATATAACTCTGTTTTATCAGTAAAATTTGTTTCAATGCATCCTGGTCAGCTGAGGTAAGATAAGAATGTTTCCAGATAATTTACATAGCTGCCTTTTGCTTAAATGAATCTTCCTTTCTTTCTCCTCTCCTGATTTCAGCACTAAATCGAGTCATCCCCCTCCCATTTGTTTCCATTCCCTTCTTAAGTTTCTTTTTATCTCCACATCAGCTCTCTGGTTTTCATTAAACCCCCAGCCCTTAGAGTTGTAGCCCAGCAACAGGGTTTTTGTGGGACTCCATTAGTATATACTCTAAATCTTCCATGTTGATAATACTAAATTGCAAACATGAGCTTGTATCTGTTTGTTTGCATTCAAATAAATGTTTTTTATTTTGTATTTCACCAGCAGCATTAACATATTTCAGTCCACCAATCTGGTCCATACCAAAATTTCTCAGAGGATGAATTTTCACTTACTCAGTGATTATCTGCATTTTAATCTACATTCATCAGCAGCAAGTTAACATCTATGTATTGGAGTGAGTTGTCTTGCTACATTTCGATTAATTTCGAAAAAATTCGATATGTGTTGTAATGATGTAAATGACTCTCCAAGTTGTCCATCACCACAGATTTATTTATTATCTAACAGCTTAATTTGCAAAAGACAGGCATTTGCATATTTAGAAGAGTAGACACTGGTATACTCTATTGTGTCATACTGTGTCAATAGTGCTGGTCACTCATCAACACCTAATACCAATACAATTCTCTCCTCTTATCTCCCTTTTTCATCCTTGCCTCTTTTTACATTTTAATCAAAATCAGTGTTGAAATTTCATAGATTTTTTTTTATGTTTCATTTGTCCCATGATGCATTTGTCCTGTGCAGCAGCAAAAGCAACTAAGCCACACACCTGATGGACAGTGACCACGGAAACAGGCATAATAGCTTTTTCTGTTGTTTGTGGCTGAAAGAAATCTAGTGTGTGACTTTGTGTGTATGTGTGAGAGAGCGAGACAGAGGGAGTATTGACTGTTCTTGTTTTGGTTCTGTCCTTGTTCTGAACTGTTTTTGCTGGTTTCCATGTGGGGCCACAGATAGGGGACATTGGTTTGCAGAGGTTTTCGAAGGCCAAGTCTCTCTCTCTCTCTCTCTCTCTCTCTCACTCTCTTTCTACACACACACACGTGCACACACACTGGTTTGTGCAGCTATCCTTTTAAGGCATTCCATTCATTTGAGCAGCCTGACCAAAGCCTTAAAAAAATAACCATACGTATCTACCACAATTCAAATTTTAGCCCTGATCCTGGCAAAGTCAGTGTTTATGCCAGAAAATGTCCTAAAAAGGTAAAAAGTACACACACTTACCTGCCTGCTGTATCATTTCCCTTTCACACTGTCCACCCAGCTGAGTTGCCAGCAGCTGTGCTGGATTAGTGCAACCTCGAGGATCATTCTGTTTGACTTTGACCTGTCACTTGTGCTTGTGCACCTTCCCTCCAGTCCTCCAGCCGAAAGTTTCTTCAGCTTCATTGTGATTTTTTTTGCAAAAGAAAGAAAGAAGAAAGAAAAAGAAACTTGAAGCTCACACGTAATACAAACTGAAAGGGAAGGAAGCTCTGAATTATGGAGCAGATGAAAGTAAATTGTTTGAACTGCAATAAATAATGAATGCCACCTTTTGAAGTGCTAAAAAGTGAGCCAGAATTTGATAGGCCCTCGGCTCAATTATTCAACACTTGTACACATGTTACAATGGCTGAAAGGAAATGACAGACCCTTTCCTTTTCCTATTAGCACTGGATACATTGATCACCACTGTCTGGTGAGGGAAGGCAGCCTTATTGCATGGAGTTTAGTTCTTTCAAAGCAAAAGTCTCTTCTTCAAAGAGAACATTTTAAAAGTACCATTAATAACACTGTGAACTTTATTCTTGCCTTAAGTTATGATTGAAAATACGGAAAGTTATTCTGTGCACAATGTTGCACCATCACAGAGAAAGCCTCTGCAGGTACCTGTTTTAAACCACTTGTAATTCAAGGGTTTCAGTGAAATCAAGTGCTGGATGTCGGATCTCGTTTATGCTTTGAAGCTCTACTGACAAATGCAGCATCACTTTCTACTGGGGGTTGAATTCAACACCAGTGACTCAGAGGAAAGAGAATGTACTGTATATGTGAGGACAGAGATTTATTTTAAGAGAGAGGAAAAGTAATATTGCGGGCTAAACACTGCCCACTCTCTATTTGCTCTGTGATAAGCTGCCACATGCTTCATTTGTTGGTTTTTCATACTGAGGTGCAGGTGTGCTTGTGTGCTCAATGTGTTTGTCTGTGTGCATCAGATGTGTATGTCCTGAATGTGTGCGTGCATTCACATGAGCCGAGCGTGTGTTGTTAAGCTATTGATTGTATGCTTTCATTTTATGATATTCTCTCTCCCTGTGGCCTCATATCAGTCTGCTCATTGTGTCTGCTGTTTAACAATCATCTTGTTGCACCATGTGTGAAACCTTCTGTATGCCACGTATGCAATGAAATTTAAAACAGAGATAAATTCACATTGCATTTCATTATATTATAGGCCTTGTCTCGGTGTGGGCTCGCCTGCACGTTCTTTGTGTGTGGCAGATTGCAATAACACTGTTTTGGGGGGAAACTCTTTTTTGAAAATTATCACCAGCTTTAATTGACTCGCTGAATGGGGACTTTACTGGGTTTCTTCCCACTGTTTTGCATAATGAGGGATTCCTTGGCAGCATAGAAAAGAGCCTTATATGAAATGATTTTATTTACTACATATATGAAATGATTTTATAGAATACACACACACGCACACACACACATATATAAAACATCCTCTGTTCACACAGTTTCAGTTACAATTTTTACTTCTACTCTTGAATACAAGATTTCTGCTATTATCTAGCTAAAGCATTTTTCTTTAGCAATGCTCTTTCCTGTATTGTAGTACTGAATATAAAATTTGGAAAGATTATTGTATTTCTGACTTGTTTAGTTCATCATATGACAACTTATGACTTCTGTATATTTGCAGGGTGGGTTATTACAGGCTTTAAACTGTGTATGCACCTCAGTTTAAAGCCTTTTAAATATCTATAAACAAGTCCTTTACATTCAAACAATGATCACAAAGTTCACACAGTGCTGATTAAGCTCATCAGCTCCACAAAGCTGAACGGCAACATGGCATTAGTAATGTGGACGAAGTGGCAATGAAAAGCTTCACAGGGGAATCCTGATAGTGTGATAGGATAAAAGCTATATTTGCCCTGTCCATCCCTGCACTGGAGCTCTACACACAAACTCTCCCTCAGTCAGGTCTGATAGTACTGTTTGACAGAGCCTGTTTTCAGGTGAAGAACGCAGCATACAAATAATGCTACATCTTTTCTTGAGATCCCAAAAGGTACAATAATAATACAATATGCACTGCAGCTTTTAATACAGTTCACTGACAACACAGCACTTTATCCAAAAATACTGGTTCGATTACCTTGAATGTTGGACTTCAGCTCCCTCAAAGCATGTGACCATCTGAAATTATTGGAGCTTTCCGAAATGCTTCCTTGTTGACCTAAACATTGATAAGAACAAATCCATTACTTACAGTTCCTCAGATGAAATAGGCAGGCAAGAAAAATACTGTATTATTTCAACCATGAGGCTTTACACAAAGAAAAAGCAAGTGATTGTGATTGGTGGTTTTCACAGTGTGCTTGGGCTTCTTCTCAAAGTCCAAAGACATGCAGATTGGGATTAGACTCCAAATTGACAGTACTTGGTTGTTAACAAATCCTCCAGTGGCCTTCAAAGTTAGGCGGATGGATGGATGGATGGATGGATGGATGTGACCAAAGATATTAATTGTTATTTGTGGCTCAAAGGACAGTGCTTCACCTCCGCAAATGTCAGCTTTACTTTTGAATTAAAAGAATAATTTTTTTTGACTTGTAAATTCCAAGTAACAGCCACTTTTTTCAAAACAAAAGCAATGATTAATCTTTGTATAATTTGTCCATGGTAAATGAATTATATGGTCTTTATGTAATTAGTTGCTCTTGAGGGCATTAGTAAAAGATTGGTGCTGAAATGGGTTGAAACCTTTATAATAATCTGCAGCCAGAAATGTGAGCGGTACTGATGTACTCTCAAACTTCTGGTATCTCTCAATGATTAGTTTGAAAGTTTTAAGTATTTTATGTACTATTTTATGTCTTCATGCTCAAGTGTGTAGAGGTGCTCTTTTGGTCCTTCTTCTACTATTTCTTCGGTGTTGTACAGCAGTGTACTAAACCGTGCATCCTGCCAGAAATTCATTAGTCGAGGCAAAACAAAAAAGCCGTCGTCCTTAACACATGTAAACATGTAACACATGGAAAATTAGCTCAAACACAACACAGATACTTCAGTGTGTACCACGTTGTTAGGACAAACAAAACAACGTTTTGAAAATTTAATGTGTTATTATTTTAAATACAGTCTGTTGCATGAGGATTACTTACCTCTGTTGTTTACCTCTGTTGGACGGGGCCTAATTGATCTGCACTTGGCGCAGTTGTGTACACAGCACAGGTAAGCGGAGGAGCTATGGTGAGAAGGCGGATTGATCTGTATTGTGTTTGTGTATTTGAGCTGATATCTACTGTTTGTGATCTGCTTTGAGACCTGACACACTATAATGAGCTACCGACAAAGGCAGTTCAGCACTTTCCCAGTGTCTGTCACAGCACATATTCCTCAGCTGCTCACTGTGAGACTAGGTGGTGGAGAGCAGATGCTTTTGATAAATAAAAAAAGGACAATATTCAGCAGTGTGCATGAAAGAGTTATAGACTTGTGGTGTGATAATGACTACAGTAAAATGACTTACACAGAGGTGAACAGATGGGCAACAGATGAGCCACAAAGAGCAAAATAAAAGATAATACACTATGTATTGATATGATTGATTTCTGTTAATGATTTGTGGCTCCCTGTTGATGTTTTCCTACAGATTGGTGGGGACTTTTTGTATGGTACTTCAGAAGGTGGCAGAAGAGGGACACCTAGAGTTAACTGACACTCTCATAGATGAGAACAACACTTTAATAAAGGTAAGTCTGGACACTACTTGCCACATGGAGTCACTGTGGAAGTCTTCTAGTGAGAAAGTCTATAGAGCTTCTTCATATCACGTCATCAGTAGATATGATGTCTATTCTTATAATGATTTTTCTGTTGAACGTGTCTACATAATATCAGGTATAAATAAAAGAAAATTGATTTAAATTACACTTAATTTTAATGACATTGTCAATATCTATGTAAAATTTGAAAAAAAATTATGCATCTGAAAGTGCTACGGCTGTAAATGCATATTTTGTTGCCTGTAACTACTGTATGTGTGAATAGCCAAGTGTATGCACAGCATTTTTATCACAATAACTTATAGTCTTCCCAACAACTAGCACTGATAAAGTCAATGATGGTTTTTCTCAGTCTTGCCGGTCTGCAAATAAATCTCAGAGGAACTATTCAAGTATCCCGCAACACTTTATCTTCTACAGTGAGGTGGTTTTCTTCTACTAATTCCAATGAGGTTGGAACAGTAAACATGAATAAAAACAGAATACGATGATTTGTAAAGTCTTTTTGACCTATATTTAATTGAATACACTTCAAAGACAAGGTATGTAATGTTCAAACTAATATACGTCATAGTTTTTTGGGTTTTTTTTTGCAAATATTCACTCCTGAAATTGTTCCTGCAACACGTTCCTAACAAGGTCAGTGTTTCTGCCAGAAAAGAGATGACAAATACAAGTACATGCACACATGTATACAGAGAGAGAGAGATTTGTTGTTCTCTTAAGCACATCTAAGTGCACACACACATGGTTCAGTTCTGTACATCCTTGCAGCAAGACACTGGTAACAGCAACTCTGTTACTTACACTGGTGTGGTTGCCATCGAAACAAATCTAACTCCTTGTGGACTACAGTGATTGCCTTGCAGGGGTGAAGGCTTAGTGGCAGAGAGAGAGAGATGATGGAAGATGGGGGGGATGAGAGTGCCATGTATTTTCTCCCCTAATTTGTCTTTGTCAGCCAAATGAATTGCCCTTTTCATAATCAGGTCATTGTCAGGAGGATAATGTTTATTCAGGCGTGACTCCCCCTGAGGGAGCCAAAGACAAACTACAGTGTCATGTTTCTGGCTCACAGCAAGAGATACTGTCAGTCTGAATCCCCTGGTGGAGGAGGTGATATGAAGTTTGACTGTGTATGTTGAAAACTTTTTCCAAACATAATTCAACAGACTGATATGGACTTACCAAGATGGAGCCTTACTGTGTTGGCTGCAGGGATTCTTGATACATGTTTGGTTTGACAGCGGGTGCTTATGGTTACATTGTGTCAGTTGAGATTAACAACTAAAATCAAGTGTCTTATAATAACATAAAAAAAAATACAGACTACTCATTGGGTATGGATCCATGGAATATAATAATAGATAATAAAGATAATGGGTGTTTTTGAGTTATATGCTAAATTCATATGACATAATATAACACTATTTCATTTACCCGAATACGAAGAAGACGTTAAAAAGAAAATATTTGTCCTTTGCTTCATGAGCTTCAGTAAATGAGTTCAGTATCTTGCCAGTTGAAGGACTATAAATTATGACAGTCATCCAAACAAACAAACATTTTAAATTATAAGATTTTTTTTAGAACAGACATCACAGAAATTATTTCAATTTTGTACAGGAATAATAAACATCAAAAACAGCTTACAAAAGAAATAAAGAGATCTGCTGAAGTAATAGAGAAAGATCATTTGGCAACTTTATATTACTAGATTAAAAATGTGTTGATATTTTAAGAGGTTATACAGTATATCTGCAGCTAGACATCAGTGGAAGTTAAGATTATATTAGCTCATTTTCATCAACTTCCCCTCCCATTACAGACCAGTGTGACCATAGAGATCAGATACCAGCCAATGGATAGCACAGTTGGAGTGTGGAGCGATGGAGAGTTCCTGGATGTGCCTGATGACCGTGATGGGATTTTTACCTTTGAAAGTGACAGTCTGTTATCTGGACAAAGCCCCGGGTCAGGGTCATCGCCTGGACGAACCTTACAGGGATCCATACCGACCTTCAGAAAGTGAGTCAAACATAAAAAAAAATAGTCAGGCTGTGAAATGCTGCTGGTTTCCCTCTAAATATGTCTTACATCTTATTTAATTATGTTTCTATTTTCTGTTTTGGGTGAGGAAATAGCTTAGCCATCCTGAGACGTACAGATGGGTCCAACATACTTACACTGATGAGGCCTCATGCTGATGTCACACTGTCATTATTACAGTGGAGAATGTCATTAGGTTCATAGCTCATTTTATATTACATATCATAATTATCTCAAAAGACAAATTAGAATTTGGAGCATTTGAGTTATTTTTAATGAGCACTCAAATGAACATGCTTGGCTGACATCACGTTTATGAGTGTCCTGCGGAATAAGTCTACCTTCAGAATTCATGGCTTTCAATGAGAGCAGCACACGGGGATTAAAACTGATTTGAAACTGAAAAAGACAAATGCTAAGTAAGGCTGATAATTAGTTCTTTTTAATAAAGGAAATTTTATAAAATTCAACCTCCTAAACGTGTTGTTTTTAGGTTTTTTTTCCTCCTCTATAAGTCTGTAAACTAAAACTGGTTTGTGGGCAGAAAAGAAGTTTTAAAATGTAATTTTGGGTTTTTGGAACACTTTTCACCATATTCTGATATTTTGTGGAACAAACAGCCAGTAATAAACAAATTACTCAGTAAATGTAGTTGTTAGTTGTAGCTCAAATGTAATGGATAACTAATGTACTTTAAAGTTTATTAGATAATGGTAGTTAATGAATCAGTTCCAGACTGTTCAAGGTGGGTTAGTATGAAATATTTTGTTAGACCATTTGACACACTCTCTTCCTACTTGCACTGGCACTTGTTCTTTCTATGCGGTTGCTTGTGGTGTTTTTGCTGAATGGTATGTGAAATAATCTGTGGGCTGTATTGATTTCCACCGAGACTATCTGCAAAACCAGAGCCCTAAATCCATCATTATACTGCATTCTGGAAGAGAGAGGGGAAAAAATTGTATAGTTCAATGTTTATGTGTTGGTGGGCTGCTGTACTGTTTCGTTTATAGACACTGAAATCCTATGTTTCACTGTCTTATACAGCACAAACTGTTCTGGGTCCGCTGATAAGAGACTCAAAGTTGCCCGGGGAAACCAAGAAAAGTTGACTAAACACATTTTTAGAGCATCCCATGGGTGTTATATAACAGAGTATTTGGATAATAAAGGAAAAGAGAAGTATGCTTCTGGTGAAATATTGTAAAGGAGTTGGATAAAAGTTCGAACTACAAATTCAGCGAAGAGTAAAAGCATATCAATCGTGATTTATGTCTACCACATGGATTTTCATGTTCCTTGTCCTTGCTGTATGAGGTAGGCTCCTCATCTTGTTGCCGTGGTAGCACAGAGATGTCAGTCAGACTATGCAAAGGCAGACATAGTGGGGCTTTGGTCAACGTGGGGGAAAAGCCTTTGAGTTGCACTGAAAATAGCCTCCACCAATAAATCCAGCTCTAATCTGCCTCACACTAGTGCTGGCCAGATTGACAAGCTATTGAAAGGTTTTTTGAATAGCCTTACCACCTTTCATCAAAACCTTTTAAATTAAACTGCCCGATGATGTTGCATAACAATCTGAATTCCAAAGCTTTCAGGGTTTGTCCTTCTTCTGGTAATGAAGTGTGACTTTACAGTACATCTTAACCCAAGATAACTCTCTTCACCCTACAGGGAAGATGATGAGGAGGAGAAAAATATAATTAACTGTTCAGCTTTTTTTACACTGCCATCTGTTTGCTTTTACCTGAGCTTTGTGTGTTTATCCTACCTTCACACAAATGTAATATCTCACAGAAATCATCATAGTAGCAATAAATTTTTAAGTCTCAGAACCTTAAGAGGGTTTTTATCAGGTTTTTTTTTCTGAGATGTTAGATTTCAAATATTTTGTACAATTTGGAGTCTGTTTCTTTGTTGAGAAGCAGATATCCAAACTGTAATAACCCCCATTATACTCGTATTAATTGTTTACACATTCATTCTGAGTGGAGGAACAAACATAGTGTATATGCAGAAAGTAGGTGGTTTGTTGGCACACCCTGGTTCCTCCACACCCCCTAAATGAGAGAAAGTTATTTTAGACTTGAGCGTCTTGCTGCTCCCACCTCCTCTCTACCTCCCTCCTCATTGTATCTGCAGGATGATTTATTACTGAGCCCATAAAGAATTCCGTGCTCTCTGCGACACCACAATGAACCAGCTTTGTTGTGCTTTGGTTATTACTAATAAATAAATCACCTCCTGTGTGAGTTCCACTGCCAGTGAAGCAGATCTGCTGAACAGTGCATGCAGATGAACACATGTGCCAGGCATGAAGGCTCCAGTTGTCATTGGATATGTGGACACCAGATACTGGGGGAAAAAAAGGTGGATTGGAATCCATGATCCTGTTTTCACACAGTTGCAGGTGAAAATGAGATCATATCTTTTCCTGCTGAAAGAATGAATGGGCATGACTAAACAGTAATATTGCTGTAAATAGTCAATGTGTTTATTCAAATCATTCAAATAACAAATCAAATAATTTGCAAAATGTCATATCACTCAGGAGACAATATAGCCTCATGAATTTTCTCGAAAGTTTAATAATTGATCATTTATTTATCTATCACAATTTGAGTGTCTGATTCATTTGTTTATCAGTGTAAGTTTTTAAGTTTGTGTTTAACTGCCCTCATTTTTAAACGGGTAATTTTTGCCGCTAGGGCTGTCTCAGTCTCTGTTTTCTGTCGTTATGGCAGAGATCATCAGTGGTTGATGTTATTAAAAGGCAACCAAAGCCTTGAATAGAAATGTGAATTTCTATGCATTTAAGTGTTGGCAACATTTTGGCTGATGTAAGTCCACAACACCCCAAAATCTACCACAATAGCCACATAGATTTTCATTAATTTAATGCAGAAATGTTACATGTACCTTTACATCTGTAGGTTTGTCTACTGACAGTCAATATGTCAGTTTAAAAAGAAGCCATGCCACTAAGTGTAGATATTGACCTACGTTCTGTTTTTGTGCCTGTGTTTGGGCCCCACCCACATGGATGTTATTGTTCCCAGTTTGACTGTTTGTCTTTGCTATTTTTTTTTCACACTTTTGTGCTTTAAGGCCAAATGCATTATGTTTTCAGGTTGTCTGTACACCTGTAAGATTGAGTTTCTGACGTAGAATTCAACTCTGTACAGTCAAAGTTGCTGTTTTGGCGTTCAGTCAATATTAGCAATCTCCTGGTATACATTATATTTCAGATTTTTTGTGCACTGGTGGAAGCTGTCAGCTTGCAATAGACTGTAACACTGTGTCAGCAAATTAAAACTCAGTGAACTGAGACTTTGCCAACATGCTACAATAAAAGATAAGGCTTCAAAGAGTCTCATATCTTTCTGGAGCTTAAAGATAAGTGATAACAAATATATATACTGCAAAGTTTGATGTCTTTGCCTCTAGTGATGATAGCTAAAGCTACAATAGAGGTTGTCCACAGCTGCCTGACCATCCTTCCCTTTCTCATGAAAGCAATAGCACAAAAACTCTATGGGTGCAAATGTTGGCAAATTCTATACAAAGGGTCACCAGACTCAATTTTCATGGTCAAAGGTTGAAATTACTATGACCTTACATAATGTGGTCCAGCGAACACCTTTATGGAACCTGATTCAGTTTCTATAAAAAAGGTGATTTGTCATTTTTATTCCTTCATAACGCAAAATAAATAAATAAATTATGAGCAAAAACACTTTATCACAACCAAAGAATATTGATTACTGGTTTATTTTACTGAATAAAGTTGCTACATGAGAGCACAAGAGATGAGAGTAAATCCTATTTGTTTTATTGATTTTCTTTATATAAAATTAAAGTTGGAAAGAATTCCACCTTGATATCCTGAGCCGGGAAAGAAATCTGCCAGAGAAAGGAGAAATCAGGTTTTATGTGAGAGAGGGAGTGAGGATGACTGAGCATTCAATCAGGTTTCAGTGAAGGTTTTCATGTGCTGGTGATCCTGCTCTGGCTCCAGTCCAGAGGATCTGAATCGCTGAAGTATGAATGTGCATTGATGTCTGAGAGAGAGCCAATATAGAACTGAGCTTCATTCAGCAGAGCCCCTAGAGCTGAATGTGCACTGCATGTGTAAATGAATTATTGATCACTGATTGTTTATATCATTTTCCCTTTATTCATCTGGGTTCTGAAAGTGTTTGAGAGAATGATGAAAATATCATCAAAAAGGAAGAAAAGTGAAATTAAGAAAACTATATGCATATGAATATTTATAGGAATATTATTTAGGAATAAACAATTGTAATAGGTTAACTGAATCATAAGGTTTTACACCATGGTATTATTATTCATATTTTTAAAATGAATTAGTACATTACGTCTGTTATAGTAACTTGTATATAATATATATTTCTATTATATAGATGAAAACATAAACATGTGGAAAATGTTTTAAAAGCCCAGTTTTATGGAAGTGAATCAACTGGGTGATAACAAATAACCCTGGAAATAAATCTGCTAAGTTGAATGAGGTTTCATCTATTTTAGTTGCGACCTAAAAATGTAATGAAACAATTCATCCATGCAGTAATGCATTATTGATTCACACACAGTCACTTCATATGGACGTAGTCCATTTGTCTGCTTTCTGCAGCTGCATATCTGTGCTTTTTCAATATGCAAAATAATAGTGAGGTTATTTTGCCTATGAAGCTTAAATGAGCTTTACTTGTCAGTAAAAATGTGTGTCTGTGTAACTAATTATAATCAGCGATGTATTCATAGTTTTTATTTCAGATTTTTGTTTCACAATGACCTTAGTTGACCAAATAGTTTTAGGTAACTAAAACTAAAACTAAATTATGGAGATGTCAGTTCAGAAAACCTACATTTTGAAAATTATCTTTCAGAATAATTTTCCAAACTTAACACAGAGCCATGTATGCAGAGGTTTATGTATAAAACATTATGAATGAACAAAAATGCTCATATTTAAGTATGAATAACTTTCACTTCAGGATTCAGGATTATAGTTTTCTTTATAGTCAGGCTAGATTTGATGATGCTGCACCAGGGTAAAATATTAAATATGAATAATAAAATATGTAAGTAAAACTTATTTTGAAGCTCCTACCCCAGTCTGTTTTGAACCCTGAAGGCTGTTTGGTTTCAGGTGGCGGTGCCCCACCCACTCCTGTCATCTTCCTCCTCTTCCTCCTCTCTTTGTATCTCCACCCACCCATCTACCTTCACCTCTTCTTGCCTGTGGCATCACCACCTCATCTATCCACCTGTCAGGTTGTCTGTATCTGCAACTGACAGGGGAAGAATATGGAAATGTTGTTCAAAATTGAAGGAAGCTAAGGGCAGATTTATGTTGATCTGACTTCTCTGTGGAATTGAGCGTATCACTGGGGTCTTTCGTGTGGTATGTATGAAAAACTCATTTTACATATTGTGTGTTTTCTTTGCTACCTTTTGAATGTATGGAGATCAGGAAGCATGTTATTCAATTTACAAATAACTGAGAAAATGCTCATTTTTGGAAAGTAAAGTGGCAAATTAAGCTCTAATCTGTAAATTATTCAATTTATCATCATATAAAATTGAAAGAGCAGTCAAGATTCCCTTAAGTCTTACAGCCTATTATGTTATTATGATCTAATGTTTTCCCATTTTATCTTATATCAGTTTACAAATGATTGATCAGCTATCTTTTTCTATGAGGAATAACAGTTTAACATCTTTTCCAAATTCTTAAGAAAATGGTTCCTTCATGCTCATTCAGTTCAACAAATCTGCTCATCAGTTGTTTCCATAATTGCCCACAGCCTTGGTTTGATTCGACTGGAAGAACTTTTCCTTTTTGCTTTAATAAGAAATTCCTTTACGCGTAGGATTTGACTTTTAAAATCATGTTTCTCATGACCATTTCTCCATATTGCATGAAGTGAAGTTGAAGGTTGACAGACAGAAGGAGTAAATGAAGTCTGATGCCTTCGACTCGGACAGAAGGAAGAAAACAAAGGAAAAACCTCACTATTCATTTATACGATGACATGTATCCATATCTGCAGCAAATTGAACGGTCATGGTCATTTTTAATAATTAAGGTCCCTCATTTGTCATCCTACTGCTGGCATCACAAGCCCTTTGTTGTTGTGGTGATACGTGATCCAGATAATATCAATGTGGAGACACTAGATACTCTTGTGACTGAGGGTTGGGAGAATTGGTGCTTGTGGTGGTGATGATGATGATGATGATGATGGGGGGATTAAAACGCAATGGAATTAAATGTCTTGCCAGGTTAAAAAGATGTCCGTGATATATAGATGTTATACAGCACATGGTGTTGAGTTGCATGTTGATTATCTCCAAGTTGGCAGTGTGGTCTTCTCTAAAATGAAGTCCAGCATTTAATGTTGTTCTCTGAGGGCTGAACTCACTGGTGGAGAATGAATTTGTATACAGAGTTGACTGAGCTGAGGATGGATCAGCAGTGACTCCGACACATTTCAGATTCATGATATTAAATCCCCTTCCTCTCTCCTCCCATCTGCTGTGTTTCTCCTACATCAGAGCAGGGAAGGGAGTTTTCTCAGCCATGAAGCTTGGCAAGATCAAGAGCTCCAAAGATGATCACAAGAAGGGAGGTAAAACTACAAACAATACCAAGACACATTCCTCTCTAAAGTCAATTATTCAACTAATCAGCCAATTTCACCTTTTTTATTTACATCTTAAAAGTGGGCTTGAGGGAAACTACATGCAAAAACCTGTGTATCCAGGTTTAATTGATCACCTAAACAAGCACCACCCACAGTTTTTGATTTTTAAAGCACAGATTCCCCTCACACTGAAAATGTGGATACCAAACATTTAACAACAGGCTAATAATTGACTGTTAACCTATTATGTCTTCAGCATGGACCCTGAAAATGTTTGTTGCATGTTCAGGAATACAATTATTGTGGGAATGAAGAAAAAAGTGTTTGTTTCAATAGGTAATCACCTTAATTTAATTTGTCCAGATGAACCCGCGGTCCTGGACATGGAGGACCTGGACAGGAAGGCGATTCGACTTGCTGGAACTCTGGAGCCGGACACCATCTCTCTGGCCTCGGTGACCGCCGTCACTACCAATGTGTCCAATAAGAGGTGTGATGTTAAACTGTAATAATAATAATACATTTTATTTATAAGCACCTTATAAAACACTCAAGGACACTTTACAGAGACAAAACTGTAAAATAAAGTAATTGAGAATGAACAGAACAGAGAATGACGATACAGTAGACAGAAAAATGGAACAGTGGAACCACATTGAGTAATCTATTCTGAACAGGTGGGTTTTGAGTCTGGACACTGAACACTGTATACCGACACTGCTTACATCTCAAACTGCTGATATACACTATTTCTTCATTTACACTTCCATGTGAGGAAATGGGATGACTAGAGTTTTGACAACTTCAGATTCATTTATGTTTTTTACAACTTGTGCCTGTGCTCACTCAGTAATCTACTCTGTCACTGCACCGTGGAAAAATCACAGATTTTTGTTTCTTCAGGTCAAAGCCTGATATAAAGATGGAACCGAGCTCCGGGCGACCTGTGGATTACCAGGTGTGTGTATGTGTGCAGACTGTAGCATAGAATTCTGATTTCAAAACATACGACAGTTATGAAGTCTCATGTTTGGCGATTTTACTTAAGTCGTGTCAGTTTTTGAAAACAGAAGTTCACAGATATCACCCACCGACTTTCAGTCACACTGGCGTCCTCTCATATGTGCCCAACGTTGTCATCTGTTTTCTTTTAAATGAGAACATAATTTACAAAATTGACATGTCCTATTGAAGAAGAACTGAAACTAGAGATTGTTAAGGCAGAAGGAAAACTAGTAGACTCATTTTTCCATAGAGTTCTGTTTGCAACTACTGGAGGCTAACTATATCTGCAGGTTGATGTTGCTTGGTCTTTATTTGTAATATATAGTACTGCAACAGGAAAGGGAAACCAAAAACAACTGAAGTGTGTCTTCAATGTGCAAACAAATAATGGGGAGTATTCCTAACAGATAAAAGTCTCCTTTAAATTTCAGAGTGAGTCACTCACTCCCCTTGTTGCTGAGAGAAGATCGATACCACCCTTATATTTTTGTGTTAAACACTGGGCTGGAGCTCGGGGGCAATCAGCTTAGCTTATCATTAAGACTGGGAGCTGGTTAGAAATTGCTATCCTGGCTTTTTAAAAAGCCACCACCCAGCAGCTTTATTACTCTCTAATTAGCATATTGGATTCTGTAATCTTACACTAACTCTTTTTGGGAAATAGAGACAATGTGCACAGGTGGAGATGGATAAAGCGTGGCTTAGTCTGTGCTCCATGAAAACCACACTTTACCATTTTTATACAAGTTAAACTGATGAGATGTTGCTGGTGATCTTCTACCCTGAGGGAGTGCTGACTAATTTGACACATACTCTACATACAGATATATTTTCTATTTAATCAAGGCTACTTTAATTGCCTGTTTTCCTTTAAAATATTAATACATGTGCATATATTGTTTCTCTCCATGTCTCCTTTATCATCCAGCGACTAATTAAACCAGAGGGATGTTACTATAATCCTGATTCCTTTTGCACAATCGGTCTAAAATAACTAAATCTAGCAAAAACACTGGTAACTGCCGGGATTTGATTTTGTGTGCCACTTTCAGTTGTTGAATTGAATGAATTGTATTTACTGTGTTGACTTAACGTTTCTGCTGGTTGACTCGCTGTTTGTCGGAACGTGAACTGGTTTTTTTAGCTTTCAGTCAGATCCAGAGTGTTAACATCTCTCTTCAGATCAGCATCACAATCATCGAGGCTCGGCAGCTCATAGGCCTCAACATGGACCCTGTGGTGTGTGTGGAGGTTGGAGATGACAAGAAATACACATCTATGAAGGAGTCCACCAACTGCCCGTACTACAATGAGGTGAGACATGCGTGATGGATACATAATTCACGCAATAATAACACTCCTCCATTTTTCCTAATTCATCATCTTTAAATTTTCAAACACTGATTTTTTTTCTTGTTAAAGTAGATTAAGGCTGCAGCTAATGATTATTTTCATGATCAAGTAATCTGTCTGTTCTTAATTCATTGATTTGTTTTTGATGTATAAAATGTCAAAAAGATGTAAAATGGTGAATGGTGTTTCCCAAACCTTAGACTGACATAATCAAAGGTCTTGTTTTGTCCACAAACCAGCATATATTCAGTTTACAGGCACAGAACTCAATAATGTTAATTTTTGCAGACCTAAAGCAGATTAGGATTAGATTTAAAATAATGAAAACTGCAGAGGTGAAAATATCTCCACAGTAATTAAACTCCACTGAATGAATGAACTAGAATGAATGAGATAGTTGTCCTCCTGGCTCTTAGCCCACAAATTGAGACACTTATAGTTCAGGATTTTTCAGTGTCTGATAAAGATAAATTAATAGCTTGTCACTTGTTTCTATTCAGGTTAGAACTAGAAAGAAATAGTTATGAGAAAGAATTGACTGGCATTAATGTCTACATCTACACGCAGACTAAATGGCCTAATTTAAATAACAAAAGACTTGCAAAGAAACAACCACACAGACAAATTTTCTCCTTTCCCCTCTGTATAATCTGTATAATAGTTAAATGTTTAATGTAATCAAAGTGACAATAACAAATATGCAAGATCTGTGAAGCCCGCTTATCCCAGCCTGTACTTACATTCTTTATTCTTAATAGTTGAGCCCTGAGAGGCTGGAGCTTCATATATCTGTTAAAAGTTTCCCTCTTCTGTTTGGGTTTCCCAGTATTGTATTTTTTTTTCCCGCACATGATCAAACAAAACTCACACTGCCCAACAAAGGCAGCTTATTGCCTTGTGACTATGTGTTGAATGAAGCGTATTACATTTCTGTTGGCTGCCTCAGGTGGACTGTGCAATGAGTTTTTCTAAACCTCACCATTATCTAGAAACTGTTGTTTTGGCTTATTTCTGTTACTCCCACAGCAACTGTGTGTTTTCTAATGAAGGGCTAAGAGACTATATTTTAACGAACATACTTTTTCTCCATGTGCAGTATTTTGTCTTTGACTTCCACGTCCCTCCTGATGTCATCTTTGACAAGATCATCAAGCTTTCTGTGAGTAAAAACTCTGCGGTGCAGAGACACAAGCCTCTCCCTCTGTGATACATATTTTAATACAAATATTGTGAATATATTACAGGAATTCATACTTGAGCAGTTTACCATGAAACTTAAAATAATATGTGATTTAATACATGGTGAAAGGAAGAAGAGGTTCCATCACCCAATGAGATGGAAAGCCATAAATGCATATTGCAAGTTATTGCATTAATGGGGTGAATTATTAATCCCACAGAGTCATTAGTTATGTTGAATATAAAAGGAACCATATAAAAAGATATTAAGCAGCCCCTTGCTTACCATAATGCTATCACTATCTCATAAGAGTATGATTTATGATGATATCCTTTTATAGAGTGATTGCTTCAGAATGTATACATTCTTATTTTACTCTCTATCCTGCTTTCTTAGGTGATTCACTCCAAAAATCTTCTTCGGAGTGGGACCTTGGTGGGAACCTTTAAGATGGATGTTGGAACTGTTTATTCTCAACCTGGTAAACAACGAGCACTAGTTTTGTGATGAGAATATTATAACAGGCAGTAACATGTGCACAAAGCTTTTGATTTGTCATGTAAAAATACAGTGTGTTGTCCATTTAAAACAAGACCCACTCTTGATGTACTGTAACTATAACTATATTCAGTTTCTGCCAATTGGAAATAATTTTTTCAATTTTATGATGGATTTCTATTCCTCATTGATAATGAATCGGGTCTCTATGTTATTAAAAACTGAGACTGAATAAAAAGTAAAAAAAAGTAACAACTGCTCCTTCCCTGAATTACTGACAGAACACCAGTTCTACCACAAGTGGGCCATCCTGTCTGATCCAAATGATATCACCGCTGGATGCAAAGGATATATAAAGTGTGACATTGCTGTGGTTGGAAAGGGAGACAACATCAAGACTCCACACAAGGCCAATGAGACTGATGATGACGACATAGAGGGGTAATGGACTGTCAATGATCAGACGGAATGAATACTGTATACAACATATATGGGTGTAATAGTAGAGAATTGGTGGGTTTGAACAGCACTGGATTAAAGTGGGTCATTTTCCTCCATTTAAACATTGATTTTATTGTACCTTTAAAAATATTTAGTGTACCATATTTCTATAGTTGCTTTTAAGAAAGAGATCTGGTTAAAATGGTCATGTTGGGAAGGTGACACACGGCTACATAGGAACTTTTCATCACTCAAGATCTCTCAGTGACAGTTTGTGGTGTTTTTTGTCTTCCAGGAACCTCTTGCTCCCAGAGGGAATCCCAGCAGAGAGGCAGTGGGCGAGGTTTTACGTGAAGATCTACCGAGCTGAGGGACTTCCTAAAATGAACACCAGCTTAATGGCAAATGTGAAAAAGGCCATTATAGGAGAGAACAGAGACCTGGTGGACCCATATGTTCAAGTGCAATATGCTGGACAGAAGGCAAGTCCCTCCACATCTTGCATTCTGCTATTCATTGCTAGTTCTATCAGTTGTTATTACTCCCTCAGGTATGATAACTAAAAAATGTGTTTCATAATGTGTTAGTACAGATATCGTTTGGTAAAAATAAAGGTTTTAAATGCAGTTGAATTCTTTGGCCAATGAAGAATGTTTTTTATTGAGAAATAGAAACCATTGTTTACTTTTAATTTGAATAATTTAAAACAATTTAATTCTTGCTTTAAATTATTCAGTAATTTTAGGTACCTAAAAGGTTTAGAAGCACTAATTTAATTTAAATTGTTTCATCTTATTGTTAATTTTATTAGTTTTCAAGTTTCACAGCAATCTAACATAATCCCTGGGACTACAGACACAGAATAACTTTCACTGACACATAAAAACTCACTGGATAAACTCCTGCCCCTTTCCCCCAAAGGTGTGAAACTTTCTTTAAAGTAATTCACATTAAATCCTGAATTAACTGCTTCCCAGTTTGCTGCAGGTTTAGATGGAGCCTTTGCCATATTATACCCTCTCTGAAGTTAATAGAAGTATCAGAAACTATTAGATAAAGACTAGAAACACATAACTGACCACCACAGCATTTATTGTTACTTTCCAGCGCTATAAATTCAGTCTTCTTCTTTTGTGTGTCTCCAGGGGAAGACTTCAGTCCAGAAGAGCAGTTACGAACCAATCTGGAACGAGCAGGTCGTCTTCACTGAACTGTTCCCTCCACTCTGCAAACGCCTGAAGGTCCAGATACGAGACTCAGATAAGGTCAACGACGTTGCCATAGGAACCCACTTTATTGACTTACGCAAGATATCCAATGATGGTGATAAAGGTAAGCATGCGAGCAATTTGTCTTTTTACCATAGATTAGCTGCCTGGCACAATAATTAGTCAAGGGTTAACTTGTTAATATTTTATTGTATGTTGTAATTAGCAGAGCCAGATGTAACCAAACCACATGACCTGGCTGACCTTCTGATAATAGCTGTATGAATGTAATTCATGGCATTCAAATTGACTTATAATCAATACATAAATTAGCATTTATTAAACAGCATGATGCACAAGGAGGATTCTTTGTGTGAAATAGTGCAAACAGATACATTTAGAGCAAAGTGTGAAATGTTTCAATATTTGTGTTTACATGTTTTTCAAATTAATAACTGGTGATATGTGTTTGAGTGAAATAATGGTGAGCATGGACACTGACCTCCATATTTTTAGGATAAACATAGCAATACATATTTATTTAAACAAATGTTTTCATTTTGTCTGTTAATATTGTTGCCTATTATACTATTTCCTTTGATGAAGGTTTAGGGTTAGGGTGTGAATGGATGAAATTACTTTCTCTAACCTGTATTGACACAACTGGTTTTGAAGTAGTTCTAAATATATGGACAAAATATTGACTCAAAATCCCCAGATGGAGTTTGAATGGCATTCATTTCCTGCATTTTCTCTACAGTAGCTTACTCTACTTCGTCTGCTGCCTGAATTTTGTATCTGTTTTTCAATTAGTTTTTTTTTTTTTTTACTTTTTTTTTACTTTTATCTCCATCTCCATCATCATCTCCTTCTGATGCTTTCATTACCATTTGCCAGGGTTCCTGCCCACCTTCGGCCCAGCCTGGGTCAACATGTATGGCTCCACTCGACAGTACACGCTGATGGACGAACACCAGGATCTGAATGATGGACTTGGAGAAGGCGTGTCCTTCAGAGCTCGGCTCCTGCTCTCCATTGCTGTGGAGATCCTTGACATCAGTTCGCCTGAGATCATCTGCTCCACTGATGTTCAGGTGGAGATGGTTTCCAACATCTCAGAGGTGAGAAGACCTGACTGATAAAACAGATTCATGGATATTTTTTATGCTACAGTGTCAAAGAAAAGCTCTTTTTCTTGACCTGTGAACACAGGGTTATTTGACCTTTTCCCACATCCTGACCTTACAATAAACTGGCATATGTGCAGTTAACTGCTCTCCCGGGAAATCAGAAATGTCCCCTGTTATGCTTCAGGGCAAGCTTACCAGCAATTCAATTCAGGCTCTCGGCTGTTAGTGTGTAAAAGTCTCCCCCAGGATTCTCAGTCATTACTGCCCGCCCTGGTGCATGAAATTGACAGATACTTACCTTTGGAGGAGGTAGATTACTAATTTTAATAATGCCATGCAAACAATTTCTTTATTAAACATTAAGGTTGAGGTTAGTGTCACTATTTATTTATTTGTCACACTCGGTAAATTGTGTGAGTGAGCTGCTTTAAATAAATCCCTCAAGAAGTGAAATTGCCGTCTGAAGCTCAGTGAAGTTAGGCCACCAAATTTCTCTTGGTTCTTGGGTAAATATTACTTTAATAGCAGACTTTAGATTGTGCAGATTAAGGTCACGCATTTACATTGTATTTTAAAAGACCAGGCATAAAGTGTTTTACTCTTTGCTCTCAGTTAAGAGAGTTATACAAAGTTAAACAAATTTTGGAGGCAATGTTTATTCACTTAATATGATAATTTTCACAGTTATAGCAACACACATTAAGACACGAAATTAAGTTCTGTTTTTAATTATAAACAAGGTGATCCTGATATCCTTCGTAGTAAAAACCCCTTAAACTGCAGATTCACTTTTGTCAGAGTGCAAAGTGGTTTAACTTCTGTCTGTGTCTTGGTGTGTGGTTCATTTGTACTACTCTACCTTTAAAAGTCACTGAGCCTTATTGAATGTCTCCCGTGCCTAGGTCAAATCTATGGTATGGAATTACTGCTTCAAACAGAACCAATTTTTTTAATAATTATTAATATCACATGATTAAACATATGGTGCACTTACAATTTTAATATATAGCATAATTAGCTCAGTAAATTTAAGAAGAGATAAATGGGATTCTTGTGTATAGTGTTATTGTTCCTTAGACACAAACAATAAAATATTTCACTTTTTGTTTACTGCCCTTCCTCTCACTCCATCAGAGTGCCACAGGTAAAATGGAGGAGTTCTTCCTCTTTGGTTCCTTCCTGGAGGCCACCATGATCGACAGGAAGATTGGTGATAAACCGATAAGTTTTGAAATCACAATCGGTAAACAAAACTACTCTGTTACTGTACTTTGCAGTATAATAATCAATTGTGAAACCAAAATAGTGGTTAGTGCAGCCATGCGCACACCTGAACGTCCTGAAATTGTCTAACTTCCAAAAGGTAACTACGGCAACCAGATAGATGGTGTAAACAAGCCCTCGTCAGTGAGGAAGAAGAAGAAAGATGCAGAGAATGAAGAGGAGGAGAGCGAGCTCATCCAGAACTCCAGTGAGGACGAAGCGGACGAGGACGTGGAGCTCGTCTCGGTGTCCACCACTCCACCGATGAAGCCTGTCGTCACCGACAGGTCAGACATCAAATGTCGCAGGAGCAAAATTAAGGATGCTTATTATATTCAGTATTGCTTACTTATATTGAATACAATAAAATAAATGACCAAACCCTCTGAACTGATTTGTCAAGGTTTTTTTGTAAGATGACACAAATTACAAGGAGCTAACAACAATTAGCTGTAATAGGAAGAGAATTACACAATTTACAAAGACAATAAGGGTCTCTAAAATAATTCTGAATAAGTAATATTGTGTTTTTCCTTCACAGGAATTACTTTCATCTTCCCTACTTTGAAAAGAAGCCCTGCATTTACATCAAAAGCTGGTGGCAGGACCAACGACGACGACTCTACAATTCCAACATGATGGATAAGATTGCTGACAAGCTGGTCAGTGTGCACATTTGTTTTCAGTGCGCGCATACCAGGTAGCTGTAGTGGTTATAAATCTGATATGCTGTGTCATCATTTAAAAGTAAACTGATGATAAATGATAGTAATCACTAATAATTACAGGCAAAACACAACAAATCAAAATAAATGAAAAGAAGAATTCAAATATTGTTACAGGACGATCATGATTACCTACCACTGTATATTTTTATGTACAGTTCATGGGCTTGTGAAGACAATTCTTAAAGTAAATTATAATTGGTATGATTATGTATGTATGTATGAAGTAATAATTCTTTTTAACTTAATTTAAGGAGCTTCTCCCCCTCTCTAGATCACCTGTATTACAGTGACCAGCATATTTGATTTTAATGTAAAAAAAATACTTCTACTACAATTACCTTACAAACTACTCCACTGTTATTGCATTTGAAATATTGCTGAAGAAAAAAAGTTACAATAAATACATTTACACAAAAATTGTATTTTAGATTTTAAACATTAAATCATTATGCACTGTAAGGCCATTGTCGGGTGATATTATGTAGGTTATTAATATATAACAAATCTTATGGTATAGCTGATGCAGATGAAATTACTATTAATTACTTTATATATTTAATCAGAAATAATGCACCACATTCTATAAAGTGATCAAGTTTGGTGTTTAAATTTAAAGTAAGTAAGTGAAAAAAGTTAAAACTTTTTTTATTGCCACCACTGGTGTGTGCAAACAAAAGGTATTCATGATTTGCAAAAGATGTTGTAGCTATAAATCACTGTGGAGCACTAACTAACAACTTGTTCTGTTCTAAGCTCCAGCTTGCTTGTGTGTTTTCCTGCAGGAGGAGGGTTTGAACGATGTGCAGGAGGTCATTAAGACAGAGAAAGCCTTTTCAGAGCGCAGGCTCAGGGGGGTCCTGGAGGAGCTGAGCGTTGGCTGCAGGCAAGCTACTTGATAATATTCAATGTCAAGGTCTTTTATCATAATCCCATCCTTAGTCCCATCTGACAATGGGACTAAGGCAGAGATTTCATCTGTATGAGCAGGGGGAGTTGTAAAATAGCAGCAAGGGCCAAATAATTGTGATGGCTCTTCAATGAAAGCTTCCTCTGCTGTAATCTCCATCACCCCACCAGAAACTACTGGAGACAGCAGCTCTCTGCATTGAAGTCTCCCTAAAACCAAGAGCAGTGCCTTCTCCGTTGTTTTTTCCTCTTTTTTATCTGCTGTTTTGGGAAACTCTTAGTGAGTTCATAGTTCAGTTATTGTATGTATGATGACAATTTCTATTTTGCTTTTTTTTAGGTCACAGAAGATCATCATAAAACATTTGTTTTTAAAGAATGTTAGTGTTTCATGCTTTATATTTTCTGTTCGTTTGCAGCCGCTTTGTGACCCTGGCTAACAAGGACTTAAGCCAGTCAGGCAGAACCAAACTGGATCGAGAACGACTCAAGTCCTGCATGAGGGAAATGGTAGGATTTAGAAAGCATCAGACACTCTTTTTAGTGCCTTTTTAGTGTGGAGTCCCAAAACGTTGTTGTAAAAACTGACAGGAGCTTATGTATGTATATATATTCAGATCATTCAGTACATTCGCAATGCTATCTCTATGACAGAAAAAGACTAAAAAAATTACATACTTAAAGAAGTAAAAACAAAAAAAATATTAATTTATACTTTATACTAATTTATACAAAGTTGGTTGACAGGCAAAGCAATATAACTTTGTTATATGATGTGTGCTGCAGGTCTAAAAAATAATGCGGAAGAACAAAAAAAAAATTTTTGTTGTTGTAATGAACTGACTGGAAAGGTTGTGGATGTATGAACATGTTCATGAATATACTCGATACTATGAATAGCTCGTTATCACTGATCTCCACCCCTTCAGGACAACATGGGTCAACAGGCCAAACAGATCCGGACTCAAGTTAAGAAGAACACAGTCAAAGACAAACTCAAACTGGCACAGAACTTCCTGCAAAAGCTTCGTTTCCTGGCTGATGAGGTACATGCACTCAGACCTCTCAAGAAACGGAAAATAAGCCATGCTTTCTGTTAAATCAATGCAAACATGTTGCAGTTTTACAGTATGTCTGCTTAAAAGACACTGGGACTCACAAATGTTCCTCTGCGTCTGTGTCCTGTCCAGCCTCAGCACAGCATCCCAGATGTTTTCATCTGGATGATGAGCAACAACAAGCGTATCGCGTATGCCCGGATTCCTTCCAAAGACATCCTGTACTCCACCGTGGATGAAGAAACTGGCAAAGACTCCAGTAAAGTCAAAGCTGTCTTCCTCAAGGTATGATCAAATCTTCATACTCCAAGCTTCACAGGTTAATTGACCCTTTGCTGTCAATGAAAAGAGATGACTCATTATTCTTATTACAGTTTAAAACTGCTGCTGATACAGTTTTTATTTACATTTTTTTCAGTCTATGTATAGTGAAGCATACATAGCAGCAGCAGCAGTGTCTACTTGATATTTATCTTTATCAGACCAATACTGATACAAAGTTATAAGTTATATATGTACATCTTTGATTGTTGCCTAGAG
This sequence comes from Brachirus orientalis, assembly GCA_016785285.1. Lineage (NCBI taxonomy): Eukaryota > Metazoa > Chordata > Actinopteri > Pleuronectiformes > Soleidae > Brachirus > Brachirus orientalis. The sequence goes on along the minus strand of JAFBJR010000160.1, from coordinate 808,362 downwards.
AAGAGGGTGAAATTAAATTAATATATTAATGTTTAAACATTAGGCTTATGATTGTTTTATGGTAATGATACCAAAGATATGCTGCAAGAGACTTGACTATTCTTTTGCATGTTGCATCCTCACAAATTTTTAAGCCATTTTTCTTTTGTGTGTCCACAGCTGCCTGGTAAGAAGGGATTCGGTCCCGCAGGCTGGACTGTTCAAGCTAAGCTGGAGCTGTATCTGTGGCTGGGCCTCAACAAGCAAAGAAAAGACTTTCTCAGTGGTCTGCCAAATGGTTTTGAAGAAATAAAATCTGCTAAATTTGGCCTCAATCTTCATTCCATGCCTCCTGTCAGCCTTATTTACAACAGTAAGTACTGTGAAACACCAGAAACAACAAAGTGAGACAGTTTAAACACATCTAGAGCTGATTCTAAGTCATATCAGCTCTAAATGACAGTATATGGCACATTAACATTCACTAAATACTAAAGATACTAAACCTGGAATTGATGAACCATTAAAGTTTACTGCCCTTTAGTAGAAACTACAAGGTTTTAAGTATGCTTTTACTTTAAAGTTTACGCATGAGTCTCTTTAATGCTTTAGGTTTTCTATTAGTTCAAAATTAAATATAGAAATTCAAAATCAATGAGAGGCTAAAAACAAAAAAACAAAAACAGGTGATTTGTATTGATTACTGTAACTTTGTAGTTTATTTTTCTATCTTCATTATGAGATTATTCACGGAGGAGATTAAGTGTTGATTCATGTTACATGTGACGTGTGCGTGTGTGTGTGTGTGTGTGTGTGTGTGTGTGTGTGTACCAGTGAAGCAGGTGTTTCAGCTGCGAGCACACATGTACCAGGCCCGCAGCCTGTTTGCTGCTGACAGCAGTGGACTTTCAGATCCCTTCGCTCGGGTCTTCTTCTCCACACACAGCCAGGTCACTGAGGTAAGAACGACGAATCTATGTATAGACTTATATGTCAAACACTAACAGTGAACAGAAAACCGAAGGAGTGTTTGTATTAATTGGTGTGTTCTTCAGGTCCTGAGCGAAACTCTGTGTCCAACATGGGACCAGCTACTGGTGTTTGATGACGTGGAGCTGTTTGGCGAGGCCGGTGAGCTGAGGGATGACCCGCCAATCATTGTGGTTGAAATCTACGACCAGGACACTGTGGTAGGATCCTGTGCTACTCAAAAGAATGGAGGCAACATTTGAGAAACTGCTTCTGTGCTTTAAAAACTAAAAGTACTTTGCTTCTCTATCCCTCATCTCCTGTCCACCTTTGTCTTACTCATCCATCATGTCCTCTCATTAACTCTGACTGCTAACTAGAGTGTGAATCTATTTTAACTCCTGTGTGAATTAATGTTCTAATTAATACTTTTGGCTGTCATAGCATGAGATGTGTGGTTCAAATAGCTGCTTTCCTGGTGGAAACCACAACAATGGTTTCCTCCACGGCAGGAAAAGTGGCACTAACAGTTGGCAGTGGAGAAAATTTACTTCAAAATACTTGAATGAAACAAAATATAGCAAGTTTGTTTAAAAAAAAAATGCTTACTTTGCCTGCCCTCTTTTGTTGTAGTAGTAACTGAACAATCACATATTTGTTAGAGGAAATTAGCTTTTTCTTTTTCGCATGCTTTTTTCTTGGTAAATATGACATTTTTCAAACCTCCAAACACTTTAACCAACAGTAACACACAGTGGCCATCATGCGTTATGCACCTCTCACACTCGTGTCTAACTCCCTTCCCTTGTGCAAATGCCTGCTGTCACAATGTGGTGTTTAGGGCAAGGCAGAGTTCATAGGTCGGACCTTCGCAAAGCCCACCATCAAGATGTGCGAGGAGCACTACGGCCCCCCGAGGTTCCCACCACAGCTTGAGTACTACCAGATTTACAGAGGCAACTGCACCGCAGGGGAACTGCTGGCTGCCTTCGAACTGCTGCAGGTACAATATGCAAGAACACAAAAATAATCACACACGAACACTCGAATGTGCTTTCACAGAATAAACATGCACACTCAATACATGCAACTACACTGGGCTTTCCTCACAGAAGACTGCAACATTATAATGGTAATAAAACATATACTGTAAATATTGCAATAACACTTTACATTACAGTACTGTAACAACATGGTAATAGCATGGTAATAATATTGGCAATTAGGCGATGATGTTATAGTAATACAATGTTATTTTCAAAGTTAATATCCAGGTTATAGCTTGGTAATTACAATTAGTATAAGCAACATCTTCACATTAAAATGTTTGTGAATAATAATTGATAAAATGTATCCTTATTTAGTTATTGGTGATTACTAACAGCTGGTACTACCATTATATTACGTCCCCATTACAAAAGTATTACAACACTTATACCCTATTGTTATTGTACTGTGGTGTAAAGTGTTGCCAGTTTAGTTGCCAGTCCTCTCCTTTTATAACTAACCTGCTTTGCCCTTTGAACCACCTGTTTTCCTTCATCATTTAATCAACATCCTCACATACTCCTTTCTCACGTGCTCTGCTCTTACTCCACATTTCACTTGTTCTTTTATGTGCCCATTTCCCAAAATGTGCTCTACCTCCATCACCTTTTTTCCTTTCCTTCATCTCCTCCTGCTTCCTACAGATTCCTTTTGATGTGGAGGAGATAAGGCGAGCTCTGATCGCCGTCCATAACTTTGCTGTACCTCAAATCAAGGTGCTCTTTTCATTCTCTTTTCATCCCCAGTTTGTCTTACTCTGTGCCTTCTCTGTCACCAGTGTTTGTACTTCAGTAACTATCTTTATCCTCTTCCACCATGACATTAACTTTCACTTTTTCTGCATTTCCTGGAGATGTCAAACGGGAACTATGAGATTGTCCTCACTTTTCCCCTAATAGATTGGTCAAGGAGGCAGAGCTGAACTTCCTCCCCTTGAGGGGCCAACAGACTCTGAGCATGGGCCCATTATTCCTGTGCCGATGGGCATCCGGCCTGTCTTGAGTCGCTACCGAATTGAGGTAACACTGTGACAAGGTTCTCTGTATTTTCACCTCTAAAAATAATGCTTCCTCAATGATAGACTGCTGTTTTTCTCTGGTTCAGGTTCTCTTCTGGGGGTTAAGAGACCTGAAAAGAGTTAACTTGGCTCAGGTGGATCGGCCACGGGTGGACATAGAATGTGCCGGTAGAGGTGTCCAATCTGCTCTTATCCAAAACTACAAGAAAAACCCAAACTTCAGCACCCTGGTCAAATGGTTTGAAGTGGTGAGTAAAATCCATATTTTCATTACATTAAAAAGTCATATTTCAGATGTTGTAGTAAAAGATTCTTCCTTATTATGTACAGTGCCTTGAAATAATCTATGTTGTGATTTGGCGCTACACAAATAAAATTTAATTGAATTTACTGAACCTTAAACTGCTGTGGTTTTCTGGAGTTTTAGCCATCACTGTCCTTCTGTCATCAGGACCTGCCAGAGAATGAGCTTCTGCATCCTCCCCTCAACATCCGGGTGGTGGACTGTCGAGCGTTCGGGCGCTACATCCTGGTGGGGTCACACGCCGTCACTAGTCTGCGACGTTTCATCTACAGCGCCCCAGATAAAACATCCAATAACTGGACCACTGCAGGTGCTGACATATATATATTCATTAGTTAGCAAAGAGCGGGAAAAACTGTGATGTTTGTGCTTCAATCTGAAACACACAGGGTTCAAAATCATCAAGACAAAATGAATTAATTTTGTTTCCTCAAAGGTGGTGTGTCTCCTTTCACCTTAACTTCTTTTGGAGGAAACAAATACACAATAAATATTTTATGACAGACTATTGCAAGATTAGAATTTTGTATATGTTATGCCAGAGATTGTTGAATTCTTGCCTATTAAAATGTAAAAAAAAATAAAAAATTGTTTGTTTGTTTTTATCTTAAAATAGAAACTGAACTTAAAATTGACAGAATGCAATCTATTTTTTTTCTGTTTGTTGAACCATGAGCAAAACAATCTTTGCAAATGATTTCTAGACTTTGGTTTAACCTTTGCAAAATGCCAGCTGGTTGAAAATCCATAAAGAGTTAGATAATCAAAAGATACTGAATGTCAAAGGAGGTTAAAACAAACGTTTATGGTTTACATTTTCTATTTCTGATCCAGCTCTCTGCTCACTAAAGAATGGATTTTCATTCTTTATAACTTTGCTGATTTCTCTTCTTGCTTTTTCACTTTCCACTCCATCTTCCCTCCATCTATCCCCTCCTTCACGTCATTGGCTGTGCTCTCCGCTCCTTCCTCCCACTGCCACCTTTAACTTCTGGGCCTCGCTCCAGCTAAGCTAATGAATGGCTACATGGTCCTTACAAATGGCGGCTCCCAGCATCGCTCCTCACCCAGCCTTTCCTCCCGCACCCTCTCTCGCCCCACAGGTGACATCATTGTGAATGTGGATGCAGAGCCTCTGGTTCGCAAGATGGACACAGTTGTCAAGTTAGATGCAGTAAGCTCATCTTTTACGCTACATGATGTGCCGTAATGCACTGTGTGTTGTTGATAGTGTCCTGTGTGTTCATATACAGTATACTCGCTGGCCACTTTATGATGATGTACACAGAACACATAATAAAGTGCCGAATGTGGTCCTCTCCTGCTTTGGTTTAGTCACTGTTGCCTTTCTATTATTGTAAACCCATTTAGTTATTCTTCTCTGGCATCAAGAAGGAAGTATTGTTGATTTATTGATTTATTATTTTCCCAGTTAGGACCATTATCTCTGTAAAACCTATGGTTATACGTGAAAATCTCAGTAAATCAGTAGTTCCTAAAAATAGTCCAGCTTGTCAAAAACAACCATGCCATGTTCAAAGACAGATAAATCAATTTCTCCCCTTTCTGATGCTCAGTTTGAACTTCAGCAGGTCATCTTGACCATGTCTACATGTCTAAATGCATTGAGTTGGTGGTATGTGAGTGGCTGATTATATATTCACATTAATGTACAGCTGAACTATGTCCAGTCCTTTTTACCCTTCTCTTGACATGTGCCGCTCCTGCCTGCATCATCCACTGCGTGTAATAACCCTTGTGTTGTTTTGTGTAACGCCTCCTGTCATAGACGTCTGATGCCGTTGTTAAAGTTGACATGGTAAGTTGGCAAAATTTGTCAGTGTGCTTACTCGTGGTTCAGTGAGAATATGAACTGGAGCTACTGTACATAAGATCACTGAAGTGTCTGACCTTTTTTTACAGACTGTGGAGGAGCGCGACAAAAAGAAGAAGAAGAAGAAGAAGAAAAAGGGAGAAGTCGAGGAGGAGGAAGAGACAGACGAGCGAGTGCTAGACTGGTGGTCCAAATATTTTGCCTCAATAGAAACAATGAAGGAGGTTTGTTTAGTCAACCCAGGACTGCTCAAACTTATGAAATCCTATCAGACTTGTTCATTCCTTTCCTGCCTTTTTTTTTCTTTTTCAGAAACTCAGAGCCCAGGAAGCAGCTCAGGCCGAGGCAGAGGAGAGAGAGGACCTGGAGATAGCAGCAGAGGCAGCAGGTATCGAACTCCCCCAAATTAGACAGCCTGTAAAACAGTATGCCTTTGAGTTAACTACTTCAACTTCTGGTAAAACAACATGTTGTCAGATTCTTAGGAAGTATGTTGTTCTGTAGTTTGAGTTGATGATCCTTACATGTAGAAGATGCAATATTATTATGTCAGCTGCACAGAAATCACAGAACAATGAATGATGAATGATAAGGAGTCAAACCTATTAGTTAAAGTTCTGTGCCCTTTAGGAATGAATTAAGAGTGTGTTGGCAGGTGGTAGTTAAAGAAAACAAGATTCGTTTTGGATCTGATTCTATGTGAGAAGAGCATGCAGAGTCTTTGGTTGTCCTTCCTGGTTATCAATTCCTTCATTCCACTGATCCATCCTAAAATTCATGTCCTGATCAGACTACAGCATTATCATATCCATGGCCATCTCCCACATTTGTATCACCTCCCAGCTCTGCAGTTCACATGAAAGCTGGCTGATGCAGAATCACTGAATTAATCTGCATCCGTACTATCACTTTAATTATTTAAAAGCGCAAATAACTTGCTGAAGTGCACATCAAATGTATGAATTTTAAAAAGTGGTATAGATTATAAAGAATCAGTAATTGACATTTTGGTAAGATTTAAACTACATTTCCCAATAGGTAAGTGCTTTCCGCTTTCATGATGTGGTTTAACAAGAGGAGGCTGTCAGTCTTCTCAGTGACAGTATTTGTCACATGCAGTAGATCATTTTAACATTTTTAAGCTTCCTTGCAGATGATTTTCACTCAAAATTATTCTGTCGGTGCTTTCATTATTTACTGTAGTTACAACATGATCTGAGACATGTCAGCTTTCATGTTAAGTGATGTGTGCCGTGCCGTGTGCGGCCCTGCCTCCCATCTCCATGACTCTAACCCTCCCTTGTCCACCTCCATCTCCACTCACCCACGGAATCAGACATCAAACCTGATGACCTTCTTCTGAAAGGTTCCAAGACAAAAGAAAAGAGCAAGGACAAGAAGAGCTCCAAGGACAAGAAGAAGAGTCAGGCTGCAGATGGAACTGAGAATGAACCAGTCAAAGCAAGAGTGGATGAGCTGGTGGTGAGTATGATTCCTGGTCGGGCAGATACTAACCAGCACACGTAGATTCACAGTTTGCGTGTTTGATTTCCTGTACAGGTTTACAACAAGGAGCTGGAGAGTGAGTATGGCAACTTTGAGGACTGGCTTCATACGTTCAACCTGTACAGAGGCAAAGCTGGAGATGATGATGAACATGCTCTGGATGATGACAGGATTGTTGGCAGATTCAAGGTTTGAAAACCGAGTGGAAACATGAATACATGCCTACCTGAAAGAAGTTCATAGTGTAACCTGTTGTTTTTCTGTGACTCAGGGATCCCTGTGTATGTACAAGCTTCCTTTGTCTGAGGAGATCACAAGAGAGGCAGGATTTGATCCTAATATGGGCATGTTCCAAAGCATCCCACATAATGATCCAATCAACGTCCTTGTCCGCGTCTATGTCATCAGGGTGAGGAGTCGTCTTGCTATCACCAGTATACTACATACCACATTACACATTATCTTAAATGAACAGAATCAGATAAATATTCTGTTAAATGTTCAGTTTGTTTAATACTGTTTTCAGGCTACAGATCTTCATCCCGCTGATATCAATGGGAAGGCTGATCCGTACATTGTCATCAAGCTGGGCAAGTCAGAGGTCAAAGACAAAGAGAATTACATCTCCAAACAGCTCAATCCTGTATTTGGAAAGTGAGTTAAGAAAATTAATCACTTAATTATAATTTTGTAGCACTATTGCTTTTATGTATAGTGCTACATAAAGTGTTTTCAAACCAGAATCTGGTTAATTTGTATTTTAATTCTCCTCTCATTCTGTTCACTTCTGTCCACTCTTCCTCTGTGTTTAGATCATTTGACATTGAGGCCACTTTCCCCATGGAGTCCATGCTGACGGTGTCTGTGTATGACTGGGACCTGGTTGGCACTGACGACCTGATTGGAGAGACAAAAATTGACCTGGAAAATCGTTTCTACAGCAAATACAGAGCCACATGTGGTATTTCAGCCAGCTATTCTGTGTGAGCATCTATGTCTCTCTGCCTTTTATAAATTTTATACACATTTCTTTTAAATAAATTTACTTCATTTTTTAGAAGTAAAAGATCCATCTAAATCTCTTTAAGTAAAGTTCTTTTTTTGAATTATTGTTTTAATTTATTAGGTCAAGAGTAAAAAATTGTCTTTAGATGATTACACATGTTAATATTATGGTATTTATTTTTTTTTACCTCAGAATCTCAGTAACCTCTTTGTTTCTATTCATTATAAGCCATGGATATAATGTATGGCGAGACCCTATGAAGCCCAGCCAGATCTTGGCTAAGTTCTGTAAGGATGGCAAGATAGATGGACCTCATTACGGGCCTGGAGGCAAAGTCAAGGTGGCAAATCGAATCTTCCTGGGGCCGACAGAGTTAGAGGATGAGAACGGTACAGATGCATTTTTCTCCACAAAGGTTGTTAGGTCACATAAAGTTCCTCCATGTAGAAAATAAAATAATGTTAAACAATTACAAATGTCTGTATTGTGTAGTGTCTGAAGAGTTTGCTTTCAAAGTGTGAATATATTTCACATAGGAAGGATGTGTAATCCTCCTACAATTAATTTTTTTCAGTACATTTATGTCTGCTTAAAAACATTATGGAGGCTTCAAACGATTACTGCATAATGTTGTATTAAGAGATTTCTATTTTACCAAAAAAAAAACATCTATACTACTAAAGTAACCAACATCTCATCATATGTGATGATCATATAATTATTATTAAGTTTGTCAGATACTTGTAGCAATTTTTAGAAATCATATTATTTGATTATAATAAGATTGGGCTATAAATGTCTAAATGTGTTTTATGCTTACTGAAGTACTTTGATGTTTTGCTTTTTGTTTCCCTCCTTCTTCATCCACCTGTATTGATCTCTCAGGTTTGAAGAAGCAGACTGATGAGCATTTGGCTCTGACAGTGCTGAACCACTGGGAGGAAATCCCCAGAGTCGGCTGCAAGCTTGTCCCTGAGCACGTGGAGACCAGACCCCTGCTGAACCCGGACAAGCCCGGCATTGAACAGGTAAGAAACATCCACGCTTTTACAGAGACGTAAACCAGAAAACAGTGACACTCAAATACACCATTGTTTTCTATTTGTGTCCAAAGGGCCGTATTGAGATGTGGGTTGATATGTTTCCTATGGACATGCCTGCACCTGGACCTGCAATTGACATATCACCACGGAAACCAAAGAGGTACACGAGGAGAATATTAGAAAGATTTAGAATCTTTTCATTTGTAGTAAGAGAAAAGCATAGATGTAATTAATTTGTTTTGGAAGGTGTCTAAACTTCTGCAGTTTTTCCTTCTCCAACAGAAATTGTAGTTTTATTCCCAGGTTGAATTATGGTGAGTCTGTTTCACTAGTTAGCTATTTATTGACTGCCAAGTCCAACTCTGTGTGTGTCCCTTCCAACCCCCCTTACCAGATATGAGCTCAGGGTGATTATTTGGAATACAGACGAAGTAATACTGGAGGACGATGATTACTTCACTGGGGAAAAGTCCAGTGACATATTTGTCAGGGGGTAGGTACAGCGGGTCATGGCAGTCAAGCCTCGTCCCGTGGGTGTGAGCTGTGTGTGGATTTTCTTTTTTTTTTTGTTGCAGTTAACCATTATTTTTGTTTTGTTTCCATTTTTTCTGTGTGCCTCTTTGTACTGTTTGTTACGTCTGTCTTTGTGTTTGTGGTGTGTCTCCTGTCTGTCTGTCTATCTCGTCCCTCTCTTTTTCTCTTCTCTGGTCAATGCTCTGCTGGTGTCCAGCTTTGAGCTTCGTGTTGTTATTTGGAACACTGATGACGTAATTCTAGAAGACGATGCTTTCATGACAGGAGAGAAGATGTCTGACATCTATGTCAGGGGGTAAACACACGATCCCATCGCATGGCTCGTGCAACTGCATCCACCCTGTTTCCTTTCACTGAAGCCTTTTCATTTATTATTACCCTGTCATCTTTCCAATTTCCTGTTTTATCTCTTCATGTAGCACGCAATCACGCCTGTCTCTGGCTGAATGGAAAACTTGTACAGTAAGGACTAAACCACATTAGCCAGTAATCTGATACACAAGTCTAATCTGATCACATTGCCAAAACTAATGATATCCCAAATAATACATCAACACGGCAAGCTGTCAATACAACACTGATATAGTATATCATCAAAAAACCTACACACCTCCTTTCCTCTTAGCAGCAACCTTAGCATTCATTTGTCATTAGATAGATAGATAGATAGATAGATAGATAGATAGATAGATAGATAGATAGATAGATAGATAGATAGATAGATAGATAGATAGATAGATTTAAAATATAAAAGCATGAATTACATAATATTTCCATCATAAAAAATCAATATTGTAATATATTAAATGAAGTAATTCTTGTGGTTTGGTCCTGAACTGTAGTTGCCTTCAGACAATACTAAATAAAGACCTTTCAGCTATTATTATAATTTAAATTAAAATTAAAACCCAAAACATTGCATGGAAGTATACTGTATATGCAAACAGAATGCATGCCTGTATGACAAAGCTCCAGTGTTTTAGTAGCACTGTAGTTTTTGTAAACTGGATATTTGATTACCAAGATAAGGTGTTGATGCTGATATGTATGAAGTCTCTATTTCACTCCTGCATCTTCAATCCAATGATCAGGTTCATTCTGACGAGATTAGGTTTGTTTGTGCCCTCTGAAACTGAGCCAAAAGTTCCCACTGCTTTTTCCCTGCAGACTAATGTTCACGGTGACACCTCAGTTACCAAATTAATGCACATCCTTTTACATTTCAGTGTTTTTGAGTTGTTTTGCGCTGACACGTTTCATTTGTCAGCATTTACTCTTTCCAGTTTTGAGTACTGAGATTGCAGCTTCTGTCCTGCTTACCCTGACTCAAGAAGTCAGCTTCACTCAGCTGAGCTCAGACCTGTCTGATCAGCTGATCTTCTTTCTGCATCCAGACACTAAAGAAGAAACCATTTTTTTCCCACTAATTCCTCAAGCTTTGCATTTGCATGGCTTTCAAAACAGTGACACTCCAACATCAAATCATTTGAAATGCTGCTTAAGAGGATTTATCATAATATTACACACATATTAATGATCCTTTGCTATTGGGGAGTAACATGATGTGTTTTGACCTATTAGCATCATCTCTCTTGTTCATAGACGTGTTTACTTCCTGCACCCCTTGTGAAATTAACCAAATTAATACACAGCAAGTGGCAGACCAGTGCAAGTTTCTACATATATAATTGCATGACTGAAGAATCTATTCACTCATCTCAGATAACCATGATTTTAAAGCACAGCCCTGATCTCTGGCTCTTACCTGCCTGTGACTTTCCTACAGGTGGCTGAAGGGGCAGCAGGAGGACAAGCAGGACACAGATGTGCACTATCACTCCCTCACTGGTGAGGGCAACTTTAACTGGCGCTTTGTCTTCCCGTTCGATTACCTGATGGCTGAGGAGAAGATTGTCATCTCCAAGAAAGAGTCCATGTTCTCCTGGGATGAGACCGAATACAAAATCCCTCCTCGCCTCACGCTGCAGGTCTGGGATGCTGATCACTTCTCTGCTGATGACTTCCTGGGTGAGGACCAATTGGATATATATATATATTTTTGCACCTCTTCTCTTGTGCTTGTTTTCTGACTGCCTCAACTATCCCTTCCCTCAGGTGCAATTGAGCTGGACCTGAACCGCTTCCCCCGTGGTGCCAAGACGGCCAAGCAGTGCTCCCTCAACATGATCCGAAATGAGCATGAGCTTCCCACCATTTCCATATTCAAACAAAAGAGAGTGAAAGGCTGGTGGCCATTTGTTGCCCGTGATGAGAACGATGAGTTGGAACTCACGGTAGGTCATGAAATAAAGAATGTTCAGGAATTGTTACTTGAAAAATTCATCTCAAAAATAGCTTTTTCGAACACAAGTTGGAGATACACTTGAGGGAGAAAAAGACAAAGTAAAATTAGCAGTCTGGAGAAGAATTTCCACTTTTTATTCTGTACAAAAGCTGTCAGCTTCTATGCAACTTTGTCCTGCAACTACCAACTTTGGCTTGGCAAAAAATTACATGGCCTTGCTTTAACATATTATAAATGAGTTGCAAGTGTAATTAGAGATAATATAATGTGAATATTCCATGTGCTAAGAAAAGATGTAAAGGCCTAATTGAGTTTGGTGTAATCTTACCTTTAATTAACATTGTTAATGTTATTACAGGGTAAAGTTGAAGCCGAGCTTCACTTGGTGACAGCAGAGGAAGCAGAGAAAAGTCCTGTTGGACTGGGACGAAATGAGCCAGATCCACTGGAGAAACCAAAGTAAGAAACTGTTGTATATTATGCAAATACATAGCATGTCAAATCTCTCACTAACACTCATACAGCATTTTAAAACTAAGGACAATTGTGTGGACTAGAATAAGGCACAGACTTGAGTTGTCAAACTTGGTCTTGTTTGCTTGGTCACTTCTTTCTGCACTGTCAAATGCCCACAGTTACATTTTCACACTCTTTTCTCCTCCTACCATCTCTTCAACTGTCTCCCTCTGTCTCTCTCCTCCTCTCATCCCTTCCCTTCTTTGTGTATGTGACTCTCCTTGCCCTTCCACCCTATTTCTGCCAATGTCTGCATTCCTTCCCTCCTTACCTGCACTCTTTGGATAAAAGTCGCCCGGACACCAGTCTAATGTGGTTTCTGACTCCTCTGAAGTCCATTCGTTACTTCATCTGGCACAATTACCGTTGGCTGATCCTCAAGGCCCTGGGGCTGATACTTCTCCTGCTCATGCTGGGCCTCTTCCTCTACTCGCTCCCTGGCTACCTGGTTAAGAAGATGCTAGGGGCCTGATCTGCTGGTAGCCTCCGCCCCCCTCGTTGTCTCTGCTTCTCTATTTAACCCCTGCCTTGTATTGTCTTCTCCTTCTCTTCTGTGTCTTTGTATTATGTCTTTTGACTCCCCCCCACTCTCCTAACTCTAGAATAGTGTCTTGTCTTTTGCCACAAAGTGCCATCCCACATATCTGACCAAGCATCCAGTTCTTCAAGCCACAACTGATACTCACTGATGTACATATTTCATTTTGATACTACACAGCATGTTGCAGGGAACTGTCTAAGACAATCTTTGTGGTGTTTTTCATAAGACAAATACTTTTGACCAGAAGTTGAAGTGAAATACAATACAATACAAAACCTTACATTATAATGTCCCCTTTATTGTAGTTTGGCTTTTTTATTAACTTTGATTACATTACTGACATTTCATTTTCCATGAAACAAATCAGTTCATTATTGAATTCATTATTCCCATTTAACATGTGTTTCTCTCCCCTGCTTGGCATATTTAGAGGAAGTGGGCCATCTGATAAGTGTAATTTTTACCTGTAATTAGTATCAAATTTGTTTTTTTAAAGGAAATCTCATATCACAGTTTATAAAGGCACAGGAAGTATTTGGAGCTGTTGGCCAGTCATCCATCATCCATTTTATCAACATTGCCATTGTGCATATGTTTCTAGAGTAAAATTTTTACTCTGTGATGTGATCTTTGCACCCTGCGAGACGTGAGCATGACGTTTTTAAAAATAAACCTCACTAATGGCATGCTAACCACTAATGTCAGCTTTCTCTCTCTCTCTTTCTTTTACTCCTTCCCTGTCTCATCCCACTTCTCTCTCTCCTCTTCCACTATCCACCGGCACCACATTTGCTTCATCCTTTTTTTTTTTTAAACCTCCACCCCTCCCCCTCCAGTCGCCCAGACACCACCTTCCTGTGGTTCCTGAGCCCGCTGAAAGCCATCCGCTACCTGGTGTGCAACCGCTACAAGTGGCTAATCATCAAGATTGTGCTGGCCCTGCTGCTGCTCATCATGCTGGGCCTCTTCCTCTACAGCATGCCCGGCTACCTTGTCAAGAAACTGCTGGGGGCCTGAGAGGCTGCTGGGACTGGGGGGAGGATGTGTGGCTGGATGGATGGGCAGGGTATGGGGGGGGGACACAGAGGGAGTGCCCAATTTCTCTCTCAGAAACTCAGAAAAAAAAACACTTTGGAGGTCCAGTTTTTTTTTTGTTTTCCCTCTCTAATCCATTCTGATCTTCCTGCGCAGCTTGCCACCTTCCAACTTAGCTCTGAGGAAAGAGGAAAACGCCTCCCACTCCCCCACAATCCACTCCTTTTCCAAATTATCTTTCCTAGACTCCATCTTTGAACTGACCAAACAGCAGTTACATGCCACAAATTTACTCCTGATCTGACCTGAAACATTCTAGTTTTTTTTTAAGTAGCATTACATGAATGTTTCTTTATCTGTTTGTTTAGCTTTTAAATTATTAATGACTGAATACATTTATTTATTTATTAAAGGTCCAGTATGTAAGAATTAATTACATGTAATTGTGAGCATAGACCGGCTATAAAGAGGTGGCTGGTTTTGTGGTTTGTCGGATGAGGCTAACCTGGAAGTTGTAATATATTGAATATATTAATATATTGCCATCAGGGGGCGATCAAGCTTGTTGCACAAAGAACTCCCTTTGAATTGAAGTCTTTGGGAAATTAAGCCTATATCTCACTTGATTTACAATGGCGGTTAACACTTTCCTGAAGAGCTAATGTCTGATTTCAGTAATTTCTTCTTCAATACAACATGGCATCATTTTTGAAAATTATGTTCAAATTTAGAGGATTGATAGCTGTTATCTTCCAATAGATTCCTGTTCGGAGGTGACCTCTGTGAATTTCCTGTCGCAAAACCTCAACATGGTATTGGTTTAATTGCAAATTGAGATTTCAAAGCAGGCATGTCAGGAAACTAGGGAGGCCTTTGCACACCAGAAGGATGTTGTCCTCAACAAAGCGCTTTTGTTCAGTTGTCTGTTAGATGATACAGATACAGATTTATATTTTTAGATTGTTAATCTGTAGGCCATAGTTATGTAAGCAAGGGAGAGGATTTTCTGTGTTTGCATTGCCATCTTCTGTTTCAAACCACAAAACACACACTGGCTGGTTTGTCAATTTGGGTTGCTGTAGAAAAATGGTGCAAGTTGCTGCCATGTTTGCCTAAAGTACATATTAAAGGCTTATTCTAAGGCTACAAAACCCAATTTGTATTTTAAAGTAAATAAACATACAAACATAGTCATGGGAAATATGTTACATTTTTACCAATAGATCCCTCTAATTGTTACCCACTGGACCTTTGATTGTGTTGCATTTTTCTGTTATAATGGTTAGACAATTGCATAGACCTACATTTAAAGTGCTGATGTAATGCTTCCCATTACTGCTTCGTTTTCTGCTACTGATGTAGGTCAATAAGGAACAAATATTTTGGAGATACTTTGCTTTAACCCTGGTATTTAGCCTCTATAAAATCTATATAAACTTTTGATAAAAGTTCAACACACTCTAATGTAGTTGTAAGCACATATAAGGACAATTAAGCTGTTTTAATATGTTGACTATGTAACCCCTCATAATTTGTCCCCACAAATACATAATTTTGTGTTAAAAACTATTAAATGTTTATATACTGCTTTTAAATGCTATATATTGGAAGCAAAGCATTGCTATTTTTTTGCATTCTTTGCACACTTCAAGAATAATAGTGAAGAAACAAAAAATAAAGATCTCTATTTTCCTAATTATATTTATTGAAACATAAAACAAGATTAATTAAAAAAAAAAAAAAAACAATAAGAAATTAATGAGTTTAGATAAACTATGTGTAAGCTCTTGCATCAAAGCAAACTATACTTTGGTCAAACAGTTTTGCAAATAATTTGAAAAGCTGCTGTATTATTATTTAATATTTTTTAAATTAACATATTAACTGCTCAAGCACAGTTCAGCCTTTTCTCCCGGAATGCCCAATACTCCGTCAGTATTATGAGTAACTTTGTCAATTATTTCTTGTCTTACCACAGTAAAATTTTCACAGAAGACTCAAATCAAAGTCAACGTGTGCTTAGAGGTTAATACTGTTATCTACCTAAATGTAAAATGACATTGTATGTCAGTGTGCATGCATCATTGTGATAACTGACCAGAGGTCATGTGTCTTGGCATGACTTGTCTTTCCAGCCTGATATAAACCAAAACACCGACTCTACTGTCCAAAGTTACAGATAATGTAAAGATGATTAAAGTGCATTTGAGTGGTGAAACAGGTCAGAGCTGATCTTGAGACTGTGACTCTGTTTACACATGAGATGGCATTGTTTGCCATGTCCACTGTCCCTTTTTTAAATATCTTGCTTGTGCTTGACTTTGTGTTGCACTCTGTTTGTGAGTCTGTGTTTCACCAATAACAAAGTTAGCGATTGCACTAAATTTGCCTGTTTTTACGATGGATTTTTTCTGAATTTATAAAGTATATCTGTGAAAATGTGTGTGTTATTTATTTATTTTTTTCTGTTTTGACAATTTTAAATAAACTGAATTCCATGGAAGACATGTTTGGCATAAAGTCTCAAATTACCTGAGAGGATGTGTTCCAGTTTTTACTTGTGTAGCGACACTCCCACTGCTTCCACAGGTTACATCTGCACTTCTCACATTTCAGATGAAGAATCTACGATTACGTTCAGCACTTCCCTTTTTATCTGTTCAAACTGTTTAAAGAAATGTAATTTTCTGACTGCCACGAATGTTTCAACTTCATTTATTTGTCTTATTATTTGGCACTGTTTGGATTTGCAGTTTCATGTGTGAATTACTCTGTTCAGTTGTCCCAATGCCAGCATACTGTGGCTGCTGAGTCCAGTATGGACAGTGTGTATCTGTCACAAGCTACACTGTGTGGGATTTCTGGCTGTTTTGCTCACTCTGCTCTTCCCGGTTTTGCTCTCCTTCTCTCTGCTATTAGAGCTCAGCCACAAGCTCTTCAATCCTGCTGCATAAGACTGACCCGCTGTTTTGACACAAGTGAAATTATTTAACTTTATGGATGTTAAATTAAAAAAAAAACTAAAAACTGCAAGTGTAATATGATTAAAGAATATTTATTATTATTATTATCCTCAAGTGTAATAATTTTACAGACATTAATCATTTCATGAACATAAGTATTCCTTTTCTGCCATTTCAATATTGATTATGTAATCTCCAGTTCTTAGCTGACCTGCAAAGGAATAAAATATATCAGATTGGATGCACATTCATTTCTACTCTGTTTTGAAAGATTACTTGTTTATATGCAGGGATTAATCAACTATTATTTATTTATAATTAATCATTATTGTAATTATTGTATGTTTTGGAGAGTTAGCTGAGGTTCTGAGTTTGTTTTTTTTTTTTTTTTGTTTTTTTAGCCAAAATCCCCAAATCCATTATTTTCAAACTATGTAATATAATAGATGGGAAACAGAATACCTTCACCTTGGACACAATGCTTTCAAAATGACTAAAATGAAGTTTTTTTTAAGTGACTAATCTATTACTTAACTATAATTCCAAATATTACTCATTTAATGTGCCAGCAGCCTGAATCATCCAATTCATGGCTTTTACTTAAAAATTATTTTCACAAAATCACCAGCATTATTTGTTAAAATTGTTCGTCTCCTGCCTGATGAACTAACCGAGCCTTACAATTACTATTATACTGCATTGCACTATTACAGACATTGCATTATGCTACACTGCTGATATTTGTTTCTCCACTGTTGATGGGTAAAGTCACATACTTGCTGTTTGAGAGATTGTTGCAGCAGCATCCGCAGCTCTGCATTCTGCTGCTTCAGGCTGTCAGTCTCAGCGACGAGCTCATCAATGTCCGTGAGAATCGCACTGAATCAACGAAAAACAAAAGACCTTTTAGTCACTGCAGGCCCTTCATTTTCTTTGTGTGTGTGTGTGTGTGTGTGTGTAGTTGTTACTCACAGGTACTGTGTTAGTATCTTCTCTGCTTCTTCCCAGAGTTGGACCTTGCTATCAGGAATAATATTGCCCAAACATTCCCAATAGGCTTTGTCCACTGAACTATCCCGACCCTCTGCTTGCAGAACACTGGACTGACATGAGTTTTGCCTTAAGAAGCAACAGAAACAGATTAGCATCGCATATTATGATTGAATTCATGAACATTTTCAGAAAGAAATATAATTAAAAAGGAAAGGAATAATCACCAACAATAATAATATGAATCGTTGACAACTACACCAGTAAACAAACTGATCTAAACTCAAACTAAACCAGAAAAATTTTAAACAACTCTACTGTTCCATGTCAAAAAAAGAGTATAATAGAAATGAGAATATATCATCATCATTTAACATAATATTATGACCTATTTGTCCTGTTCAATTATGTATTGTATATCTCCATGAAATAATTTGTTAATTCTTTTGACTGTAGCATGGTGATCGTTGGTGTCAGTTCCATTAGTGATATACAGTGATTGATAAGTGGTGGCCACCAGGGGGCGATTCCACTTGTTACAAAATAAAAAATCAGTTTGAATGACAGTCTTTGGAAAATATTTGTCTATTTCTGACTTAAATTATAAAGAGAGCAAACATTTTCATGTGCTATTTTTCAATAGCACATGATGCCAAGTTTGTTATTTATGTTCCCACAGGAAACAGATTATAAAGCACAGCACATATGAGTGGACAACAATGTGACTGATAGCTAGTGACGTCTAACAGGTGCCTGGTTGCAGGTCTCTGTGAATTTCTGATTTCAGAAACGGACTTGGTGCCAGTTAAATTGAGACTCTTGAGTTTCTCAACAGGAGTTTGTTTTGCAACTGGTAAACTATGTCCATTTTTATACAGTCTCTGGTTAGTTCTTTCATGATGATCATGAAAGAACTAAAGACTTAACTATTGCATCATATTTAATATTACACAAACAGCCCATTTAAACACCTGGAGATGCATAGATAATAGAGAGTTTTAATAAATTCTCATGCAAGTGGTTTAAATAATAGGTGGGTTGTGTCTCACCTGGACTTCATGTACTGCTTGAGGAAACTTTTAAGAGCAGGCAGGACATGGTTGGGATGGATGAGGTCAGACATTGGATCAGAAGCAGAGCTGGATTCTAGAGCAGCTGCCTGGTCACTGGATTGACCTGTCTCACCATAGATTCTCTGCAGTCACAAACAACAGAGATAGTCATCGTTTGGTTCCAATGATCTTGTTCAACAAACATTCAAGGTCATAACGTGCACAAGTGAATAAGATGATGATTCATCTACCGTTCACCTCACCTCTGTCTGCTCTCTCTGCTGTTGTCTGTACTTTAGGAGGAAGTGAGCCAACTTGGGTAAATCTTCCTCTTCAATGCCAAAAGACTGGAAGAGAGAAAGTGTTTGTTAATGGCTGCGGTGCATTTATACGAGGAATAAGTACAAAACCATGTGGACATGAACTCACAAAAAGAAGAGAGCCCAGTTTTATAGCAGTCTGTTCTTCCTTCTCCAGGGAAGCCAGCAACTTAGGATCATCCTCCATCAGGAAGCCCTGACAAGGCAGCAAGGGAATTTTGGACTGAAATGCTTGTACTTTCCTTTTATGCATATCCAATACACTGACAGCTACAGACATGCCCTTTTTTTTATTACACTCGTCTTCAAGTATAAAAGCAGTAAACCGGGACACATTCGAGGCCATGTGGAAAACATCAGCTGACCTATTATGATGCAGCTACTGTTGTATTCCGCCTTCAAAGGAGTAAAGGGGAATGAAGGAATCGTCAAACATAAGAAATAAAGCTGATGTCTGTGCAGACACTCGTGTCTGTGCATTACAGCTGAAGGTACAGCCAGGAGACAGAAGAAAAAAAGTCTTATTTGGACAGATCTTCTCTACATTATAAGGTTACTAGGCAACCAGAGGAGACTCTGGCATATTAAACAGAAAAATATGAGTACTATTGATCTTCTCATTAAATTGTTAGGAAAGCAAGCAGATTACTGTATTTATTTCCTAAAGTACTCTTCATATAATGTGCACACATGCATACACACTTTGCATTACAGATCAGTAATAACATAATGATGGTATGGTTACAGTGTGACAAATAGTGAGGGTGTAATATTAAGTCATATCCAGGTAATGACTTGTTAATAACTATGTATTTGAGTATGGTGAAACTAAACATACACACAGATGTTTCACAGAAACGACCACAGTTTTGTTATATGTTTCCAGATAAAGACACTGTATACACATAATGTGAACAGTATTAGCTTGAAACTGAAGATTTGGCGTGGAAAACAGCGTAAGAGAGAGAATGAAGTTTCATTTTATTACATCGTAAATGTCAATTTTGCTTAGCAGGTATTTTCATGTGATTTTGATGTTATTGATGATGGTATTCTGGAGTGATTCTCAGTAGCTATTACCTAAGATTACATTAGCCAAAATTGTACCTCCCATTATAGTTCTATTGCCATATTAAAATTATACTGTAATAAATGGCACTTACATAGTGAGCTACTGTCTAAGACAAAGCTTTGTCAACTCAGTACAATTGTATCACAATACCTATCAGCTTGATTTGTATTGTCATTCTGATGTATTGTTTTCAAATGTTTTCCATGTTCTTTTCCTCCTTAAATCAAAATTAAATTAAACATTTCTTGAGACACATCGACACACATCGACATGAAGGTGATCGCCGAGTTAGTGCTGTGAGAAAATCAAATAAAATGTGGGGCCAAAATGAATGAAGCCAATTAAAACAGCACTCGTCACAAATGTGAGCCTTCAAATTGAATTGAAATTAAGATACTTAACACTAATAAACAGAACTTCCAGTACTTTTTGAGGTAAATTGGCAACTCCTACTCCTACGCTGTTTATTTTCATCAACTAAGTACTAAAACAATTCTTAAAATCATCCAAAAAAAGTTACAGTATACAAATCTTTAGATTTTTTTCCAATTGTCTTTGGTAAATTTTGTTAATTTTGTTTACGACAACCCAGTCATTTAATTCTCACCACTTCCTCCCACAGCAACTCCATCAGTTTTGTCACTGTCTCCAACGTCAGCATCGTGTCCTCCAGCTCTGCATCACCTTCACTCTGATTCACAGTCCCCTCCTTGCATATGTCCATGTCTGTTCTCTCAGCCTCAACATTAGCCTCCATCCTCATCCTGTGGCTGCTGCGCTGTAGAGAGAGCTGTTGGGTTTGGTACGGCCGGGAGACAGCCTGGCGGGCAGGTCTGTGGGCCTGTTTCTCAGCCTGAAAGGAGCTAGAGAAAGCTGTGAAGGGCAGCTGAGGTCGCTCCCAGGCTAAGCCAAAGTGCCGCCTGCAGATCAATGAGTCAATTTCTAAAGCTCTCTCAATTAGTTGCTTCACATCTGCTTCAACTGTTGCCCTCATCTCCTCAAACGTTCTAGCATCAGCAACCGCAATCTGCCTATGTGAAGAGAGGAGTAAAAGATTCTGGCATGTAACCAAAAAATTGTACAATATGTCACGTTACTTACGAGAGAGCATCATTATGACTCACTTGATTTTCTTCTGTAGACTTTCATATTGCTGGATGCTTTGTCTGTAGTCTTTGCTTAAAAAATGGCTCGTTTTACTTGAGTGAGTGTTGGGTTTGGTGACTGTGTTTTTCTTCTCTGTCTGCAGGCTGAGATACAAATCTGTCACTAGAAACAAAGTGAATCAAATAAACTTGTTCCAAAATAATTGTGTGTGTGTGTGTGTGTAAGAGAGAGAGAGAGAGAGAGAGAGAGAGAGAGAGAGAGAGAGAGAGAGTCTGTACTACCTGTCCATTCTGCTGTTCATAAGGACCTCTAGATCGTGTTTTTCCTTAATTTGATTCAGTCTAATGATGATGATGGAGGCCAATATGTTTTGATGCTCTCTCTCCAGAACCTGCAGAACCAAGATTTGAAGAGTGAGGTGTTTGGCAATGAAAGTTGAAATCACAACTGCTACCCCCTTCAATGGTTTCTGAAGCTCTTCTCTGAAACAGACCAATTCAGGGTTGACAGTAAAAATATCTGCTTATCAGACACAGATACTCACAGCTGAAAAGGTTCTGAAACGTATACTGATATTCAAACCTGCAACTTTGCGTTCTGTTCAATCTTGGTTGCAGTTTGCTTGTCCATAGTCTCGAATATCAGATTGTGAATTTTTGCTTCATACTCTTCCACTGTCTTCCTTCTCTCTGCCAGCCTCGCTTGCTACAAATAGATTAGATACCATTGCATATAGAGTTGAGATTTGTAAGATATATACTCTGAATAAGATGACAACAGTGAGTCTGCTTGTGTATACATGTATGTGTGCATTGTTTTATTTCCAGTCTCCTGACCTCTGTGTCCCAGAGTTTCTTCATGCGTTGTTCCCAATCACTCATGTCTTTTGTACGTAGGTCTTTGGTTTCCTGCTGATTAACACTCTACCAACAACACAAGAACAATCAGTAGTAAAAAGAAGTAAGAACGATGGTCCATTTGATTGGTAATAGTTGAGTTGAAAGATATTTTTAATTATGGTTCAAAACGGTGGGACACCCAAATGTCAAACCCTACAGGTTTGATGCTGGAGCTAAGATGCTTGTATACTCTACAACACATTATTCAACCTGAGTCACACTGTTTACTTTAACTGTCCACATTTATCTGATTCAAAAGACATGACAAGTCATTTGAAGATGCTGCTCAACCTAGACCTGCACATACCTGTGTCTGGGCCAGCTCCTCCCTGTAGGCTTTGGTCAACGTTTTGATCTGGTCCTCCATCCTCTCCAGCATCAGGTCCCGTTCCTCTGCCTGCTTCTTCAGGTCCTTGACAAACTGATCATCTCCAAGCTTCAGCTCCTGTGCAGGCAACACATGAGAAGTGATCAGATTTTATGGCAAACGGCAAACAACACAAAAACATTGAACAGCTAATGGATGGACAAGCAGTTACCTGTTGTAGGTCATCAATGAGTTTCTTCTTGTCTTCTAACAGACTAGCAAGCAGCTGCTGCTGGTTGTTCAGAGCTTCCTGCAGCTCCTGAGCGCTCACCTTCTCCTTAGCCTTCGACCACCCTCTTGTTATCTCCTCAAATTTTTCCTGACTGGATTTCATATCATTTTCCAGCAGTTCAAATCTGTGCCGGGAAGAACAAACGCAGACGTCCACAGAGCGGAGAAAGAGATAAGAAAGGTACAGTTTTGAATCGGGCATAAGTGTTTAGTCTACTTTAAAAATTACCTAATTTTGCGAGCTTCCTCCAACACCTTCCTTCGTGTGGACTCTCTGGCATCAGCAGCAGTTTGGATGTTGGTGACTAATGTTGTCAAATGTCTCTGAAGGTTGGTTATCCTCAGAGGAGGCATCTGCTGACATAAAAGAAGACTGTCTGAGCTCATGCTGTGGCACTGGAGATTTTACATTAGTGTGCCTGTCTTATCTCATTATTTATATCTGGCTGTTTGTGACTCGATGTCCTTTTTTCCACCTGTGTGAAATAATCTAAAAGTATCATTCAAACATGAATATATTTAGTTGCAGTAAAAATAATTACCTTCATTGATGAAAGTGATTACTGAGATGAGTTACAAACAAACCTTTTCCCTTTCCTGCAGAAGTCTCTGTGAAACCTTTCCACTGAGCTCCACACCAGGGCCTTTGTCATCCTCTAGTGTGAAGACCGTGGACGTGCACAAACTGTTCACTGCGTGCGATGTTTCAAAACTAGCAATAATAATAATAAACAGATTAATAGCTCGAGTTAATTAATCGGCATCTAACTTGTGTAATTACATATTAGTAACACAATATTACTGCCACTACAGACGACGCTACAGAGTAAATATAATAATTATCTTCTCCTATGTTAAGTCAGGGTGCACTCTTGCTATAGTAAGGCTTGAATACCTGTTCTTAACTTCGACGTTTTCGGGTTTAGACGCTTTTTCGGGATCCTTCTCAACTTCATCCATACTCACACTATGCTGTGTCAAGATTACTGATAACGTATCACGACGATTAGGGTCGCAGAAAAAAGTTGTGCCGCTACAACACTGCATGAGCTCTGCCTGTGTTTCCCGAAACGTTGCTATGGTGATACAGCATCAGTTACCACGTGATGACTGCGGCCTTCAGGTACTGCGGGTAAAATGGGAATCCCATAGTCAATGAATTAAACATACACGCATACAAAAAGCCATATTTTTTTTTAAAAAAAACGCTAAGTTGATGTTCGGATGTTATGTTCGTTATCTATTATCCACCCATTTACTTACTATGGTTTATAAAACATATGGAGAATTTTAATCTAAACACATCTAGTCAACAGAAATGCTCAGTTATTAGAGGTGATGTAATTTCACAAACACACTATAAAACACAAAATGAAATTATTTTGGCTCTTTCCTGCAATCCAATTAAGATTTGGCGTTTAAATTATGAGACTCACATGAGATTTGTCTCTTGTGTGAATCCTTGTAATATTCCATCCGGCAAATACTGGTTGACATCACTTTTGAAGAATTAGCACAGAGGTGGGCAACTATAGTTAAGTGCTGCCATCTAGTGGCATATTTAGTTTTTTTTTCAAAACTCTGGATCTTTGTTCAAGGAGATTCAACACATGGGCATTCTTTGTAAAGCTTTGCATCCACAGCATTTTCCTTGCTAATAAATTATATTTTGGCAACCTGTGCAATAAAAGGTAAAAAAAAAATGGACAAATGCCTTAATTTTAATTCAAGTGAAACTATTAAAATATCCCTATGGATATATGTTAATAGATTATAAACAAAAGTCAAAACAAACAGGGGCAATGTTGTTAACAGTACAAGTCATTACATGCACTTATATTGTAGCACATCATTGTAGTGGTGTTTAGAGGGGTGGTTTAACTTCTGAAAAATGTTTTTGTGTTTGTTAATGGAAAAATATAAAGCAATTAGCAAAGCTGCATGAAATACAGGTCTACCTTTCACTTTTAATAATGACAATCATTCTTCCAATAGAGCCATATCAGTGTGTCTTTAATATCATTTTCAGATGCTGACTTTAGGTGGCACTACTGCCTTGGTATCAAAATTCTACTCTGGTTCCACTAACATCAATAAAATGTATAAACCCAGAAAACTAGTGACTCACATGCACAGATGAAGGACTTTGTAATTCACACACACACACACACACACGCGCGTGCTCTCTGCACAAATGATAAATGTCTTCTCAAGCTGATGGCAAGATGGACACACTCTGTTTACCCACATAAACAAACCCATACACAAGGGTCAGATGTTCCTGCCCTAAAGAGTGCCCCCCACTATTCTGGTCTGTTGGCAGCTCGAACAGTGGCGCTCACCCCCCGGGGCACCTCGCCGCTCTTTTGGCCTCAAGTGGCCTCGGTTGCTGTTGAGCTGTAAGGGATGTAAGTCAGACTAGCAAAGGTTTCCGACATATGATCCAGCATCTGTGATGTCACCGACAGCTGACTTGTCATAAGACGTTTGTGTGAAGGGGGTAAGAGTGGGATGAATGAGGAGAAGGCCTCGTTTTCAGCAGATCCTCAGCTGGAACGTAGAGTGCTTTTGCATCAAGCTGCTGAGATTATAAACTGAATGACTGCCATTAGAGAGTGATTCTATAATCTATCATAATACCATAAGCTCAGGATTGACAGACTTTGACCCCACTCACAGGTGTATAATAAGCCCCATTCACTCTGCATATGTTCTGTGCAGGAGGGTGCATGTGTGTGTGTATGAGTGTCTGTTAATTCCAAGCCCCAGGGGCATATGTTTACTCCCTGTTCAACAAAGCATCACATTCATTACTCAGGGGTTGAGAGGTGCCACTTAGTTAACTGACCTTCAGCCAGTTAACTAAGTGACAGCTTAGAGTGTTGGTGGTGTTGGAGTGGTGGAGGGGGGTTGTATAACAACAAACTAACACTCCTAACTAACAGTTCCTTAATATTGCAATAAAAAATAGATATTAGATGCTTTGTAATATGGGATGCATTTACTCTTACAGAAGAGTGATGGGTCAAAGAGGGTCAAAGACAGCAGATGCCCATGACCCTGTCACAGTATAATAGTCATTTAACAAAAATTTGTTGCAATTAATGAAAATGGAACGCAAGATTCAGAAACAACATGAAGAGCAGCCGGGTACTCCTTTATCAAACATGAAATTTTTAAACTGAAGGTAGCTTGTGCAAAGATAAGTGTGTTTATATTTTTTATGCATATCTTGCAAACAGGTAGTTTGTCCTTTTATTTTTATTTTCATCATAACTCCCTTTACCTCTACCTTTACCTGGTCCTCTGCTAAACATTTTTTTTAACCTTTAAATAGCACGAGAGATGGAGGAAACGGTCATCAAAGCAAAATTATATTCATATGTTGCCTGAATAGTAGTAAATAAAATGATTTCAAGGTCTGTGTCATGGAGGCCACTTGCCTGTCTCTTACAGAGGAAAGGTTCTTGTCATGTTTTAACCTCTTGAACATCAACAATCCTCAGTTCAACTTTAGGCGCCATGCCCCCACATTCCTGCCTTATTCCTTCCTAAGCCTTAAAGAAGTCAACTAACATGTTCACACATTATTAAGGCAGAGAGCACAAGGACTAATGAGTGCACTATTTCTAAGCATGGTATTCACGAATTAAAAAAAACAATTCACTGTCAATGACTTTGACACGTCAGACAATTTGTTTATTTATTTTTCGGCTTCTCCCAGCATTGGGGTCGCCACAGTGATGATCCACACGCATGATTTTGGCAGATTTTTACACCAGATGCCCTTCTTGAAGCAAACTACTAGGATCAATTTAGAGTGTCCAATTAACAATGAGCAATGGGAATTGGGTACCTTGTACATATTTGTCTGACATGTCAGACAAAGGTCAAATGTCTTTGTTATTGTTAGAATGATTTTTTGTTTGTTTGTTTTTCACCAAAATAAATAATTTGTTCTTTTTTTTAATACCTATATTCAGCAAAGTGGAGCAAGCAGTCAGGACTACTTTACAAAATCTAACTTGTGACATATACTATAGAATTATTCTCAGGGTATTTTTCTTCATCAGAGCTCTTCAAGAACAGATTAGGTTTGCAATCATTTGGTGTAGGATTACTGATGGATTGTATTATTCTGGTCACTGCAGTCAGCTCAGCGAGAGGGTAAATCAGCCTCCATCACTGCAGTGTACTGCAGTGTCACTGACTCACTGACTGTAATGTCGCTAAGAGTTGAATGTATTTGCAATAGTTCAAGTCATGGATGCAAATCACCTTATGAGCCAGATTACCCAATGAATCATAACTCTGTTAAAAAAGAGGTTGGACTAGAGAAATAAGGGCACTCTATGAAGAAGACCAACCCTACAGCTGTTGTTCCTGCTGTTTTTAACAACTCGTATAATATTCAACTAACAGCTTTTTACTATGTGATGCAATGTTATAGATCAAATCATCCCCGGACAAAGATTCAACGTGGCAGCAGGGACCAAAGTTCCTGAGTCATACACAGCTGTTTCTATCAGCCTCCCCCTGCTGATTTCAGTCAATCACGAATACAAACAGAATTTAGGTTTATGTTCTTCTTTAGGTAGCATATACTCCCTTTAATGTGTATTGAACTTTGATTAACGTGTCTTTAGACTTGCTAAAGATATTTTGTGGTTAAATCAATTTATTTTTTAGCCGCTCCCTTACAAAGGTCTTCTCAGTCACTTCATCCTGATGTCATCTTGACAATACCAGATTTTTAAATACTTGTGGTATTACTGCTTGAGTTACAGGCTCATTAAATTATTTAAACACATCTGAATCCAGTTTAGGCAGCATGCAGCTTTTCCTCGGCCCTCTCTGCCACTTCGGTCCGAGTTTTTCTTGACTTTCAGACCCACTTACAGACCCAGTGGGCCTCAGAAAAGCAACATGGCTTAATAAGAATCAGAGCTGTCAGTCTTGAGCACCACACCACATACACATCCAATAAATTCCACTTCAGTGCGGAGAAAGCCTGCAGTTTTAGCCTCTCTACTGGTTGCAACCGAATCATATGACTCGGCATATCTGTAATGCTCTTAAACCTGCTGATGGCCAGGGGTGGCTGTGCTCCATAAGACCAAAAAGCCAAAGGAGTTTAACGGATGTGTTGCTGCGATTATTCAGCCAAGTTATCTTTATCCCACATTTAGATTAGCTGCTAATGATGGAGCAAAAGCCTCATTGCAAGAAACACAAGGCCACGTAACCTGAGAACAAGGTCCATGCCTGTGTGAGCAAACAGCTTTAACCACATGTGCCCATTATGGTCCCAATGCAACCGTTCTCATGTCTGCATGACTGCTGGTCATGACAGTGGCTTACTAGGATGAAACAGGCCCAGCACAGGGTTGAAGTGACTTTAAAAGTTCCATTGTGTAACCTTTAGGAGGGTTTAATGGACGAAATTGGCAGGGCTTTTCTTTCCTGAGACCACCATCTTGCACTTCATGTTTCTGAGGCTGTCCAAACAAGCCAGAGTGTGGTTTTCACATTTTGAAATGAAGGGTTAAAATGCAAACAAAGAAAAAGAAAAAAAAAATCATACTTTCTGTGAAGGCCACTGTGTTTTCCTGACATTAATTCAACAGGGAGCAACAGTAATTCAAACATGGAATAGCCTCAGAGAGGCTGAATAACAACACTGGACTACTATTTCAAAGTTAAATAAATAGACTACCACGTAAAACTGTGCATCTGTATCATTTTCATCACACAAACATTTTTATTTAGGTTGATATATTCAAAATTAGGCGTTTGCATTACTTTACTGCAAATGCATTTTCAGAGTGTGGTTTTCACATTTTGAAATGAAGGGTTAAAATGCAAACAAAGAAAAAGAAAAAAAAAATCATACTTTCTGTGAAGGCCACTGTGTTTTCCTGACATTAATTCAACAGGGAGCAACAGTAATTCAAACATGGAATAGCCTCAAAATTAGGCGTTTGCATTACTTTACTGCAAATGCATTTTAAAATAGGTACACTCGCATCTCAACGTTTTTCACAGAAAGCAGTCAAAAATTCTTAACAAATTAAGTTAAACATCACTGGAAACAAATAAAAACAGGACACATTCAAAGCTTTATGAAACCACGAAAAAACAGGAAGCATCAGAGTGTGGCACTTTGGAGTGCTCTTACATTATGTGGGTCTTTATTTATCACCCCCACCCTGTTGATGTGCACCCCTCTTCTTACAGCAGATACATGTCACCACTAATGGACATCAAGTGCTTCCTTTTTGCTGCTCTTTTCTGGACATATAGTATATTAGAAAGAGAAAACCCATTTCTCACCCCAACCCACAAACAGAGCGTGCACAAACATGCGCACACACAGTATTACTCACTTGCTGCTCATTCTTGTGACAGCTGTGTGTTTCAGACTGCAGTAGCCTGACTGGTAGAGTTCAATGGAAATTCAAAATAAAAGTGTAATCTGTTTTTAAAAAATTACTAAATGAAGCTTTAATTTTGCATTAAAGGTGATTATTTGCAAGAAATGCATTATATTAAGAAAAGTGTCATCAGCTTGACATAATATGAATTAATTCTTCAGTCTGCCCAAAGTCTGTTTTTGTGCAATATAATGTCCAGTGCATTTCACTTTTCCAAGACCTTTCAAGTCAGTACCACAGTCCCCAGAAAAAAGCTGGTGAAGCTGCTGTAAAAGGCCGTACATTCAACAGAAGTGCATCAAACCTTAACGAGAAGTCAAATTTACTTCCAAGTGGCAACCTCAGTCCTCCATTTCAGTGATCACCTTCTGCTCAGTTCTGTTTGTCCTGAATGTTCATCAAGCTGTTGTATGACTTTGCGCGCTTTGCTGCAAATAGAGAATTTAAATTTGTAAACACGTCTTCCACAGGTATTGCAAAAAGTAATTTTATGAGTTTAGCATTTGGCTGTCTTATTTTGAGATTTTCAAAATGATTTGTATAGTATTTAAAACAATACACAAGTCTGAAGGATTTGGACAAACTAGGACTGTGATCCCTTTTTCAACTGGATATTTTAGTAAATGTAAGCCTCTTTTTATTTCATTTATTTTTGCATACTTTATCGTTGTTTTTGTGAACTTGTACTTTTAGCTGCCTAATGACTTACCTGTAAATATAATAAGGCATGTTTACATCTAGTCCTTGTTACCAATGTGCATTACATACACTATCCCTTCCAAATAAAGCAATAAAACAAACTAAAACCCTTCCTGCCACACTGTCACTGTAGCAATACACTACTATGAAATCAGATTTTTTTTTTTTTTTTTTTTTTAAAAAGGTCAGCTTATCATTACTAATGATCATGTGACTATCATAACACTCCTTTCAGTGTTACTACCTGCCCACCAAAATTACATAGTAAAATTTCTGGCAAAGTCAATGAAGTGTCAAAGTGAGGTGTTATTTTAAATGTAAAAGGTTACATGTTGATTTAAACAGGTGTCTGTTAAATAAAAAAGTGACAAGACAATGAGATGCTGATGGAGTGAACAAAATATTAACTATGAGTTAAGTTTTATTTGCTTCTTTTTGAAATAATTCCAAATTCATTTAGACTTGGGCATTGTTCATTGTTCATTATGTGTTTTCCTCCTTGTGGATAAAGGAGTATATCTGTCCTATATGTCCTTGAACTATAGACCAGGCTAATTGTAGAGTTTGTTCATTCTACAGAGGAAATTTTAATTGTAAAAGTATGAAAAAAGAAAATTAAAATTGTATGCAATTTCAGAAATGCATTTGTACAAGTGGTTCTTGTATTAAGGTCAAATTCTACTTGACCATCACAAACCATTTGTTGTATACTCAACCCCTCTACTTAAAAAGTTCCAGAAGAGAACCTTCAAGTTCAAGCCCACCACATCCACTGACAGAGAAATTTAACGTGCAACCTTGTTAAATGATGCAGTACTGTTCTTTTGAAGAAATTAAAAAATGCCCACCCTCTTCCATTTTCCACTCCAACTTCACAGTCAGTCAACCCCCCCAAAAGACCTCAAATTCTTCAAATCTCTGTCAAAAAATCTCCCTGTGTGTGACAATGGGTGAATTAAGCTGGTTACTCACGGTGTATGAGCTTGCGTTTCTTTTGTTCAGAGTGAAGGAAGCTGCTCAAGTAGAAGATGATGGGAAGAAAGAGCATGAAGCTGGATACAGCGATGACAGGCACCGTCTCCTCACGGGGCAAGGAACAATTGAATGTCTTACTCCATATTCTGCGCGTAATATTCATCTGAAATGAGGCAAAAGAGCAAATGCAAAATAAGCATCATGTCCGATGACTGCAATTAAGGACGGTGTTACCGTTACTTCATCACCATTAGGTCTGTGTTCTGACATGTTTATTTTATTCAGGGATTTTTGATTTGGGAAGTTTATAGCTCGTAGCTCTAATTAATGTTTCACTTCCTTCTTCATGATTCTTGTACTTAGGACCACATTTCTGGCATTTTGAACCAAAAGAGGAGGAAGACCCTCCATCCTTTTAACAACATGTTATTTTTTTCTTATCACAAAAGAAGATACTTAAGCAACTAAACTACTTTTCACTGGGGAAATGGTAGTAGGAAAGACACACTTATTGCCTCTACACCAACCATGGACTGTATGCTAAGATATGTAAGATTTCTCCTCTTTAAGCAAATATATCATACTTGTTATTTCCAAACTTCATGTTATGGTTAAAAAAAAAATCATCCTTTAATTAATGATTTTGAGCTACACTGTGGAACATTGACAAGCATTGTGGCCTTACAGTAAGAAGGTCACAGGTTCAAATTCTGGTTCAACCTAAGGGTGTACAGTGCATCCGGAAAGTATTCACAGCGCTTCACTTTTTCCACATTGTGTTATGTTACAGCTTTATTCCAAAATGGATTCAATTCATTTTTTCCCTAAAAATTCTACACACAACACCCCATAATGACAACGTGAAAATTTTTTTTTTGAGATTTTTGCAAATTTATTAAAAATAAAAAAACTAAGAAACCGCATGTACATAAGTATTCACAGCCTTTGCTCAATACTTTGTTGATGCACCTTTGGCAGCAATTACAGCCTCAAGTCTTTTTGAATATGATGCCACAAGCTTGGCACACCTATCTTTGGGCAGTTTTGCCCATTCCTCTTTGCAGCACCTCTCAAGCTCCAGCAAGTTGGAT